>OZ012698.1:26547152-26582152 GCA_963942565.1 Maea johnstoni | reverse complement strand
TCGTCCCAACACTACAAATCACAATGCGGCTTTATGCAGCAAAACACCATATGGATCACAAACAAGGAAGAAATGCTACATGGTACAGGAACTGAGAATTTAGATGTCAGATATGTTTTCGGTGAGGACCAGGATGTTATCGTTTGCTGCAATTCCTGCCTAAATAGTTACTTGCCAGAATGAAATACTCTTGGAAACCAACCAACTGATCCCAAAGCACTGACTGGCAATATTGTATCACATTCTTCAATTGTGATTCCAACCCCGGTCTATATGCTATTCAGTGCTGACATTTATTTCCTGCACTAAATGCGTGGGCAGCCTGGTCATAGTACTCAACCGTACCACCAAGTTTCCTGGGTATGTATGCATGGATGACCTCACCTCATAAGTTAACCATAAGTGTTTGTACAACCAGGGACTGACGGACGTCCGGGCGACTGGTGCAGAAATAAATAGCTGTACTTTAGATGCTGAGACACAATACGCAGGTGCCTGTCCTGATGGCCGAGTGGTCTATGACGCTCCAACTGATTGCTCTAAGAAACTCTTAATCTCGTCTTGTGTGCTATATACCGGTATGCTGAGACACAGCGAGCAACCTAACCCCTCTTTTGCGTTATCCTTTAGTTTTCTCCTGTTCTGTTCCACTCTTCCTCCATTATCTTCAAGCACTAAAATGGTGAGCGTCAGGGGCAATATCTCTGACCACTTAGCTCGCGGACAGGCCCTGCAATGGTAAGAGTTAGGGGCAATACCTAAGACCACTCGGCTCTCGGGGCAGGTCCTGCAATGGTAAGAGTCAGGGGCAATACCTAAGACCACTCGGCTCTCGGGGCAGGTCCTGCAATGTTTAGCGTCAGGGACAATACCTGAAACCACTCGACACTCGGGGTAGGCCCTGAAATGGCAAGAGTCAGGGCAATATGGTACCTAGGATTACTTGGATTTTCAGGCAGGCCCTGCAATGGTGAATGTCAGGGGCAATACTTAAGACCACTCGGCACTCGGGCAGGCCCTGCAATGGTAAGAGTCAGGGGCAATACCTAACACCACTCGGCTCTCGGGGCAGGTACTGCAATGGTAAGAGTCAGTGGCAATACCTGAGACCACTCGGCAATCGGGTCAGGCCCTGCAATGGTAAGAGTCAGGGGCAATACCTGAGACCACTCGGCAATCGGGTCAGGCCCTGCAATGGTGAGAGTCAGTGCCAATACCTGAGACCACTCGGCAATCGGGTCAGGCCCTGCAATGGTAAGAGTCAGGGGCAATACCTGAGACCACTCGGCTCTCGGGGCAGGCCCTGCAATGGTAAGAGTCAGGGCCAATACCTGAGACCACTCGGCAATCGGGGCAGGCCCTGCAATGGTAAGAGTCAGGGGCAATACCTGAGGCCACTCGGCTCTCTGGGCAGGCCCTGAAATGGTGAGAGTCAGGGGCAATACCTGAGACCACTCGGCTCTCGGGGCAGGCCCTGCAATGGTGAGAGTCAGGGGCAATACCTGAGACCACTCGGCTCTCGGGGCAGGCCCTGCAATGGTGAGAGTCAGGGGCAATACCTGAGACCACTCGGCTCTCTGGGCAGGTCCTGCAATGGTGAGAGTCAGGGGCAATACCTAAGACCACTCGGCTCTCAACGTAGGCCCTGCAATGGTAAGAACCAGGGGCAATACCTGAGACCACTCGGCTCTCGGGGCAGGCCCTGCAATGGTGAGAGTCAGGGGCAATACCTGAGACCACTCGGCTCTCTGGGCAGGCCCTGAAATGGTGAGAGTCAGGGGCAATACCTGAGACCACTCGGCTCTCGGGGCAGGCCCTGCAATGGTGAGAGTCAGGGGAAATACCTGAGACCACTCGGCTCTCGGGGCAGGCCCTGCAATGGTAAGAGTCAGGGGCAATACCTGAGACCACTCGGCTCTCTGGGCAGGTCCTGCAATGGTGAGAGTCAGGGGCAATACCTAAGACCACTCGGCTCTCAACGTAGGCCCTGCAATGGTAAGAACCAGTGGCAATACCTGAGACCACTCGGCACTTAGGGCAGGCCCTGCAATGGTGAGAGTCAGGGGCAATACCTGAGACCACTCGGCTCTCGGGGCAGGCCCTGCAATGGTAAGAGTCAGGGGCAATACCTGAGACCACTCGGCTCTCTGGGCAGGCCCTGCAATGGTGAGAGTCAGGGGCAATACCTGAGACCACTCGGCTCTCGGGGCAGGCCCTGCAATGGTAAGAGTCAGGGGCAATACCTGAGACCACTCGGCTCTCTGGGCAGGTCCTGCAATGGTGAGAGTCAGGGGCAATACCTGAGACCACTCGGCTCTCTGGGCAGGCCCTGCAATGGTAAGAGTCAGGGGCAATACCTGAGACCACTCGGCTCTCGGGGCAGGCCCTGCAATGGTGAGAGTCAGGGGCAATACCTGAGACCACTCGGCTCTCTGGGCAGGCCCTGCAATGGTAAGAGTCAGGGGCAATACCTGAGACCACTCGGCTCTCGGGGCAGGCCCTGCAATGGTAAGAGTCAGGGGCAATACCTGAGACCACTCGGCTCTCGGGGCAGGTCCTGCAATGGTAAGAGTCAGGGGCAATACCTGAGACCACTCGGCTCTCTGGGCAGGCCCTGCAATGGTGAGAGTCAGGGGCAATACCTGAGACCACTCGGCTCTCGGGGCAGGCCCTGCAATGGTAAGAGTCAGGGGCAATACCTGAGACCACTCGGCTCTCTGGGCAGGCCCTGCAATGGTGAGAGTCAGGGGCAATACCTGAGACCACTCGGCTCTCGGGCAGGCCCTGCAATGGTGAGAGTCAGGGGCAATACCTGAGACCACTCGGCTCTCTGGGCAGGCCCTGCAATGGTAAGAGTCAGGGGCAATACCTGAGACCACTCGGCTCTCGGGGCAGGTCCTGCAATGGTAAGAGTCAGGGGCAATACCTGAGACCACTCGGCTCTCTGGGCAGGCCCTGCAATGGTGAGAGTCAGGGGCAATACCTGAGACCACTCGGCTCTCGGGCAGGCCCTGCAATGGTGAGAGTCAGGGGCAATACCTGAGACCACTCGGCTCTCGGGCAGGCCCTGCAATGGTGAGAGTCAGGGCCAATACCTGAGACCACTCGGCAATCGGGGCAGGCCCTGCAATGGTAAGAGTCAGGGGCAATACCTGAGACCACTCGGCTCTCTGGGCAGGCCCTGCAATGGTGAGAGTCAGGGGCAATACCTGAGACCACTCGGCTCTCGGGGCAGGCCCTGCAATGGTAAGAGTCAGGGGCAATACCTGAGACCACTCGGCTCTCGGGGCAGGCCCTGCAATGGTGAGAGTCAGGGGCAATACCTAAGACCACTCGGCACTTAGGGCAGGCCCTGCAATGGTGAGAGTCAGGGGCAATACCTAAGACCACTCAACTCTCTGGGCAGGCCCTGCAATGGTGAGAGTCAGGGGCAATACCTAAGACCACTCGGCACTTAGGGCAGGCCCTGCAATGGTGAGAGTCAGGGGCAATACCTAAGACCACTCAACTCTCGGGACAGGCCCTGCAATGGTGAGAGTCAGGGGCAATACCTGAGACCACTCGGCTCTCGGGGCAGGCCGTGCAATGGTGAGAGTCAGGGGCAATACCTGAGACCACTCTGCTCTCTGGGCAGGCCCTGAAATGGTGAGAGTCAGGGGAAATACATAAGACCACTCGGCACTTAGGGCAGGCCCTGCAATGGTGAGAGTAAGGGGCAATACCTAAGACCACTCAACTCTCGGGACAGGCCCTGCAATGGTGAGAGTCAGGGGAAATACATAAGACCACTCGGCACTTAGGGCAGGCCCTGCAATGGTGAGAGTCAGGGGCAATACCTGAGACCACTTGGCTCTCAGGGCAGGCCCTGCAATGGTGAGAGTCAGGGGCAATACCTAAGACCACTCAACTCTCGGGACAGGCCCTGCAATGGTGAGAGTCAGGGGAAATACATAAGACCACTCGGCACTTAGGGCAGGCCCTGCAATGGTGAGAGTCAGGGGCAATACCTAAGACCACTCAACTCTCGGGACAGGCCCTGCTATGGTGAGAGTCAGGGGAAATACATAAGACCACTCGGCACTTAGGGCAGGCCCTGAAATGGTGAGAGTCAGGGGCAATACCTAAGACCACTCAACTCTCGGGACAGGCCCTGCAATGGTGAGAGTCAGGGGAAATACATAAGACCACTCGGCACTTAGGGCAGGCCCTGAAATGGTGAGAGTCAGGGGCAATACCTAAGACCACTCAACTCTCGGGACAGGCCCTGCAATGGTAAGAGTCAGGGGCAATACCTGAGACCACTCGGCTCTCAGGGCAGGCCCTGCAATGGTGAGAGTCAGGGGCAATACCTGAGACCACTTGGCTCTCAGGGCAGGCCCTGCAATGGTAAGAGTCAGGGGAAATACCTAAGACCACTCGGCACTTAGGGCAGGCCCTGCAATGGTGAGAGTCAGGGGCAATACCTGAGACCACTCGGCTCTCGGGCAGGCCCTGCAATGGTAAGAGCCAGGGGCAATACCTGAGACCACTCGGCTCTCGGGCAGGCCCTGCAATGGTAAGAGCCAGGGGCAATACCTGAGACCACTCGGCTCTCGGGCAGGCCCTGCAATGGTAAGAGCCAGGGGCAATACCTGAGACCACTCGGCTCTCGGGCAGGCCCTGCAATGGTAAAAGCCAGGGGCAATACCTGAGACCACTCGGCTCTCGGGGCAGGCCCTGCAATGGTGAGAGTCAGGGGCAATACCTGAGACCACTCTGCTCTCTGGGCAGGCCCTGCAATGGTAAGAGTCAGGGGCAATACCTGAGACCACTCGGCTCTCTGGGCAGGCCCTGCAATGGTGAGAGTCAGGGGCAATACCTGAGACCACTTGGCTCTCAGGGCAGGCCCTGCAATGGTAAGAGTCAGGGGATATACATAAGACCACTCGGCACTTAGGGCAGGCCCTGCAATGGTGAGAGTCAGGGGCAATACCTAAGACCACTCAACTCTCGGGACAGGCCCTGCAATGGTGAGAGTCAGGGGAAATACATAAGACCACTCGGCACTTAGGGCAGGCCCTGCAATGGTGAGAGTCAGGGGCAATACCTGAGACCACTTGGCTCTCAGGGCAGGCCCTGCAATGGTAAGAGTCAGGGGAAATACATAAGACCACTCGGCACTTAGGGCAGGCCCTGCAATGGTGAGAGTAAGGGGAAAACCTGAGACCACTCGGCTCTCTGGGCAGGTCCTGCAATGGTAAGAGTCAGGGGCAATACCTAAGACCACTCAGCTCTCTGGGCAGGCCCTGCAATGGTGAGAGTCAGGGGCAATACCTGAGACCACTCGGCTCTCGGGGCAGGCCCTGCAATGGTGAGAGTCAGGGGCAATACCTGAGACCACTCTGCTCTCTGGGCAGGCCCTGAAATGGTGAGAGTCAGGGGCAATACCTGAGACCACTTGGCTCTCAGGGCAGGCCCTGCAATGGTAAGAGTCAGGGGAAATACATAAGACCACTCGGCACTTAGGGCAGGCCCTGCAATGGTGAGAGTAAGGGGAAAACCTGAGACCACTCGGCTCTCTGGGCAGGTCCTGCAATGGTAAGAGTCAGGGGCAATACCTAAGACCACTCAGCTCTCTGGGCAGGCCCTGCAATGGTGAGAGTCAGGGGCAATACCTGAGACCACTCGGCTCTCGGGGCAGGCCCTGCAATGGTGAGAGTCAGGGGCAATACCTGAGACCACTCTGCTCTCTGGGCAGGCCCTGCAATGTTGAGAGTCAGGGGCAATACCTGAGACCACTCGGCTCTCGGGGCAGGCCCTGCAATGGTGAGAGTCAGGGGCAATACCTGAGACCACTCTGCTCTCTGGGCAGGCCCTGAAATGGTAAGAGCCAGGGGCAATACCTGAGACCACTCGGCTCTCGGGCAGGCCCTGCAATGGTAAGAGCCAGGGGCAATACCTGAGACCACTCGGCTCTCGGGCAGGCCCTGCAATGGTAAGAGCCAGGGGCAATACCTGAGACCACTCGGCTCTCGGGCAGGCCCTGCAATGGTAAGAGCCAGGGGCAATACCTGAGACCACTCGGCTCTCGGGGCAGGCCCTGAAATGGTGAGAGTCAGGGGCAATACCTGAGACCACTCGGCTCTCTGGGCAGGCCCTGCAATGGTGAGAGTCAGGGGCAATACCTGAGGCCACTCGGCTCTCTGGGCAGGCCCTGCAATGGTGAGAGTCAGGGGCAATACCTGAGACCACTCGGCTCTCTGGGCAGGCCCTGCAATGGTGAGAGTCAGGGGCAATACCTGAGGCCACTCGGCTCTCTGGGCAGGCCCTGCAATGGTAAGAGTCAGGGGCAATACCTGAGACCACTCGGCTCTCTGGGCAGGCCCTGCAATGGTGAGAGTCAGGGGCAATACCTGAGGCCACTCGGCTCTCTGGGCAGGCCCTGCAATGGTGAGAGTCAGGGGCAATACCTAAGACCACTCGGCTCTCTGGGCAGGCCCTGCAATGGTGAGAGTCAGGGGCAATACCTAAGACCACTCGGCTCTCAACGTAGGCCCTGCAATGGTAAGAACCAGGGGCAATACCTGAGATCACTCGGCACTCGGGGCAGGCCCTGCAATGGTGAGAGTCAGGGGCAATACCTAAGACCACTCGGCTCTCAACGTAGGCCCTGCAATGGTAAGAACCAGGGGCAATACCTAAGACCACTCAGCTCTCGGGGCAAGCCCTGAAATGGTAAGAGTCAGGGGCAATACCTAAGACCACTCGGCTCTCTGGGCAGGCCCTGAAATGGTAAGAGTCAGGGACAATACCTAAGACCACTCGGCTCTCGGGGCAGGCCCTGCAATGGCAAGAGTCAGGGGCAATACCTAAGACCACTCAGCTCTCAGGGCAGGCCCTGCAATGGTAAGAGTCAGAGGCAATACCTATGACCACTCAGCTCTCGGGGCGGGCACTGCAATGGTAAGGATAGGGGATAATACCTAAGACCATTCGACGCTCTCTGGGCAGGATCTGCAATGGTGAGAGTTAGGGGCAATACCTGAGACCACTCAGCTCTCGGGGCAGGCGCTGCAATGGTAAGAGTCAGGGGCAATACCTAAGACCACTCGGCTCTCGGGGCAGGATCTGCTATGGTGAGAGTCAGGGACAATACCTAAGACCACTCGGCTCTCGAGGCGGGTCCTGAAATGGTGAGAGTCAAGAGGGGAAATACCAAAGACCACTCGAGGTAAGCCCCTGCAATATGGTAAGATTTAGGGGCAATACCTAAGACCACTCAGCTGCGGGGCAGGCCCTGCATCACCATGACAGCAGCCTGGTGGATATAGCAGCTCCGCAGTAACGAGGTATTACAATGCCTATTGGCAGCTGGTGCTCGGAGGGTGTGTCCCGAGCGCCGCACACATGGACAGCCACTTAAACCGATGCCTTCGCTACCTATCCGAGCGGCAAGAGATTGGCAGGAAGCCATTAGCCAAGCGCACTACATGAAGACATTTCAAAGGATAATTTATTTTCATAAGAGAGAAGCTCTCCGGGATGAAAAGCAATTGTTTTCCGAGATTGACCACAATAGGGGCTTAAGAGCTTATTACTCGTCTTTCTTGGCGAATTCAACGTATAAGCTTACACTTAATGAATCGACGTTCTGTATAAGCTGCCCTGACACTTGATTAGTATGTATTGTTATGAAATTTAATGCGTAACAAAGGAATATATATATATATATATATATATATATATATATATATATATATATATATATATATATATATATATATATATATATATAAATATATATATATATATATATATATATATATATATAGAGAGAGAGAGAGAGAGAGAGAGAGAGAGAGAGAGAGAGAGAGAGAGAGAGAGAGAGAGAGAGAGAGAGAGAGAGAGAGAGAGAGAGAGATTGGAAACACGTCCCTGTCTGAGACTACAGACAAAAAAAACAATGTATAACTCCTTGAGCTACGAACTACAAGCCCTTCAAGAAAGTGCTTACAGCCTTAAGAGGGGTGTTGTTTACTTTCTCAGAAAAGGGAGAACAGCTAATCAGACAAACGCAACGCAGCATCCCTGCCTGATCCTTATCGCCTCGTAGATACGACCTCCCTAACATTTATCATGATTCTCCACCAATTTTCAATTTGCTCGGCGCCGGTGAAGAATCGCTCGCCTCACAGACATGCTGGGATGATTTGGTACAAGACACTAGGGATGAGTTGTTCCTCGTCACCATGACGACAGGGTCAACAAGGTGATTTAGATCACCCTGGGTGTGCAATTGGGTTTTACAGTCGTCGTGGAGTTAGGCGGTTATTTCCTGCGTGCGTACGTAACCAATGGTGGCAAGCATTGTTACAATACACGAGTGCGCTTCCTTAACGGGACCCAGGATACCACTTGGCCACATCATGTTACGCTCTTCCCATTAGCCATTGTCTTCCAATTATAACCACGCAGATGTTTCGAGGGGTACATGTCGCCCGAGTCGTAGATTTCGCCGTTATACACCTGGAGGTTCCATTAAGTTAAAAGGATTACCATAACGCGAGTTTCATCCAATGTTATGCCATGGAAATACATTTGTCCTGCCATGCTGTCCTCCCATGCTCTCATTCTTACCTTTGTCTGTGTCCGACACAAGAGCCTTATCAAGATACCTGCATCAATGTTAGATCTAGTATGCAGTATACTTTATGATTATTCAACAAAAATGTTTCAATGAATAACACACATCTATACATTTTCGCGTTTCTTCCAAAAACATCCCTGTTTCTACTTCCACATTTGCCTTAATCATAGTTTAAATCTTGAATGTGCGTACTTGTCTCCATTACGTCAGCAAAATATGGCAATAGACCAAATTCCCTACAAGTTCCAATAACTGCTCTCATCAGATGGTATCCCCACAATAATCAGGCGTGTAGTAGTGGAGTATTACGACTTCGGTATTATTTGTATAGATAGGTAGCCCTAATCCTAGTTGCAGCACCGTATTCCAATAGAATACTAGTATATTAGCCAATTCTGTCCTCCCAGTGCTGTTTCGGAATGGTATCCCGATTACGACTTCAGTATCATTAATATTTGTATAGATAGGTAGCCTTAATCCTAGCAATCCTAGTTGCAGCACCGTATTCCAATAGAATATATTAGCCAATTCCCTTTGCCCGTGTGCCGTGTGCGTGCAGAAAACACTTAGCCAAGTGAGTGATCGCCAAGAGTTCTTCAGGAGATCGTTTGCTCACAACTCACAACATCTAAGGCGTGTATTAAGTATACGTAAAAGTGCCTGCAACTATGGGAACTAGCTCCTACCGTTTTATACCCATTTATGTTTAGATTGCGCCGTTTTCATTCTTGTGGTGTATTCAGGAATTTCAATACTGTAGAATAGGAAATTAATCCGAGAGGTTTGTTCTGCCGAACTTTTCCGAGTAGGGTCATTTCGGTTTATTGAAAGTCGCATGTATTATTCCTGTCATTAGAATATTAACCTTCAATATTGGCTTTTCGGGATAAAGAATCTCGGAAAAACCAAAAATCACGAACTCGGTTAATTTTCACCTCGGATTAATTTCCTTTTCTACGGTAGTCATTCTATACTAGATCCTGAGTACTGAATGGTTAAGAATATTATTGAAGTAAATGAGAAAACTACCTATTAACCCAGTGGCAAATTAGCCAATCTTGAACGATCCTTTTCTTAGAGTTAAATGAAATAGCGGAAAGTATCAGAAATGGGAAAGTTATCCCTTTTGACAATAAAAAGCTCTCCATACTTCTCCATGCAGATGAAGTTGCTCTGCTGGCCGAAAGTGAGGCTGATTTACGGATTATGTTTGATGTTTTATCAAACTGGAGTAAAAAAACCGTGTCTAAAGTCTAAACATCACTGACACAAAAACTCAAATCATTCATTTCAGAATCCCGTAAGGCCGATATTGTCCGAATGCAGACATTCAGGGCGAGATGGGCTGGGCTTAACCGTTCCATTGCCAATGGCTGAGCATATCTAGATTCCATTGTCGTCTCTCTCAAATGAGTGAGAATCCACTTCTAAGAAAGATTTTTAAATGGGCTCATATACAAAATATCAAGGACACATGGCCCCTTGAGGTGGCTAAACTGTATGAGACCCTCGGTCTCCATAGGCTCAATGATATTAACTTGGTAGTTGAATTTTCAGAAATTGTCCAAGAACTCAATAACATCTTCTTAACGAGTGTAAAACTAAGTGGCATGCCCCCTTAGACAGGGAAAATGATAATAAACTTGATGATATTAACTTGGTAGAAATTGGCCAAGAACTAAGTGAAAAGCTACTTAACGAGTGTAAAACTAAGTGGCATGCCCCCTTAGCCAGGAAAAAGAATAAAAATAAACTCAGAACTTATCGGTTATTTAAAAGAACATTTTTGTCTGAGCCATTCCTCGAGATGCCATTCACCAGGATGGACAGAAAAGCGCTGTTTCAAATGAGATGTGGAGTAGCCTCTTAAAGCTTAGAAACGGGTTGCTGGGAGAAAGCCAATAACCATATAACTCCTAGAGAATAAAAATGTTTGTCCGAGTTCTTGTGAATAAGGGTTTATAGAAATTGAGTTAGAATTCGAATAGCACTTTCTGTTACGTTGTCGTTACACGGCATTTATTTCTCATAGAGAAAACCCTTTATGTAGGCATGCACAATTTTGCAAACTTTTAATATTTCAAATGATACATATAAATCGTTCTTACTATCCAACTGTTACATCATATCTTCTAGTGCCAAAAGCTGTTGTAGAATGCTTAATATCAGAACTCACGACCTGATGTATCAAATACATATTTCATGTGATATTGATATATTTTTAAGAATGTATATCCTGTATTTATTATAGTCTCTCGTAGGTCAAAATTGACTGTCCATTGTTCTTGCTGTGTCATGTTTGTACAGTTCCATAATGGGTGAGACTTTGATGAAATACTTTTATCTTATCTTATCTTATCTTAGTAGTAATAAAGATGTTAAAGGATGAAAAATGTTGGCCTCTAATTTTGTAGAGTTATAGGCTCGGTTGGTAGGTAGCCATAAGAGTCATCATTGATCCCGGAGAAGTAGGCTACATTCATGAGAGAAAAAAGCTTATAATTTGGAATTAGATCGAGCATACAGCAAAAGCAATCGCACGGAAGGAACTCACGCGAGGGCAAGTAATGGTCAATATGTGTGGCCGGTAGTGCATGGATGCGTACCACGAGATGTCAGACTGACATATCAGTCTTTAATACAGGGACTGCCTACTGAGGGAGGTGAAGTAGGTTTTTTTAATAGAAGGAAGGAAGGAAGGAATTGGGTTTTACGTTGCTTTCAACGGCTTAGGTCATATCGCGACGAGATAGAAACCCGGAACCGGGAAGAAATTCCCTACTCTTCATGAATAGTCCCAAGGGGTATTTCAGTTGCATAAGGACCATAGACAGTCCTCTACCACGCGGCACATTTTTTTAGCGACCAGGCCAACCCGCTTGGGGATCCAGCGGAGTTTTTTAATAGTTGTCTATAACTTATCGTATATGTTGTTATTATTTGTCATGAAGTTTTGTTCTATGAAAATGTGTGTTCTGAAGCCTATTGCAAAATGTATTGTGGTAAGAGACAGCTAGTAGTCAGTGGCAACGCCTTAGACTACACGGCCATCAGAGCAGGCCCTCATAATTCATAAAGTAACATCTGTCAATGGTACAATGATTTTGTCTACTTTGTTCCTCTATGTTTTCATTATTCATAATCTTCATGTGTAGATGTATTTGTATATCTTATGCTTTTTCAAAGGCAAAAATATAAAATGCAATATACCGGTACTTTTATCTTTAGTGTATGCAATTCGAAAACTCAAAGGAATTAGCAACTTTCTTATGACAAATAATGCAATGCAGTACATGCATCTCTCGACGAAATGGGAAAAAAAATCCTCAATGGTATGAGTTATTCCGCTATTGTTTTAAACCATTTTCCATCAAAAGAGATTGAAAACTGCACTTATACTTACACATGCAACTAAAAAAACATCCTATAGCCTTTTTGGGTTAGTTTAAGGGATGTGTCTTCATGTTTGCTGGTTTCAGTTATTTGGAGTTCTTTTCTGATAGACAATTTTATGTGATAGAAGTAACATGAGCAGACACTAGTAGGTTAAAAACAACAATCCAACAACCTCAAAATAATAGAATAAGGTCACATGTTTCACCTCGTCAAGGACT
Source organism: Maea johnstoni (assembly GCA_963942565.1). Taxonomy (NCBI): domain Eukaryota; kingdom Metazoa; phylum Annelida; class Polychaeta; order Spionida; family Magelonidae; genus Maea; species Maea johnstoni. Next base: position 26,569,912 of record OZ012698.1, on the reverse strand, counting down.
GTGACCATATTCATTTATCTACTATCATGGTGATTTGTACATATCCATTTATGTTAGGACACACGCCTAATTTTTCTACGATTTTGTAATCTTGAATTACAGCAAACTAAAACACATACTGTGCATCTTTTTCTCTCGTCCACATTTTCTTTATATAAGGACTTTATCATAAATTCTTAATTCTGTCGCAAGGGGCACACCCTATTGGCTTGCTCAATGGTGTTCAATAGAAGTTGGCACCTCCCGGTGAACCCTAAGCTGGTGGTGTGGCGGCCTGCTCGCCTTATATAAGAAGGGGAATGTGTGGATATGTATATTAATACTAAGCATATAGGAGATCCCTTGGTCCACTTTGGGTCTGAAGGCTCTGCTCTTACTCTCCCACCTTTTCTTCTTTCATTTAGAATTAATATGCTTTAAAATTGTTCTTCAACAATGACAAAGTACCACTTTTGGTAATATTTTATGGCACTAAATGGTTTCTGTGTGCCGATGTGCCTTTAAAGCCTCATTCATTCACAGAGATGTGCAGGGCTACGCCTCCCTGCCCCAGCAGAAAAATTCATGGCGTTAATCATGTTTGGCTTACCTGTGATATTTGCTGTTTCCGGTGAGCGTACAGTGGGGAATGTTTCCGTAGTGAAATGATTATGGATGCTGACAGTTGTAGACAGCCACGGCCATCTGCGAAAAGAGAATAAAAGATACATGTTACTGCATGGCGCTGAGGTGCTGTTTCTTGCTTACCAGGCGCTGCAATTCGTGATGAGTCATACTGTGAAAAGTGTTTATACACATACACACATATATATATATATATATATATATATATATATATATATATATATATATATATATATATATATATATAACCCCCCAAATCACCCCCCGGGCACCCAAGATCCATGACAAGTTGAAACTTACAAAACTCACTTGGGCAGTGCAGTTGTGGAGCAGAAGGTTTACCGTGCTGGCCATGCTAGGATGTCCTATTTGTTTTATCATACAGAACAACCTACCATCTCAAATGGTTTGAGATTTTACTTTTTTTCCCTGAAATGAGACACTCGCGTATGTTGTTCTCAACAATAAGATAATAAGTCCATTGTTGACGGCGGCTTTCTGCTGAGGCCTTGCCACATTTCGCCACGCGTGGGGATCTTGAAAGCATGACGTCCTCAACAATATAGGGAATCATGAAACGGCACCTTGACAATGGGTGCTAATACGTCGTCTCCTTGACAGCGGGTGCTAATACATTGAATGGTGACCGCTGTCAAGGAACCTACAGAGACACAGGTTGCCAACAGTCTTGACACATGGCTCTCACCCAATAGGATAAGAGTATCCTCAAGTGAGGTATAATAAATATATATATAAACATGGAACAACATAATAGGTAGCATAAAGTTGACTTATTAAAGAAAACTGTCAATTTCATTTTCGAAATAGAGCAACAACCAAAATATTTGAAATTAACCTGATGGTTGTTTTCAGACTTCTCAACTTGTTGCATTACTTATGCAACAAGAAATACTCAAACCTTATTTGGAAATACAGCAACAACAAAGATATTTAGGTTGGACCTAGGTAGTTAGCCTTATCCACGCGAGACCAAAGAAAGCAGTTACATGAGGTGATCTAGGGGGAAATCTCTGAATCTGTCTCTCGGCGAATCTTTGGAAACGAAGATGATCTCTTTGTCAGTTTGATAGCAATTCAGTCATTTAATGAAGGAGTAAATGAGGGCCTAAAGGCACATAATGGCCATTTAGTGCCATAAAGTCTTTTCCAAAAGGTGGTCCTTTGTCATTGTTAAATAACAATGACAACGCATATTAATTCTAGGTGAAAGAAGAGAAAGAGGAAAAAGAAGAGCAGCGCCTCCTAATCCAGATCTTTTAGATCCATGGTACCCACAGACAGGTCAACACACCCCCTTCATTCATAAGGCGAGCAGGATGCCACATCCGCTTAGGGTTCCCCGGGAGGTGCCAGTTCCTATTGCACACCATTGAGCAAGCCATTCCAAAGGGCGTGCCCCTTACGGGGTTCAGTCATTTAGCCTTGAAAGGTAGAACAATGAGACGGTAACGGAACCTCTTTCCTTTCCTTTCCCATTAGGACCCCTTGCTGATATGGTTGATGTGCAGGCGATCACGTGCAGTGGAAATTGGTTTCCAGTAAACTAGCGTGATCAGACACAGACTTCCGGTAACCTGGTCTACAACAGGAAATGGTTCTACAGTAACTCAGTAACCGACACTGTAGTAACAATTTCCCGGCGGCGGAGGTAGGGTTTTTAAATCTTTGCAAGATATCTATGGAGGCAAAGGCTGTTTACCTCACCAACCAGATGTCGTGCACAAGTTTTCATATGAGAATTGTACACAAGTATATATATATATATATATATATATATATATATATATATATATATATATATATATATATATATGTACATTTCATCTATATATATACATATATACATATATATATATATATATATATATATATATATATATACATACACACACATATATATGTAAATATATATATATATATATATACATATTCATATATATATGATATATATATATATATAAATATGTATATATATATATATATATATATATATATATATATATATATATATATATATATATATATATATCTAACATTTTGCACAATCATGTTTGACCTAGAGTACTGCATTTCCATTTTTAACAATGGCAAGGCGGAAGCTGTTGGCGTGTATGGATGTACTCTTATTACCTCTTCGTGAACAAATCTACCCACACACAGATTACCTGGATCATCAAGGCATCTATTGCCGGTATCCATTAAAGCTTTATGAGTCTTTGCCCGCTAATGGTATCACTTCCCCTTTTCAATCTCGCAGCGCCCTCTGGAGGCCACGCCTGTGATTAGGAACTATAGTAGGGTCAGCTGGCGCATCATAAAACGCTGATTGCCTTTCGAAAACCATATTGAATTCGCGATATTCATACCAAAAATATCTAATTGTTGACGAACCAGGGGGAGACTTGCTGATGAGCTCCGAGAGCAAATACAGATTGTTCAATCAATTCTCCCAGAGAATACGAGGCCGTACAGAGCATCGTAAGTAACGCCGGCGTTAAAATGAAAAATTGAAACCTGATAATCCAACACTGGATTAGGCTGGCAACGATCGTCTTAGGTATATACATAGTAGGTATACAGTATATATTTATACACACACACACACACACATATATATATATATATATATATATATATATATATATATATATTATATATATATATATATATATATATATATATATATATATATATATATATATATAGAGAGAGAGAGAGAGAGAGAGAGAGAGAGAGAGAGAGAGAGTCTTTCGTTGACTATCTTTTCACTCATTTACAACCGTCGTTGCTACCCGTTGCTCCACAGGGCCATCAAGATGAACACAGTCACAAATGAGTATTCTCAAGGAAGCTTATCGACAATAATCTTCACCCATTCCGCAATATGAGTATAATAAAGAAACGACCCACTGCGATCGCTTTACCCATAAATTAGCCATTTCCATGACAACTTGCCCGGATTGCGGAATTAATACTTTCAGATGAATGCATGTGACACTCCCATTGGTGGTATGTACATCACCCTGCAGAAATCAGTCAAAGGTTGACACTTCTTCTAAGGACATTCGTCGCCAAGGTAAAACCGTTGCCATGGAGACAGAATTTCCTTAGGAATGTTTGACAGATGGGGTGGAATTGGCAAAGGGAAGGGGGACTGAGCATGGAAATCGGTCATTTTAATTGTGACACTTTAAGCACTTTAATGTATTGACGGTTATATCACCATGGCAACAAGCATCGTCCGTGATGCCATGAGAACGACGGTTGCTATGGTGACAATTTATTATGGGATTGTGGAAATACTGATCTTTATCCAACAGAGCTCCCCTCTGGCTTAATGGCATATTCTAATCTAACTCGCAATCAGCCCAAATACCTTTCTCAAGATGCATCTTATTTCAGACTTAAACTTGTTCGATCTATCTGCGGGTAAGGCAGCCATAATCGACTTCTCGAGCTCCTTAACTCATCCTTTAATACTCAGATGTTTGCGATCAATTTCCACTCGCTACAATTAGCCCAGCACAAGCCGGTCAAATTGCAATCGTGAAACTCGATACGGGACGCACCATATGCTCCGATCAGTGTTTTCGCACATTAGGCCAAGTTCCCGGCACGTAAGATCTCCCGCAAATCTCGCGAGATCGCGTTCTCGCGAGATTTGCGGGCCGCGTAGGGGATTGTAATTATAGGGAAGCTAGACGTTTCATGACCGATATCCAATAACGGCGTACATGCAATTTCATACTTGACTCGCACTAGACACGTCCTTTAATATATCAAATAAAAGTGAAGAGCCCAATTCAGCCGACCGCGAGAGAAGTTGTGTACATAGCTGCAAATTATTCCAGATAGATGGACATAAGAGGATACAGGGTTGTTATACATTGCCAACATTTAATTCCTGCACTAAATACATTGGCAGCGCGGGCATGATACACGACCGCACACCCGATTCCCACGCAGTTTCCTGGGCATAAATGCATGGATGACCTCAAAACGGAACGTAGCTTTGATTGGCAAGTTACGTAGGTCATTGATGTGCTTGATTTTTTGACAAGTTAACCATGGGTGTTTGTACAGCCAGGAACTGCCGAATGTCCGGTCGACTGGTACAAGAATTGAATGACTGTACTGTATATAGAAACACGCAATGCATTTTATAAGTCACAGAGCAAGCCCTTAAAATGCAAGTTTGGCATGCATTCAAATCTGCCCTTGATACGAAATAAACAAATTTCGAGTTTGTGGAAAAACGACAATTTACGCATGTACCATGACAATAGAAGAAATTCAAGATCAGAATTCAATTGGCAGTCGAAATTAATCCTTAGCTTCGCAAAAAGGTAACGATAAACAACATAAACAACTCCACATTGGCTAACTCTTTAAACCTTATGCTGCTGCTGGCTAATTTGACTAATACAAGATGAGGCAAGAAACCTGAAAAATTACTGAAACCCTGGCACATAGGTACTCATCAGGGAGTACTCAGTGAGAGCTATTGAGTGTATACCAACATGACAGGGTTTAGGTGGTTTTCAAAATCCTTTGCATTCTTGTGCTTTGGTCGAAAGTAGCCTCGGCATTAGAAGGGTTAAGGCACTTTGAAATTGATATTGAAATATTTTCCTTTTTATTTGCTGTCACACACTATTAGCATATTTACTGCCTTTTTATTAAAACCTTTTTTACATTTAACCTCTATTCCATGAAATATTTAATCTTATAACTTCTATGATCGAGGATTATGTGATTTCCTGTGGTTGAAATACAATACAAAGACGAATATGTACTTACAGATGCAATAAAAATCTTTTTTTAAAAATAAGAAAAAACAAACTCATCATTGGCAGTCATGGTTTATTGGCAGCCTATCTGGGCCTGACAGGCGTATGATCCACTCAGAGGAATCATCAATCTTACATGCGACAAGTGAGCGCGTGGAATAGACTGTCCTGATCGCCGCATTAACTATGAACGGATTGCTTATTGTAGCGGCACCGATAGTCCTACTTTTTTTAATTTTATGAACTTTGGGTGACCCAGAGTTCGTTTATTTTCTTTTCATAAAAGTAAAAAGACATATAAAACATAAAATAGAAAAACAATAAACAAGTATCTCAAATGTACAGTGTCTACATATATTTCCAATCTTATCTATATTGTTACATTTTGACACAGCCTCCCAAAAACATACATAAACATCATTGGAGGTCTTTTTAGACAGGACTCACAAAACGTGACAACTTTAGCTGGTTTTTACTGTTATAATGTATATTTTTCCATTTTTTTAAAACTTTGGTATAACCGCTTTTTATTGTTCCATAATATACACTTCCCATTTGCGTTCATATATGTCCAGGGTATCATGGTGTAAAGCATATGTCTCCTCTGAGTTTCTTTCCAATTCTAGCATATTCTCGAAATGTATCATTGAGTAAGCTGCTCTATCTTCTCTTTTTTGGTAAATTAATTTCTTGCCAATTATTAATACAATATTAAAGAAAAAATCCATATTTCCTTCTCCAAATATTATGGTATTTTTTTCCAACCTAAAGTTTTGGTAGCCAAATCTCTGTAAAAATATTTTGATTTCACTCCAAAAGGTATTTGCTCTATCACAGTCTACAAAGGCATGTGCATTTGTTTCCCTCTGCTGACAGAAAGCACACAATTCAGAATTTTTTATACCCATGTGACATAGTCTTGTGTTAGTGGCCACTCTCTCATGCCACACTTTAAACTGAATATCCCACAGGTACATATTTCTAGTTGTCTTCTTAAACCGTTTAATAGATTGTTTTACCTCATCTATGTCTATGTCTACCATGATATCTCTCTCCCATTTCTGTGAAATTTCTTGCAAAATTTTAATACCATATTGTCCTGTTTTTCTATAGATATTTTGACAACCTTTTTGTTGTGAAAAGACTGTATTTAATAAAATTGGTCTAAACGGGCCTATATTTGGTAAAATTTTTTCTGCGTTCAATATAAATCTTGATACACTATGATGTATTGCCATATATTCCAGGAAGTTTAAATTAATTCCTCTTGTTTCCTCTATTTCTTCTTTGGCCATTATATTCCAGAATTCTCCCATGACATCTGAAATCATATTCACATTTTCATTTTGGAGTTTCTGAATTAAAGGGAGATTCAAATTTTGGTCAAACCATAGTGGCCAGCATAGATAATCCAGATCCTTTGTTGGTCTAATTTCTGCTCTTAATAAAGTTATTGAGTCCATTACATCTCTCCAAAACATATTTTTCATTTTATCTCTATTTAACTCTATATATTCATTACCAAATAGCCAGCATTTGTCTATTTTATATGCCAAAGCGAATACTGTCCAACTGCTGTCAGTGGAAATAATCCTCCTCAACCACGTTGCTTTTAAAGAAGAGGAAAATCTTTCTAGATTATGCAACTGTAAACCTCCCATTTCATATGGGTATTCTAGTATCTCTTGCATGAATTTTGGTGGTTTTTCTCCCCACAGAAAATTTTTGCAGATTTTTTCATATTCTTTTATAAATTCCTGGGAGGGGTTTGGGAGGGACAGCAGGATGTGAGTAATCATACTAGAGATTAAGCTTTTAAACACTGAAATTTTACCATTTATTGTTAGTTTCCTTCTTTTCCATTGTCTTAGAATTTTTTTCATTTTTGGAAGCTTTAACTTACAATTTTCATCTGTTATTTTGTGAAGTTCTTTTCTATTGAATTGTATCCCCAATAGTACAAACTCATCTGTTAATTCTAATTTTTCCTTATCTAAGTTTATCATCCTGCTGTCCCCCGGCTTTCCAAGCTGCACAACCTTTGTTTTTTCAATATTGACTTTCAGTCCAGATACCCCATGGAAAAACTTAAGTGTATCTAGTACCCTATTTAAACTATTTTTGCAGTTTTTTATTATTAGAGTGGTGTCGTCGGCGTATTGTGAGATTTTGTGCTCATACCCAAGAATTTCGATGCCTTCTATTTTTTTATTTTCCCTTATTGCAATTCCTAGTATTTCAGCACATACTACAAAGATATATGGCGAGACAGGGTCACCCTGTCTACACCCTCTCTCTAAGTGTATGGCATTAGAAAAAAAAACATTTTGCGATATCATTGATTGTGAGCCTTTTTGTAATATTTTAATCCAATTTAGAATTTTTTCCCCATAATTACTTAATTTAAAGACAGTGTGTATAAAAGACCAGTCTAAAGTATCAAATGCTTTTTCAAAATCTACCAATATTAGAGTTCCTTGTATGTTATCTTCATAACATTCAGTCATTATATCATGTATTAGTCTAATGTTTTCGCCTATGAACCTGTTTTGGACAAAACCCTTTTGATCATTATGAATTATGCTATTTAATGCTGTCTTAATTCTGTTAGCCAGTAAACCACTAAATATTTTGTATGTCGAATTCAATAGAGTGATGGGTCTCCAATTTTTCATATGTCTTCTATCCTTTCCTTGTTTTGGTAAACATGTTATAACTCCCATTTTTTGTTGGTCTGACAATTTTTTAGTATCTAGGTATTCTTTAAACGTTTTTATCATTAAATATTTTAAATCTTCCCAGAATATTTTTAAAAATTCATAACTATACCCATCTGGGCCAGGAGCCTTATTATTTTTAGTTTTAAAAAGGAAGTTTTCTATTTCTATAAAAGTTATGTCTTCTTCCAATTTATTTTTTGTCTCATCTGATATCCTCTGTATATACTGGGTAACCCAGTTTAGAGGTGATCTTTCTAACTCTGTGGTTTTACCTTTTGTATATAATTTTTGATAAAAACTTTTCTGTGCATTTAAGATGCCTTCTTTATTTTTTATTAAGTTATCTTTTAAGTCATAGATCTCTAGTATTGTTTTATTTATGTAGTTGGCTTTCTCTAATGATAGGAAGTATGAACTAGGTTTTTCCCCTTCATTTAATTTTAATGATCTTGCTCTAATTTGTGCGCCTTTAATTTTATCCTCTCTTATATTTTCTAGTTCTAAGTTTAGTATGTCTAGCTGTTCTATATATGTTATATCTTTTTCTACCTTATTTTCAATTTTATTTATTTCTTTAATTATCTCCTTTTCCCTTCGATGTTCCTTTTTTTTTTTTTTTTGCATATTCTATTATTATGCCTCTGAGTTGGACTAACATTACTTCCCACATTATATCTGGTTTTATTGAGTACTCTATATTTATTTCATTTATCTCTAAGTTATTTTGGTCATATGGTGTTAAAGCATATGTTCTTTTAATTAATTTTAATTCTTCTCTAATTTGATTTTGCAGTTCTAGATCTTTTAGTAATTCTGTATTTCGTTTCCAATATCCTGGTCCTCTGGGCTCCTGGCTTAATATGATTTCCATTGATATTACCCCATGGTCAGTCTTATATGGTGACATAATTTCCACTTTATCTATTCGTGTTATGAGTTGTTCTGAAATAAGAAAATAATCTAACCTTCCTGCTTTTCTTGGGGTTTTCTTCCACCAGCTATATCGTTTTACTCTACAATTTTTTATTCTCCAAATATCTACTAACTCAAACTCTATCTTCTTGTCCTCTAATAGTTTAGTAGCTTTTTTGTTATTCCATTTCTCATAGTTATATGTGTCTAGCTCAAAATTTTGTATCATGTTCCAGTCTCCACCTATTATATGAAATACATTATTTATGTTATTAATTTTTTCAAACAATTCTTCTATAAACGGTTCTATATTTTCATTTGGGGCATAGACACTACAAATTGTTACTCTTCCTATTAAAGTTATTTCTAAATCTATTATTAAGTATCTACCATTTTGGTCTATTATTGTTTTGTGTATTTTATATTCAAAAGTTTTATTCAGCAGTATTGCTGTGCCTCTTGCTGTTGTTGAATCCCCTGCAATTAGTACTTCTATATTCCAATCCTCTCTTATATGTGTATAGTCTGCCTCTATCCAATGTGTCTCCTGTAATAGTATAATATCTGCCTGTCTTTGTTTTGCTCTATCTAAAATATCAAACCTTTTATATTTATCTCGCAATCCTCTCACATTTAGAGATTCTATTTTCAGTTTTTCAGCCATTTTGATCTTTAGGGTATTTTTCCGACGACACCACTACCAATTTGCCTAAATAGTTTTTAAACTTTGTCAAACCAGCAACATATAACATAGATATACATAAAATTTTACACATATATAACCAGTTTGCATAGAAGGTCATGATTTCCCAGAGGCCATTTTGCCTGCTGGGCCCCGCTTTCTCTCCAATAACTGACAAGACTGCCACACCACACACCAGTGTCAAATACCTTATTGAATAAGAGGTACATTAAAAACAACAAAAGTAGCAACATCATGTCAGCTATCTGAAATACCAAACATAGTGACAATATTCCCTGGATGAGGACACCACACCCCACATCTCAAACACAACCCATAAGTTGAAAAAAAAATCATTAGATGTACATCTTAGGGCCTTGTCTCCCCCTCGAAGTATATCTCCCATATATACATTCAGTAGTATAGTTTTTTTTTTAAGTATTTATATTCCCCATTAATTTCCCCTACCCACACAGCAAGTGACATAGAGCACATCTCCAATGTCCAACTTGTAGCCAGCATTGAGTGGACACACCATCTCAGATATATCAATCAAAGTTATCTCTCTGAGTAGTATCCTGGTTATCAAAAATTAGGTATCATAAGTGGCATCATGTGCAATCCTAATGACAATCATTAAAAATAACAAAAGTAGTAACATACTGTCAACTATGTGACATTTTAAACATAGTAACATAATTTCTTGGATAATGACAAAATACTCAGTGTCACAAACCACAATCTTGGAGAAAAAAAAAGTTTTCGTATTGTCCTTGCCACTACTACTACTTCAGCTTATAACCTATATCTATACATTAAAAGATAACTCACAAGACGAAGGTGTGTGGTGCCACAGACTGTCATATACATCTCTGCAATTACATACATATCATGTTACAGAAATAGCAAAACATACATTCTGTGTTCAACATACATACATGGGTTCCGGCGCTGCATCTGATCCATGTAATTTGATCTGCATTGATGGATAACCCATGTAATACAGAAACTAGTCCATATTTCTGGATAATTTCAGTTTAATGGATTCAAATTGTTGTGGATCTATAAAAAAACTGGAAAAAAACTGAATATTGAGACATTTTCTATTATCCCAGATTAAAATAAATTTGCAGCACCAGACCCCACATACCTACAAACCAGGGTACCCCCCAGACTGACTACCTCCACAAATCTGGCTTACCCATGATTTACAAAGGCAGAAAAAAGGAATTTTCCTTCATGGATAATCCATTTAGGTTAAACAAACCTTATACTTAGGGGGATACCCCAGCCAAAAAAGAGTCGGTCTCCCGCCCCCCCGTCCACTAACTATCCCAATTTATTCTGGATTACCCAAGAATAAATGTTCAGTCCATCTGTCTATATTAAAGTCTATACAGTCTCAGTATGTTCAGTCACATCACTAACTATCCCAATTTATTCTGGATTACCCAAGAATAATTGTTCAGTCCATATGTCTGTATTAAAATCTGTACAGTCTCAATATGTTCAGTCGCATCTGGATCATAATTTCGTTCAGTGGTTTGCCCTTTCTCTTTGCCAACTCTGACATGACATCTAGGACATCTGATGGGCAACTAAAGGGATGGGATCCAGTCGGGAAATAGGGACTGTCTGTCTCGCATATCAAATTTTCTAATGGGAGTCTCTCAATCAAATCCTTCATGTGTTCTGGTCTTGTTACAATTTTGCCAGTCAGGCCGAAACATGTATCTGGGAATGTGTCCATGAATTGTCTTGCTTCTGCCAGTCCCTGTTCAAAGCTATGGTAGTGTACTTTCGTGGTCGGAATTAATTCTTTTTTCATTTCTTTCAATATATCCCCAAAAGCTTCCCTCCCATGTATGACTACTGTCTTTCTAGTTTTTGCTGCCATTTTAAGTACTCCCCTAAATGTGTCTATCTGTCCCGTTTTGTCTGTCTGAGTGGCATTATGGTAGTCGAGCCCTATTTCCCCGAAGCCCACCACTGTTGGTATTGTCAAAAGTCTCTCTAGGTCGTTTTTGATTGTGTCGCCAAATCTATCAAAATGTTTGGGATGTAGACCCACTGTAATATGCACTTTGGGGTCACTAACTATTGATGAGTGCAGGGGACCATCCCAAGACCAGGGGTCTACCATATTAGAAATGCATCCCTCATATCTGTCATCTTTCACCTCAGCATACATAGCAGTCACCATATCTTGGTTTCCCTTAACCCCAAAATTTGTTTTAAGCCTATCTACATGGCAGTGTGAATCCACATAGCCTACAGGGACTGCGTAGTCAAGGGGTCCTGTCAAGATCCCCACCTTCTCACAATAGTCCATCAACAGTGTGAGGGTTTGCCAGTGAAATAGTTCAGAGAGGTGTGTTGGGTTCACTGGGGAATACTCAGTCTTAGTTGATACTCCAAAATATTCATCAATGAGCTTGCAGTGCTCGATTTGGTTTTCACAAAAACTTGAATTTGGGTGAAATAGCCTTTTGTTTTGCACTGTGTGCAGTACTTCTTTTAGGTCATTCAGACCCAAATCCTGTTGTACAAATTTCAAAAAATCTTTCACCCTCATTACATAGGTAAGATAGTGGGTGACTGGGTTAAATACACCACTTGTACCATAAGTCCTGCAAGTTTCAATGTTGACTGCAGACTCATAATGGTGACACCTCCAGCAAGTTCTGTCGGGGAAAAGTCCCCACCAATCCGTTCCAAGATGGCTGTTGACGAAGTGTTTCCTTTTGTTTTTATCATCAGAACCACACAACAGGCAAGTCTTGGGCCAGGGTGCTCCCAAATATGGGATGAAAGTTGCCATTCTCTGCAAAAGAGATATCTATTAGTCTGGCTAGAAAGATATGTTTTATTTTCATAATAGCCAAAATTCTTTCCCTTTCTTTGTCCATCTCAGTTAAAACTTAGAATATATAGAGTAGACTTTTAAGACAACTTTTATAGTGTTTATCTATCATCTCCCTTAAAAAGAGAGTGTAAACAATATGTATTTAAATAATGGGTTATAGTATTATACTTAACTACTAAAGAGTGTAAACACTATGTATTTAAAAATGGATTATAGTATTATACTTAACTACCAAAAGCATATATTGACTGAGAGTACTCTCCCTGATTCAACCCATGTGCATGTAGTATTAAAAATTCATATTTCCATAATCTCGAGATCTAGGTCCCTCACCCCAGGGATTTGGGAAGGGAGGGCAGGAGAACCACAATGAACAGTTGAATCACACAGAATATGCAAACACAGATACAAATAGTATAATTACAATACAAATCTCAGCCACAAATTAGTACACACTGTAAGATTTAATTGTATCCCAATTATCTTCCCTCTTTCTCTTTGTCTGGAGCCATACCTGCCCCTTAGCGTTATCACACACCCTCGCCATTATATGCTCATTCTCCCTAATTGTGGCTGCATCTATCCTCATTGCTTTTCTTGCTTCCCTGGCTCCCTTTGCCAAATCGTGTTTGAAACTAACCCAGAACCTTTTGCCCTCATTGTATCCTCTCAACTCTTTTCCACATCTGAGTAAATGGTCCTTATCTTTCCATTTAAGAAAGGACACAATGATTGGGCTTGGATCCGCATTTTTCTTGCCTGTGGGGACTCTATGGATATGTTTAATATCCCAATTCTGTACAATATCTTTGTTAGCTTTCAGGTCGTTGACAACAAAATCCTTTACTCTTTTCAGAGTATCTTCTGGTTTTTTGTCAACCCCCTCTAGCCCATATATCCAAACATTTTGTTTTCTAGTGTATTGATCTGATATTTCTGATTGGGCAGTCAGGGAAGCAATTTCATTGTCTTTCTGTGTCACTAGCTCCTCTAGAGCCTTAATTTTCTCTTTATTTTGATATATTTGAAACTGGCTAGCTATCTGGTGTTCTACCCCAATCCTGATATTGTCATTTACTCTCTCTAGAGTGTTTTCTAGTCTAGCCACTTTTCTTCTAAGCTCTTCATTTTCACTTTTATCTGCCTTTGCTGATATTGCTAGTGCCACCCTTTTGTCCACTTCTTCCTTAATTTTTTCTTCCTCTCTCTCTATCATTTTCCTCATTTCTACCCTACATTGATCGTAGGCATCAACATTGGCTCTTTTTATTCTGGCCTCGCTCTCCATTTGATTTTTCAAAATTCTGTCCTCCATTTCCCTCAAATCCTGTTTCAGTATATTTGGACTGGCATCCTCCCTATATTCACCATCTTCATTGCTGAACAATCTTTTCCTAACACTCTCAACATCTAAATCTTGAGCTCCCTCCATTGAGGTATCTACTTCTCTGTTTATTTCTTTATCACTTGTCCTGATGGTGATAACCTTTGGTGCCGACTCGGGCTGTACATTTTCCTTCTCCTTTATGTCCATAGGACTTATTTTTAATTCGCTATCACTGGGTTTTCTACTTTCTAGAGAAACATTCAAGGTTGTTTTTTTTACCGACATGAATTTCTCGAAAATTGGTGCCAGCTTCACAGTTGTTTGTCCCACTCCATCCGGTGCGAGCTTCATTGCCGGCTGTCCGGCTCCGTTCGCCGTCGAGCTTTCCATTTTTTCTGTGTTACTGGAGCTATCTGAACTTTCACCGTCCGTATCCTTATCTGACTCAACCTGATCTGATCTCAAAGTTCTAGCCTCTCTAACTTTTCTTGGTTTCTTCTTCGATCCCGATACCCTTTTTTTCTTGGCATGTCTATCCTCGTTATCTATGCCACCAGTTAGAGTAGAAGTTATCACCGATACGGTTGTTTTTCTCTATTATCGCTCAGCGAGTTAGAGCTAATCGCGTAGCTCTACTATAGTCCGTTAGTTTACCCTTTCAAATTTAACAAATATCTATGCAGATAGACCTGATAACAATGTTTATATATACTATACGCTACTATCACCGCCAAGTCCGAATGACTGTCCTTTTTCACTTAAGTTGACTCACCCTCACTGTCGCTCGCCGCCGCCAGAGTTCTCCTTCACCGTAGTGTCGGTAGTGTCGCTTTATCAAATGTCTTGTCCGGTGTCCTCGCAATTTCCTCTTTTTCCACGTCAAGACGTTCCACCTTTAGCAGTCTTCCTGTCCGATCGTTGATCCACTCGCAGCACTTGGCTTGGCTCTCACCGGGTCAGGAATCCCTCTAGCGCCACGATCTGTTCACAGCATTCTTCTCCCTCACTGGCTTTCACCTGGTCCGGAGTCCTCCTTGCGGAACGGCAGCTTTCTCCCACGATCTCTATAGTCGCCACATATCAGGTTTTCCTTACATCTGTGACATATATATATGCACTGGATTATCCAAGTTGCTCGGTATTGTCAATGTGTGATAATTTCGCAGCAAATCTAGAACATATACAGCAGTCTTCCGTCGGAGCTTCCGAGACGTGACCATGTGCCAGTAGGATCACCCTTGACTGTGGTCTGGCTGAGTCCACCTCGAGCGCGAGTTCCAATCGATCACTCCCATTGGTTCTCTCCGACTTCACAGCGATCGCTGAGCTGTACACTTTTCAAATGGGGGTGTCAGCAAAATGTTCACCTGCCACGTGCTTTTCTCCAGAAAATCGGCACTCACCCAGTAGTTCTCTTGCCTTTTTCTTACAATTCCTGTTCTGGTTCTTCAATTTTCCTGCATCTCGTGTTTCCGCGTTCTTATTCACATCTCCTCTCCAATACTCTGTAGCAATATATTTACTTTTTTCGTTACTTTTCCTCAGTTTAGAGCGGAGCCCACACAACACAGGTCTGGTCTACTTGGTCATGACGTCACGCCGTTAGTCCTACTTGTGCGCAATCCAACAAGACACGTTTCCAATACGACTAGACACTTCATCATCCGAGGCAGGATACATTTTAGCGCTCAGTATCTATTGTATACTCGTATTATATATTGCAAGTACGACCATATACGTCATCTCCGAGGCAGGATACAATGTATCGCTCAGTATCTATATTACTAATTGTATATATGACCAGATACTTCATCATCCGAGGCAGGATACATTGTAGCGCTCAGTATCTATATTGCCAATTGCAAATAAGACCAGATACTTCATCATTGGAAGCCGGACACGTTGTAGCGCTTAAGTATCTATATTACACATTGCAAATACGACCAGGTACTTCATCTTTTAAATTAGTAGCTTTGTATTGTATGCAGGGTGCAACACAAGTTGCAAAACTTTTAGTTCTGAGCGGGGCAAGCTGCCCCTGAAGTTGACTAGCCCCGCCGGTACTTCCACTTGCCCTGCCACTCCGTTAAACAAGGGTGAGATTGGACTTTGCCCAAAACATTACTTGCCGAGCGGGGCAAGTCAGGGTCTTGTTCAGCTTGCCCCATTGCAGTTTTTTCCCAAATTAACTTGCAACGTGCAACGGGGCCAGTGGTTAAATTGAACGCTGATACAAACAACGTTTATGTTACAAGTGTTTTTCTTAGAATATCATCATGGACTCCAAACTTTTTTTTCATTATATGCTATTTTGATAAGTTCACCTGTAAGAATAGAGCCATTTTCCTGCTTCTTTCCGTAGTAAAGCTGATTTTGGGCATTCTATCAATTCCTGACATAATGAATATTTATCTTCAATACAGTATATATGTATGTATGTATGTATGTATGTATGTATGTATGTATGTATGTATGTATGTAGGCATGGAATTTATTGACTGTATCAAGGATACAAAACTACGTACAACATTTTCACACAAATAAACATAAAATAGAAAATAGACACTCAGTGTGCTCCACATGAATGTGACAGGGAGAACTAGCTACATTTATCTGAGTCGTTTGTCTTTCATTATGAACAGTAATTCATTGGTGGCAACTCTATGATGTAGTACTTATTGTATATATATATATATATATATATATGTTATATACATTTGGACATCGAAATTCATCTAAATTGTCGTGCTTTTTTTGCTGTGAGTATTAATGAGTTAATGGGATCTTCCTGTGATGAATCAAGTCAGCTACAATTAAACTCCAAGGCTCCGATGACGAAGCTGGGTATCCAGGCAATTGATTATGTCATAGAGGATAATTAAATGCTCCCCAACGCGATCAATCAGGGGTGAAGATCAGTTATTTATGAACTCGCCAGATATGAACCATTCAATCATTGGCATCCATGATAGATCATTGGCTGACCCATTGGTTCCCATATTAGTCGTGGGGGCCTGCCCTGATGGCCGAGTGGTCTAAGGCGTTGCCACTGACTGCTCGCTGTCTCTCACCACTGAGGGCCTGCCCTGATGGCCGAGTGGTCTAAGGCGTTGCCACTGACTGCTCGCTGTCTCTCACCACTGAGGGTCGCCCTGATGGCCGAGTGGTCTAAGGCGTTGCCACTGACTGCTCGC
Organism: Maea johnstoni; assembly: GCA_963942565.1. NCBI lineage: Eukaryota > Metazoa > Annelida > Polychaeta > Spionida > Magelonidae > Maea > Maea johnstoni. The sequence goes on along the minus strand of OZ012698.1, from coordinate 26,552,776 downwards.
TGTCTCCCACCACTGAGGGCCTGCCCTGATGGCCGAGTGGTCTTAGGCGTTGCCACTGACTGCTCGCTGTCTCCCACCACTGAGGGCCTGCCCTGATGGCCGAGTGGTCTAAGGCTTTGCCACTGACTACTCGCTGTCTCCCTTCACTGAGGGCCTGCCCTGATGGCCGAGTGGTCTAAGGTGTTGCCACTGACTGCTAGCTGTCTCTCACAACTGGCCAGGTTTGAATCCCGGCTGGGGCATGTGAGGAAGTTGCCAGTGACTTGGGTTTAGGCGGTGGTTTTCACCGGGTACTCTGATTTTTTCCACCACTTACAACTGGCTAGTAATGAATAGCCTCAATTTGTCAGAAAAAGTGTCGAAAATCCAAATTCCAAATTCCCATATTAGTCGTGAGGGGCACCCTCCATGGCAAAGCAGTCATATGTAGAACCAACTAGTAACAGGTTTCACACGCCTGAGAATTTAGGGTGGTTACCCCGATTAGCCCAAATTCTATTTGTAAGACTCCGTAAATGAAAAAAAAGAGTATCATATTATCATTCGCGCATGGGAACTTGGACTTCAGTTTATAATCATGTTTTAAATCATGTTTTAAATCGTGACTAGCCAGTTGTTCATGTAAGCAGAAACCAGATTACGTTGCATAAACTATTGCCTTGCATACCTCCTTAAGTCGCCACTGGCAATGCCTTAAACCACTCAGCTATCAAGGCAGGCCTTCGGTGATGAGAGACATCGAGCAGTCAATGGCAATGCTTTAGACCACAAGGCTATTGGGGCAGACCCTCTGTGGTGGGAGACAGCGAGCAGTCAGAGGCAATGCCTTAGATCACTCTACCATCAGGGCATGCTTTCAGTGGTGACAAACAGTGGGGAGACCTTAGACCACTCGGGCTTCAGGGCAGGCCCTCTGTGGTGGGAGACAGCGAGCAGTCAGAGGCAATGCCTTAGATCAATCTACAATCACGGCATGCCTTCAGTGGTGACAAAGAGTGAGGCGACATTGGCACTACCTTAGACCACTCAGGCTTCAGGGCAGGCCCTCAGTGGTGACAGCCAGCTAGCAGTCAGTGGCAACGCTAAACCACTCAGCTATCAGGGCAGGCCCTCAACGGAAAGAGGCACAGAGCAGTCAGTGACATTGCCCTAGACTACTCAAATCCTAGACAGGCCCTTAAGGCGCGTGAGAATGTTTCAATTGGCTTGGCATTGTCAGATCATTTGCCGGGTGCAATTTAAGCTAAGATGGCATTTGGGTCTATAGTGAATAAGTTGCCAGTGACTTCTGGTTAGGCAGTGATTTTCGCCGGATAATTCGGTTTCCTCTACCACTTCTAACTGACTATTCATGACAGCAATATGGCAGTAACAAGTGACTATAAACGAAATTACAAAATTCGCACTGGCAGCCGTAAAATAAAATGATAAAACCTTACTGTACTCGAAAGTTCCGGGTTCACTATAGGGCTATATGGGCTAGCCAGTAGTGAGATCTGGTTACTGTTATATATGACTAAATGTGCACTCAGAAATTGCGGCCTATTTTCCGCGGATGCGGGACATCCGTTGACGTTGTTGCTGTTCCTGGGTGTATGGTAAAAGCAGACACAACTACATGTACTTTGATTTGATGCTCGGTGATACAAGGCATGAGTGAAGCTGTCGTGGAAGTAAGCATTCGGCTATAGCTATGGAATTCGTTGAGCATATATATTTAAGTTGATATCGATAAATAATCTAATTGATAATGTTAGTTTGGTTACTGGGAAAGTCATCACATTTACGTTGGTTTTTATTCTGGTGTTATTAAGCATGGTGTCAAGTTTTCTTGACTATAGACATGGAAGTGTATGATGGTGTGGTAGTTAGTTGGCTGCTCCACCCTTTGTTTTCTTATCTTTTTTCTTTGTTATCTGTGTGATATGTGTTCTGTGTTTGTACAACGTATGTATCCAGTCGAATAAGTACAATACATTACTGGTTTACCATCATCACGACACGGAGCTCACTCAGGAGATATCGTATGGTTATGGCTGTTGGGCTGCACCTGACGATGCTTGACGTATCCTATACCAACCCATAATAGCACGTAGCCTACCTCCCGTTGCGGCCAATACCAACATTTGTATTTTTATCCTTAATGACTCTTCGTGTGTAGTACAGAACCATAAATAATGCATCAGTAGTTTGTAAAAATAAACGCCGCATGATAATGTTTCGACCGGAGAAGTGTAAAAATATACTGATGAAAAAACTAAAAACGAATACAAACATACCTCAACGAAGAGACGAGCTGTATTATAGGAAACAAACCTCAGCGTGTCCGAACATCAAAATGTCCTACTAAAATATGAAATATGAAGGGTACCACACAGGCATCCTAGACCGATCACGTCTCACTCAGCGGTTAATAGGAAAGGAAACCCAAAGTCACGTCAGTCGTTGATAGTAAAAAAGGGAGTACCCTGAGATTTTGAATTTGATTTGGAATTTTGTTTTTTGTTACATTTATGCCAATTGTGGCTAATTCGTGACTAGCTAGTTGTAAGTAGTGGAGGAAACCGGAGTACCCGGCGAAAACCACCACCTAACCCCAAGTCACTGGCAACTTTCTCACATGTCCAGGCCGGGATTTGAAACCAGGCAGAGGTGAGAGACAGCGTGCAGTCAGTGGTGTCGCCTTAGACCACACAGCCGTCAGAGCAGGCCCAGAGTACCCTGAGAAGAACACCGTCAAACCCAAAGTCAAGTGAGGCCAGATCGAGACACGTCAGTCGTTAATAATAAAGGAAACCAGAGTATCCTGAGAAGAACACCGTCCAACGCCTAGTAATTGGCAGATCTTCTGGTCTGGAGCCGAATTCTCCGTATTCTGACCACTGGGCTACAGGGGCATCCCTCCCCCCCCCCCCCCCCCCCCCAAACAGACACACAAATACAATTGTTAACCCTCGCCTCTCTATACATGTATGCTGATGAGCACACCAGACTTAATATACCTTAATATACTCCTAGTTGTCTCAAAGCACAAGCATTCTTCATTTCCATGTATCAAATAGTTTGAAATTGACCAAGGGTTAAGCATATAAGTTCCAGAGTAAATTTCAGTGCAGACATTTAATTCCTGCACCAGTCGATCAGATGTCGGCCAGTACCTGGTTGTACAAACACCCATGGGTAACATGTCAACAAATATGACAGGCACACCAATGACCCACATAACTTGCAAATCAAAGTTGTTTTCAGTTGTTAGACTATCAGGGCTCGACGCTAAGGGTGAACCTATGGCCCCAGGCCAGTAATAACTTCCAAAAACAGCTTCGGGCCAGTAAAAAAGACTTCAACTGGGCCAGTAAATATTGTGAGACATTCTTGTTAAAAAGTTTCCCCTGGAGAATGTCCCCAATTGTTTTTGAAATAAATGAAGATACAATTTATAAAGATAAATGTTGTGGTGAATCTTATGCAATGTTCTTTCTTGTTATGTTAAAGAAAAAATGTAGGACCAGTAAACCTTATGCAGGACCAGTAGATGCTAGGTGTTACTGGTCCTACAGGGCTAGTATCATTTTGAGTTAGTGTTGAGGCCTGACTATCCATGAGATTATGTCCAGGAAACATGGGTGGCAATGGGGCGCACGTTCGTGTATTATGCCCAGGCTGCCCAGGCATTTTGTGGAGGAATTAGATGTCGGCACTGTATTTGGTTTCTTTAATTTGTTTTTGAGATTAGCGCACGTGAACATCGTTGTTGTGACATGCTCCCCGAAGCACCAGTTATAACACATTGCCTGATAACCTTAAAAGGCATCCTTTATCATTGCATATATCAAATCCGTTTTAATCTAGCTAGACAGGCGTCTATACCAAAATGACAAAACGCGTACATTCAAGAGCTGCGAATCCAGGTGAAATAATTAAGAGGATAGGAGAAAGGAGAAAAATCAACTTATTATAATTAGCCATTATATATATATATATATATATATATATATATATATATATATATATATATATATATATATATATATATATATATATATATATATATATATATATATGAATATATATATATATATATATGTTACAGTAAGAGTGTCAAACCAGGGATTTAGTCAAATCCCTAAAACTTTCAGGGATTTTGTCAAATCCCTGTTTCACTCAGGGATTTGACTAAATCCCTGAAATTTCCAGGGATTTCACTAAATCCCTGAAAATAGGAGGGTATTTTTTGACTAGTTTACTGGACGCATTTCAGTCCTTCCTTGGATGGTTATTTGAGTGCTACATATGATTCCTGACTATCAAAGTAATGAGGATTTGGCTTAGTACTTGGTATTGTGCTGAATAATTCATGCTCAACCAAAATTTCTTTCTTGGTGATGATAATAATCAGTATCATAATGATATTTATCATTTTCATTGTTATCATTATTGGTAGTATTCGGGATAGTAGTAGTAGTAGTAGTAGTAGTAGTAGTAGTAGTAGTAATGGCATTATTTATCATGATCATTATTTCTATTATTAAAGTTACTGTTAAAATAATGATAATTATGCTTAAGATAATAATGCTTATAATGATTATGCTAATAATAATAATGATAATAATAATAACAACAATAATGATGAAAATAATAATAAAAATGATAATAATAATAATAATAATAATAATAAATAGTATTATTATTGTTATAAGCATTATTATTATTAGCATTATCAGTAGCATTATTATTATTATTAGCATTATCAATAGCATTATTATTATAACTATCATTATTTTTGCTACTCTATTATTATTATTATTATTATTATTATTATCATTATTATCATTATTATTATAATTATTGATTATATTACTATCATTATTATTATCAGTAATGTAAATATTATAGATATCATCATTAATACTATTATTATTGATGTTTTCCTTATTATAATCACAATCATTATTATTATTTTTATTATCATTATTATTATTATTATTATTATTATTATTATTGTTATGTTTATTATCATTATTTATAATCATGAGTATTATTATCACTGATATCGTCAACATTATTAAGATTGTTATTGTGATGACGATGTTCATAGAAGTAGTTTTATTATCATTATATTATTTATTATTATTATTATTACTAATTTAATTATTATTGATCTTATCATTAGTATTAGTATTATTGATATTATTATTATCATTATTATTATTATTGTTATTTTATTATAATTACTATTTCTTATCATCATCATCATCATTATTATTATTATTATTATTATTATTATTATTATTTTACTATTATAATTATCATTATTATAATTATAATTATCATTATTATTATCAACATTATCATTATTATTTTCATTTTCATTATTATTATTAATATTATTATTATTATAATTATTTTTATTATTATTATTATTATTATTATTATTATTATTATTATTATTATTATTATTATCACCATTATTATTATCATTATTATTTTTATCATCAACATTATCATTGTTATGATAATAATAAGTATTATTATTATTATTATCATTGTTATAATTAGTATTATTATTATTAGTATTAGTATTATCATTATTATTATTAGTATTAGTATTAGTATTAGTATTA
>OZ012698.1:26454652-26539652 GCA_963942565.1 Maea johnstoni | reverse complement strand
CTCTCTAGTGGAGTAGAGAGATGGGAAGATTGACTATGAATAAGTTATCTTTAGCTTGATATTCCTGAATAGCGCTGGAAATGGCAGTTTAATCCTTCCAATGCTGAGACTACTTTCGTCCAAAGAACAAGGGCGCAAGGATTTTTGAGAACCATCTAAACCCAATCATGTATTCATTGGATAGCTCTCGCAAAGTACTGTCCGATGAATACCCATATGTCAACGTTTCAGTCATTTTCTGGCTTTTCGGATCATTTTGTATAGGCCAAATTAGCCACCAGCAGCATAAGGTTTAACCTATGTGTATCAGAACTTCAGAAGTGCATAAGTAATCTGGCAACCTTAAACATGACTCCTCCGTCAAAAAGAGTAATATTTCAGAAGCATTTGCAGAGGAATTGGGAACCCCACCAGGGCCAATCATTTTCTGTCAAATATTCCTCAAAATATAGTGCATTGTTTAATTGACCTGATTATAGTACAAAAACGGCAAATGCTTTTCCAATTCTATATTTTAATAAATCAAAGTCAAGCATAAGGTGATCTCACTGACTATATTTGGCTTATTAAAAAAGACGAATATTGCATATTTTCAGCAAACGACCCCTTTGACGATACATTTTGCCTGCATATAATTCGGACTGGTATATAGTACTAGAAAAGACCGTGACGGGGAAAAGCGTTTGCCAATATGTCCCTTTAAGACTTATTATGGTGCTGTTAATATTCTCATTTGGTGTAATTGATAAAAAAACAGGTAATCTAGGAAAAGAGTAAATTATAAATGTATATCATAAGTCCAGAACCATGCCCGTTTCAGAAAGCAGGGGATGTGATCAAAAGGCTTACTTACGGCAAATATTGTTGCAGTTTAGAGTATATTTGTTAAATACTATTATCCACTATATGATTGTTTTTGGGTTGGAATAGTGGTCAGTAGGGACAGTAGATTATTATTTGATTGGAGACGAGTAAAAGCAGCGGGACAGAACTTCAGAGGAATATCTGCAAGTGTCGAGTCACCAAAAAATCAATTGTATGTTTGATATCATACAAACAAAACACCCACATACATCCCAAGTGCGCGTATAAAGGGAATTATCACTTAGTATCCTCTGTTGCAACACCAAATGTAGCACATGACATCAAATGTAATATCAACAGTTCATGTTATAAAAAATATCACACCAATTGTATAAATATAAACCAGTCACTATCAATTGTATTTGATATCATAAAAACAAAACACTCGCATGTAACCAAGCTAATGAGAATTATCCCTTAGTATCGTTCTTTACAACACCAAATGTAATAATACATGACATCAAATGTAATATCTCCCGTTAATGCTATAAATAGTTCCACCAAATATAAAATGTGATATCAACCATAAAGTAATATGATGAGGCATGGCCTCGACGACGAGCGAAGCTCTTAACAATAACATAGCTGCAATTTTCTACCCGTAATGCCAGCATGTCCCGGGGGGGGGGGCACTTTGGTATTTAGGGGGGGTATATTATCAAAATTTAAAAATACCCCTAAGACCTAAAGCTCTGATTTCTGGCCAAAAAAGCACCCTTAAAAAAAAATAACGCTGACTTTTTCCAGTATAAAAACACCCTTTCTTTTATCAAAACAATGACATTGGATGAACGGGAACACGTATTTTAACTTTATATTTTTCCTCTGCCTGTTCGGTTAGCGGCAGCAGGCTCGGAAGCCCACGTCACTTCGGGAGTCACTCGGCGTCAGAGCCGCGTATATTTCGTGGATTGTTAGGGGATTTTCACCCCCCATACTTAATTCGTACCTGGTTGCAAAAAAATACCTTCTTATACAAAATCGCGGACATTCAGAGGTCTTAGAAAAGACCCCTTCTTCCGCGAAATACGTAAGGCGGGTGAGGCCCCCCTCTGTACCTGAGAGCCAAGTCCCCGCCTCCCGGGCAGCATGTATTGCGCTATGTAGTTAACGATGCGTGGCGCGCTTGTATCACGTTCGCTATTTGGCGCCAGTTTCTAAGGAAAATGAACGCTGCACGTCGCAACACACGCACATTACCATTGTTGGATTAGTGCATAGGCTTCACAATGAAACGCGTATATTTCTCTTTTTCTGTCCGCTACCGTGGGTGATTGAAACAAATCCATAGTTCGTATGTTGTACAACATAGAACTGGGCCTGGGAATGAGCATAAGAAAGCTCAGTGTTTACCTTCACGCGACTCCGTCCGACGTCACTTCCTTTTTAACAGCGGGACCCGGACGTACCATAAATTGATCGATGGAAATTTAAGGCCATCGTCCTACTGACAACAATGAGGTATCTCGCGCATTGCCATTGTACTCGCTACGCTCGCTAGCTGCTTCGCAGCTTGCGAGCTACGCTCGTTAATAATGAATTTACACCGAATGTAGTTACTGACCAAAGGAATAGCCAACCACAAATGTAGTGAAAATACATGTATACATCAAATGAAATATAACATTTGGTGTATATATCTTATTATATTTACGGCTGATGTTACATTTGGTGTAAATGGTTTATTACATTTGTAGTTGTTTATTACATTTGATGTAATTTTTTTTATCACATTTGTGGCTGTTATTAAATTTGGTGAAATTGTTTATTACGTTTACGCTTGCTATTACTTTTGATGAAATTAATTACATTTTGATCTTGCCGTCTTATATCAAGTGATCAAAACAAAAACATATAACTTATTTAATAAGTGGACGTTAAAAGAGCGTTATCACGTTGTATTGTCTTATATATAATAAGCAAAACGCAAACAAATGTCTCTAGTGGCCGTTAAGACGGAATTATCCTCTTGTATTGGCATAATAGTATATCAAATGAATAAAGCACAAACATATCTTAACCCTTTCAATGCTGAGACTACTTTTGTCTAAGGCACAAGAACTCAAAAATCTTTGAAAATCATCTAAACCCTATCATCTTGGTATTCATTGGAAAACTCTCATTGAGTACTCTCAGATGAGTACCCATTTACCAGGGTTTCAATTATTTTTCAGCTTTTATCACATTATTCCGTATTGATCAAATAAGATACCAGCAGCATAAGGGTTAAGTGGACGTTAAGAGAATATCATCACTTTTTATTGTCTTATATCTAATGAACAAAACACAAACATAGATCTTGAGTGGACGTAAAGAGAGCTATATCACTTTTTATTATCTTATATCGAATGATCAAAGTGGACATTTAGATGGCACTATCTCATTGTACTGTCTTATATCAAATGAACAAAACACTAACATATATCTTATTTCGACGTTGAGAGAGCATTATCACATTGTATTGTCTTATATCAAATGAACAAAACACAAATCTATATCATCGTTGGACATTTAGGGGAATTTTCCGGCGTTCAGGAAACCAAAACCTCGTAATTCTCCGATTGAGGTGCGCTTGAAGTGGTAGATGACAAAGTGGGAGCATATAGTTTGTGAGCGAATTAGCCATTACTTCTCGCTGGTGCTAAGATGTATCAGTAGCAATAGACATCAGAACAGGAACAATTTATCAGATAAGTTGCTAAAGGAACCACTAATTCCATCCACCGCGCCGCATTACTCAATAAAGATCGCATGGAAGCCCACGAAAATAATGGGGAGGTATTGGATTGTGGAATTTCGTTTTTCGTCACTTTTTCGTTGTGATGACTAGCCAGTTTTAACTGGTAGATAAAACCGGAGTACCCGGCAAAAACCACCGCCTAAATGTTCTCACATACGCCGTGTGGGATTCAAACCCAGACAGTGGTGAGAGACAGCTAGCAGTCGATGGCAACGCCTTCGACCACACGGCCATCAGGGGTGGTATGCATGATGTGGGTATCTACGTGTGACTGTGTGTGTGTGTGTGAGAGAGAGAGAGAGAGAGAGAGAGAGAGAGAGAAAGAGAGAGAGAGACAGAGAGAGAGAGCATGTGTGTATTTTCTATTCATTCTCCTTGCATGTTTCAATACGATGGTTTACATTTATCTAGCCTCTATCTGCGCCATGGACCCACATTCAGCATTGTATATAACAATGCCGAACCTCCCTACTTCCTGCAGGAAACTGGAACTGAAACCTGAAACGACCACTCATAAATTACTGTCAAATTTCATAACATGCCTCAGTATGGAGGTGATAGTGCCTGAACAACCCATTCTAGTTGGGCTGCCTGTATTCAATTTACGTGATAATTCACTGTACCGCTCGTTGAAGGGGGTGTACCCATAGTTTCCACCGTGACACACTTCCCTATTAATAGAGCTGTACAAGATGGCAGTGCTCTACAATACAGACATTTAGTTCCAGCACCAGTCACCCGGGCGTCTGCTAGTACCAAGTTGTACAAACACCCATGGCTAACATGTAAAAAGTTAAGCCAAACGCACCAACGAAAAACAGGAAACAGGTATGAAATGTTTGGACTGTATTGCAATTAACCATGTTAGATGCGCGACCATAGCGGTTTTAAGCCTGAACTATCCTTTCGAGCAAGATATTATAATCTGTCACCGAATGCGATGGACCGACGGACATGGAGGGATATTTCTCCTTATATTTCTGCCCATTGCCCCATTATAGAGGATATGGCTGTGGCTTAGCCTGAACTATCTTCTCCAGTAGGACTGCCTACATGCCATTCACCGCGCTTTGTACGGCTATAAAGTATATACTTCACAATGTTAGATGCGGGACCATAGCGGTTTAGCCTGAACTGTCATTTCGAGAGGAATATTTTAATATATCGCTGAATGCGATAAACCTGACGGGGCATGGAGGAATATCTCTCCTTATAAAGTATATACTTCACCATGTTAGATGCGGGACCATAGCGGTTTAATATGAACTGTCCTTTCGAGAAAGATATTCTATTCTGTCGCCGTATGCGATGGACCGACGGGCCATTGAGGAATATCTCTCCGTATGTGGCAGCCCGTTGCTCCATTACAGAGGAGACGGCGGCTGTGGCTTAGCCTGAACTATATTCTCCAGTATGACTGCCTACATGCCATTCACCGCACTTTATACGGCTATGAAGCATATACTTCACCATGTTAGATGCTGGGCCATAGCGTTTTAGCCTGAACTATCATTTCGAGAGGAATATTTTAATTTGTCGCTGAACGCAATGGACCGACGGGCCATGGAGGAATATCTCTCCTTATAAGGTATATAATTCACCATGTTAGATGCGGTACCATAGCGCTTTAATATGAACTATCCTTTCGAGAAAGATATTCTAATCTGTCACCGAATGCGATGGACCGACGGGCCATGGGGGAATATCTCTCCGTATATGGCAGCCCGTAGCCCCGTTACAGAGAAGACGGCTGTGGCTTAGCCAGAACTATCTTCTCCAGTAGGACTGCCTACATGCCATTCACCGCTTTATACGGCTATAAAGTATATGCGCTCCCCAAACGGCACAGACTGTAAAACACCTCTGATGCTCATAGGCCGCTCTCAAATGCGCGACTGGGTCGAGTTTATGACTGTTTTGAGACAGAGCGTTCGCAGCAGAGGTCTTTAGTACGTCCCCCAAGCCATGCCTCGCAACGGCGCCACGCTTAGGAATTGCCAAAAACATGGCACTGAGAGACAGGTTTCTTTGGAATAGCAAAACAAAATGGCACCGGAAAACAGGCTTTATTGGAATAGTCAAAACTATAGCACTGAGAGATGGCTTCATTGGAATAGCAATACAAAATGGCACTGAGAGACAGGCTTTTTTTGGAATAGCCAAAACTATAGCACTGAGAGACAAGTTCTCTTTAATAGCCAAACATATAGCATTTGAGGAACAGCCTCCCTTAGAATTCCCAAAATATAGCACTGAGATACAGGCTCCCTTGGAATAGCCAAAAAAATTGCATCTGAGGAACAGTATCCCTTAGAATTCCCAAAATATAGCACTGGGAGAAAGCTTTCTTGGAGTAGTGAAAACATAGCATTGAGAAACACGCTTCCTTGGAATAGTCAAAAATATAGCACTGAGAAACAGGCCTCGAGAAATAGTCAAAGATATAGCACTGAGAGACAGGTTCTCTTTGATATGCAAAAGATATAGCACTGGTAAACAGGCCCTCTTTTAATAGCCAGAAAATATGGCACTGACAGACAGGTCCTCTTGTAATAGCCAAAAATATAGCACTGAGAAACAGGCTTTTTTTAATAGCCAGATAAAAAGTACTGAGAGACAGATTTATTTCTTTGGAAAAGTCAAGTCTATAGCACTGAGAAACAGGCTCCCTTGCAATAGCCAAACATATTGATTTTGTAATTGAGAAATTACAGTTAATAAACATACATACATACATAGCACTGAGAGCCAGGTTCTCTTGTAATAGTTAAAAATATAGCAGGGATAGACAGGCGTCCTTGGAATAGCCAAAATATAGCACTAAAGAACAGGCTTTGATGGATTAGCCAAAAATATAGCACTGCGAAATAGGCCCTTAAATGAATAGCCTGGAAAATAACACTCACAAAAGCAATAGCACTGCGATGCATCCTCTTTTATCTCAGGGCAACCACATACAGTGCTCGACGTTAAGGCTAGCCCGTAGCCCCGGGCTAGTTATTGAATGTCAGGGCTAGTAAATTCCACCTGTGAGTAGCCCTGAGGGACTAGATAGAATTAGAATATCAGCGCTTAAAAATTATGAAGCCCACCTTTGGCTCTGCATACCTGGATGATAATTTACCTCAATTTACCATAATACACTGTATTCTTTTCATGTTATCAACAGAAGCTATGATATCAACAGAGGTCACTGTTTGAGAAGGCATAGCTAAGCGATATAGTGTAAATTTGCTCTGCGTCTGTTGCCTCACTGTGTTAGTGAGAGAGAGAGAGAGAGAGAGAGAGAGAGAGAGAGAGAGAGAAGAGAGAGAGAGAGAGAGAGAGAGAGAGAGAGAGAGAGAGAGAGAGAGAGAGAGGGGGGGGAGGACATGTTTCGGGGAAGATCAGGTTCACGTAACCATTCATTATTAGTTTTTAAAGCAAGCCAAAGTGCCTCTCTTAAGGTAAACGAATTAGGCGCACAGCTAACGGTCCCATAACCATTCATTACATGTATCATACATTACATGTATGTGTCTACAAAGAAACAAGTCCTAGTACCTCAATAATGGTAAACGAATTACGTGTCAAGCTAATACACACATAATCAGTTATCACTTGCTTCAATACAGATTTAAGCGCATACTACCTTTATACGAAGAGACTTTCAAGACAGTGCTTGCATTGGTTAGCATATGTTGCCATGTGCATGCCGTTGTTATTTGCCGTATTTGCAACCCTAATACGTCATCTTCTGTGATAAATGTTTTTGTCAATTACGTCATGTTTCTGCCAAAGCATTTCACTGCTTTGTCATACCCTGTGCCGTATTTCCATACATGAATAAAACTATCTTCTCTTTTTCACACCTGAATTAAGTCATCTTCTATGCCGTTTCCATAAATGAATTGCGTCATCTTCTATTCCTTTCTATTCTAGAGTGACGTCATATTCTATGCCTTTTCTATTCCTGAATTACGTTATCTTTTATGGCTTTTCCATACCTAAATCACGTCATCTTCTCGGACTTTTCTTTACCTGAGTTACGTCATCTTCTAAGCCTTATCCATAACTAAATTACGTCATCTTCTAGGACTTTTCTTTACCTGAGTTACGTCATCTTCTAAGCCTTTTCCATACCTAAATTACGTCACCTTCTCGGACTTCTCTATACCTGAGTTACGTCATCTTCCGTAGTTCCAGTCCTGCATAGCATCATCGGGTGTGCCTAAAACAGCTCTTCTTACAGTATGTGCGTCTATGATGTAATTAGTGATATATCATTTACGTTTTCCTTTATATTTGGAACTATGACCACTCTTTCCATGTCTATCTATATGTACTTGTAATTTCATATCAAAGTATTTGGTCAATATACCAACTACATTACATTACAATCCCTGACATATCATTTGCCATTTATCAATATCTGGCATGCCATCTTCCGTACAGAAATGGAATAGAAAGTCACTTTTTGTCATCTAAGGTCAAGTCGTGACTAGTCAAAGTTAATTTAATATGATAGCAACTTAGATGCAGCGTAAAACACTGTTGACATTAGACAATCAATTTACTAGTACTCGTATTTAGCATTCATTCCTGTAGCGACGTATTTGAGGATATTGAATGAAAACACTTATCTCATGAATGCACTTTTCAGAAAATACCTCATGGGGTATTGTCCCTCGTACGACAAACACAACAATTGCGTTGATGGGGTATTCGCAGGCGGGTAGATCCATATAACGGCCAAAACAGGGTGGGTGGGCTGATGCCTGCAATAGACGGGGTATTGGTTTAGAGTTTGCCTGGGGTGATATCTGCAAATGGTGGGGCATTGTCTGACGGGTAGGGTAGATCCATATATCGGCCACAAGAGGGCATGTAGGGTGACTTCTTTGATTGGCATGTAATTTACTTAGGGTAGGGTAGATCGATATAAAGGCCAAAAGAGGGTGTGCGGGGTGGTGTCTGCGATTGGTGAGGTATTGGCTGACCGGCAGGGTAGATCCATATAAGGGGCCCGAAGAGGGTGTGTCCAAGGGTGGTGTCTGCGATTGACGTGGCATCATCTGACGGGTAGGGTAGATCTATATATCGGACCCCAAGAGGGCATGTACTGATGTAGGGTGAAGTCTGTGATAGGCTTGTTAATTGGCTGACAGGTAGGGTACAGTGCCGACATTTAATACCTGCACTTAACACTTGGGCAGCCCGGGCATAATACACGACTGCACACCTGTTTGCCACCCAGTTTCCAGGGCATAGATGCATGGATAACCTCACAACTGAACGTAGCTTTGATTTGCAAGGTACGTGGGTCATTCATGTGCTTGCCTTATTTTTTGACATGTTATCCACGGGGTTTTGTACAAACAGGCAATGCCGGACGTCTGGTCGACTGGTGCAGGAATTAAATGGCTGAACTGTAGATCCATTTAAAGGCCCGAAGAGGGTGTGTGGGGTGCTGCCTGAGTTGCGAGTCATTCGTGTCTGCCGGGACATTAGATGATTAGTATGCCAACATCGACTTTCTGCCCAGCCGAAGTTCTGATGACCGAGATAATGTACACTCGTCAAATTCACAATTATTCCACGAGGGGATATAATCATTGATTCGGCGTGTGAATGAATTCCAAATCTGGATTTGGGGCAAAGCTCACGATTATATGGAAGCTCAGGGGGATACTTCAGTTAGGCAGAATCAAAGAGAGAGAGAGAGAGAGAGAGAGAGAGAGAGAGAGAGAGAGAGAGAGAGAGAGAGAGAGGTAGAAGGGGGGGGGGAGAGAGAGAGAGAGAGAGAGAGAGAGAGAGAGAGAGAGAGAGAGAATGAAACATGGAGAGAGAGAAGAGGGAGAGAGAGAGAAGATGAGACAGATAATATAGTATAAATATGACCCCCTATTCACAAATTAACCCCACAAGCCACCTTCATAATATTGACTTACAGTACAGACATTTAGACCTGACGTCTGCCAGTGACTGGTTGTACATGGATTGCATATCGAAAAATAAGCCAGGCTCATCAATGACTCACGACGTAGTTTACGAATCAAAGCTACGTTCGTTTGTGAGGTCAGGGACCAGTGGTCGCATCCATACCCAGGAACCTTGGATGGAACCGGGCCTGCGGTCGTGTATTATGCCTGGACTGCCCAGGCATTTAGTGCAGGTATCAAATCCTGGCACTGTACTTTACTTGCAGACGCCCGTCTGAAGCAAGGCGCCTATATAACACCACGCCTGTAAAATCGTTAAACCCTTTAAGAGTGGTGATGGTGGGGAGAACTCGGGATAGAAAGGGTTACGACCTTGACCTTCACAGTCACATTGACAGATTAATACAAGCTATCTGTCGAGTCAATGTTCAGCAAATCCATCAGCAGCCGAGCGGTGGGTAATGCGAGTTGTTCTCAGATTGGTGACTGCCTAGGCTAGGAATTCAATGTGGCACAAACGGAAATGATTATTTAACAACTGTGTGAAAGAACTAACAAATTGGTTATGTTAACCTCTTCATACCCACGTTTGCAAATATAAGATCGGAATTTCGCTGCCTTGGAATGCAGCAGCACTTTGAAAGTTAACTGTACCAAAAACGTTACAAACAGCACACACCTGTTACCGGTTTGAATCAATTCGGGAAGAAATCACCACCTCTTCATGAAAAGCACATAAGGAACCAAAGACAGACCTTCACAGTAACACACATTTATATAGCGACAGACCGGGATGAGAATTACGGTACACATTCACCGACTTCCCATGAAAAGTTCCCCCTGGCTACCTGTGACACCTAATGGGGAAATTGCGAGTCATCGGTCATCTGTGACCTTGACCTCATCCAAAACAGCATACGGTCTTCTTTTCCCCCACATCAGCGACCGGCGGTCGTGTGATATGGTCAGCGAGAAATTTGATATGTTACCAATGTGGGGTTTGTTCGGTGTAATAAAACAAATATGACATCCCAGTGGGGTAACAAAATGGCATCTAAATATCTGATTCAAGCAACTATAATTGACGACGCTCTACGTAGTGGTCCGGACGTCTCCTCTGCAGCGCAGGGCGGCCATGTCTGTCACCATGGAAACCAATATTGCAAAGCTATGCCGCTCCCAATTCCGTCGCTCGCAGACGAAGAAAAACAACGCATAATGGGTAACGGGTCCCTTGAATCTCACCGGTGGCAGTTTTGTCAATATCCTGTCAAAGTGTCTTCTGGGGATTCGTAACTTCATCTCGATTGCGCCTAAGAAATCTAACCAATTGAATACATGCATTTATGATTACAGGACAAAGAGCAGTACATTGCATCTTACCTCTTGTTTATTGCCAGGTTATATTCCTAAACGTGTCAAAACACTAGAATATAACTCTGAATGTATTCTTCTGAACACTAACGAGAACTCGAGTTCTCTGCATGTAGCCAGTTTATCACTTAAGTTTGCTGTGATGGTTAATTTAACTGTTATTGTCAAGCTAACTCAATATTTTCTGTGTATACTATTATGAGGTTTATTTCCATTATTTTCCATGTTCATGAATACAATCGCATGTGTCACGTGACCGTGGCAAAGCAACGTACTGAGTCAACAGTAGTATTGAATTATATGTGTACTGACGTACAAAACTGTACAAATCATAGTAGATACAATAGTATAGTAATATAAAAAAGAAACTAAATAAAATCAAAAGTTAATCAAACAACGAAAATAATTAGAATGAAACGTAAGACAGGAGATATAATATATTATCATCAGCTCCACTCTGATACTAGCAGCTGATTGGTAAATTTCTTTGGTGTACTGGACTGTATTGGGGTACTAACATTTCTTATTATTAATTGTCAATGTTAGTATCCCAATAAGTGTTTATCCCCATTCTAAATGTTTTATAAAAAAAAACTTTAAAAAGAAAAAAAATAGAAATAAAAAAATAAAGTAAAAATAAAATAAAAAATAAAGTAAAAATATATTTTTTTTAAATTGAAATTTAAAAAAAAAAGAAAATAAAACATTTTTTTTAAAGACCTCCGGCCTCGTGCGATACGGCTGGCTTCTCGCAGATACCAGGCCGTATCCCTTTTTTACACGGAGGATAACTTATATAACCCAGGATAAGGTATACATACAAAAGGACTGAAGTTATAAGAAACATAAATAGTGGTAAAGTACATAACATGGAATTGCCTTAAGGTAGCTTAGCACGTTTGTGGTGAGGGGTGAACTTTGTGCAAAGTACATGTTTATATTTAGTGTTCGTATTCGATCATATAGAATACACACATTTTAGTCAATTCTCATCTAACAGTGTCGTACAAGAAACGAACGGAAATACACAAGAAATAAAACTGTGTGCATATTTATCCCGTCGTCTTGGCAATTTTGAGGGATGTCGGTTGTGCGTGCCACACGATCGTTTATTCGAGCAATTTACTGTTTCTATAATTAATATCCGTTCTGCTCCAGTTTGACACGACAGAGATCCATGATCATTTCTCCTAGACTCACAATGAGAGCAAACAGCATGGTGTCTTCATTCTGACAGGCCATGAAAGTACAGTACAGAAATTAAATACCTGAACCAGCCGACCGGACGTCCGACAATGCCTGGTTGTACAAACACCCATTGATAACATGTCAATAAATAAGCCAAGCACATCATTGATCCGCTTGGCTTGCGAATCTTAATGGTACGTTCAGTTGTGAGGTCATCCATGCATCTATGCCCAGGAAACAGGGTGGCAATCAGGCGTGCAGTCGTCTATTATGCTCGGGCTGCCCACGTATTTAGGAATTAAATGTCGGCACTGTGGCTTGGCCAAATACACCTCATTCACATATCATCACCATTCTTGGTAAATTCCTAAATTACTGAAAGGTTCAGTCATCAAAGTTCTTTCCCTATTGAATACCTTTTCAGCCGGACTTAGCAATAAATTGAATGTTTGCGATAGTCCTACATAAGTTGTCGCTGCAGTAGGACCATGATCAAAGTGAGGTTATCCGACTACTTTCGGTCATTTTAGTCTATGCTAGTCAGTTAGTCACTCTATCGTTTGACTGTATATCGGTAGATATATTAGTGGCATGCAGAAATAGCTATAGAAAAGCTGGTATGACAATCGAACAATGTCTCGAGCAAATCTTAGTGTACTGCCTAAAGCCAGCAT
This sequence comes from Maea johnstoni, assembly GCA_963942565.1. Classification (NCBI taxonomy): domain Eukaryota; kingdom Metazoa; phylum Annelida; class Polychaeta; order Spionida; family Magelonidae; genus Maea; species Maea johnstoni. The sequence continues at coordinate 26,526,891 of OZ012698.1, read as the reverse complement.
GGGTCCCATATGGCAGTTACAGCTCTGATTAAATTATCAGTCAATAAACCGTAAAAAACATCCCCTTACCGCAATGTGGGTGCTACTGAACTAAGCCGGAAGAGTCGCCCTCGAATTTGCAGTGCATTATGGGAAAATGTCATTTCCATGGAAACTGCTATGAAGGATGTCAGTGGCGCGTGGCGCATGATCATTAGTTTAAGCAATTATAAAGGTTTCACAATTGATTTGCTGTCGTTAGATGAGATACTGTTTCATGATCATTTTCTCGATGACCCGTAATCTGTATCTGTATGTTTATTGACTGTACTAATGTATGTATGGATATTTATAGACTGATAATTTTACAATATATATGTACAATTTACAATATACATATATAAATATATATATATATATATATATATATATATATATATATATATATATATATATATATATATATATATATATATATATATATATATATATATATATATATATATATATATATATATATATATATATATATATATAGGTCGTTGCTTTGCCGATAAATGCACCCAACGAAAGGCCAACTCTTTCCGGGTTCACGTTCTATAATCAACAACCGTGACCGTCCTTCACGATAAAGCCATGCTTGACGCGACATAACATTGGATGAGACTAAACGTGGTGGTGGCCTAGTTTCAACTACTACATGCAGTATACCTTGTAGCCTACTTACACCATTCATGCAGATTAAAGACAATTTCCTTCAAACAAAAATCATTTTCCTTGACAGGAAAATCACTGTTGTTTTCTTTTTAGGGATAATTATATTTCCTTTGAAGGTAAATGATGGGATATGACATGTTTTACGTAATAAGCACCTTCCTTTAACCCTTATGCTGCTGCTGGCTATAGCTAATTTGGCCAATACAAAATGATGCAAAAAAGCTTTTAAAAAATGACTGAAACCCTGGTACAATGAATACCAATATGACAGCGATGAAATTTACTGGTAACTTTCCCTTATGCCGCATTCGAACACAGACAGGGTAATAGACAGTGAACTGACATTACAACACTTAAGACCACTCATCTATGGGGTATGCCCTAGTTAAATCTCAAGTATGTTCGAGGTAGTTCCCACAATACATATACGATGTTACCACACAGAAACTAATGATACAAGTTTGTGATACCCAGTAGCGGTTTTGCTTGGTTGCTATATATAAATGTGCGGCGTTGTGAAGGGCTGTCTATGGTACTCCTGCAACTGAGAGACCTCTCATAACTCTTCGTAAAAAGAAGAGAATTTCTTCCCGGTTCCAATTTTCTTTCTCGTGGCGATATGAACTCGGCTATTGAAAAGGATATATAAACCAATCCCCTCCTTCCCGCCAACGGTACATTGGCTACTGATGGTATGAAACTCCAACAGAGACCGACGGTACACCTGCCAAGCCCGGAGGAATGAATCAAACACACTGATTTACATCCGCTAATACGGCATAACTCTACCTCTTAATTAGGCCCTGAGATCAATCTTATGATTAATCGCACGTCTGTGGAACAAAGAAACGCCTAGCACCAATTATCGAGGCCCAGGGAAACTATTACTCATCCTCAGCCCATTAAGGCTTATGAGTTCCTCCGGAGATTTTCGTCTGGATCAATGATTCTTTTGATGATATCTTCGAAATTGAAAATTATTGCACAAAATATTTGAAAGAGAGTTGTTGGTAATGTTCTGATTATCATATTTCTACCAAGTATTTCCGGATTTTACTTTTACCTGCAAAATTTCATCAAAAATTGTCAGGTCGCTTTTGGTCGCTTTGAGCATCAATGGGTTAAGGCGGAAAACACTCAGTTCTTAAGCAGTATCGGGAGGAAATGGTGTTCTGAGGCTGAAAGAATAACCAACTTCTGATTGCGTCGGGAAGAGAGAATGTGTAGCACAGAGCATTGTGTAAAGACAGGTTATATTCCAGTAGATATCCACTTTATGTATCTGTTTATTATTTTTCCTAAAATTATGCTATGGACAAAAAGTAAACACCCACGAAAAATCTGTACCTAATAATGTTGTGTGAGTTGCCAAAAATTGTTCGTTGTGAAGATTGAGTTTTTAGGTATTAAGGTTTATGCTGGGCACTCACCCCAGCGCCATCTATTGATAGGCAGTGAAACTAAGTTCATTTAATATGTACCGTAAAATGGAACTGTGTGTGTGTGTGGGGGGGGGGGGGGGGGGGGGTTACACCATTTATGCTCACAGCGGCAAAAAGAAGGCTGATAGTTTTAGCAAAATCTTTCTAGCAAAAGGTAAGTTGGAAAATGATCTCAATGATCTCTCATCACTGCCCACGTTCGAATCCCAACTGGGGCAAATGAGAAAGTTGCCAGTGACTAGGGGTTACACAAAGAGCGATGTTTTTTAACGGGTACTGCGGTTTCTTCCACCACTTACAACTGACGATTTAGGTTTAATATGGAAGAAAATGTGACGATGGACGAAATTCCGCCCTAGACCACTCGGCCATCAGGGCTTCCCCAATACCCCCACGAGTAACAGCGAGAGACAGATGCGCATGCGCAATGCACTTGAGTGCTTAGTAGGACAAGGTCACGCATTTTCAATTAATACAAATCAATGCTTTCCTTACAAACCAAAGTGAAGTGCCAAATTGACTGTGTGTGCTTTGTATCTTAATCTGGTTGAATCCTTTCCAAAATGAAGCTTTTACTTAATAAATAATAAATGAATTCCGCTACCGGATTCACGTCTTTACCCCCCTTAGATGAATATTTATATTCATATAAGTATAAGTATCCTCATATAATTCCAGACAGTGAGTCTGTGTGATCCAATAGAAGTAAGTGAACATAAAGCTGTCTCTAGCTAATCCCGCATTCGGCCAATAAGTGAATTAATGGCGAAGCAGCAAATTTTAAGCAAAATCGAAAAGTATGAGGGAAATGTGAATGATCAATTTTTCGTAAAATTCTCTTCTATCCTTTTAATTAGACCGGTGATGATCTGCAGCATGAAAATTATTAACTGGCCTTTTGCCTTTAACCATTCCAATGCTTAGGCTCTTTTCGTCCAAAGCACAAGGACGCAAAGATTTTTGCAAACCATCTACTCTTAGACGAGTACCCGTGTGCCACGATTTCCGTCATTTTTTCAGTGTTTTTGCATCATTTTGTATTGGCCAAATGTGCCACCACCAGCATAAGGTTGGGGTTAAAATGTATATACAAACGACTGCGTAGCTATAGAATGTCTCATGCTGTCACCTAGCCGCCGATTCGGATGTTGTGTGAAGTAGAGGACCACGGGGATGTATTAAGTTCGAAATATATCAAAATGAAATAAGAACGGCCCTTATGAATAACACAAAGTGACTTATGCCATAAACCTATCGCAGAATGATAGACTGGTCGATTTCGATTGGATACTGTCTGGCTAACTACGCAATTAAAGTCCTATTGATGTGGTTTGGGGCAAAACAGATTAGCCAGAAATCGTATCTGACGTTCTCATAATGTCATCCCACGATATCAATAGTTTAATCAAATCCGCAATAATTGTGTCAAAGGAACGTTTTTATCCTCCTTGCTTGCAGGCTAAAATACCCTTCCTGTTGGGAGATTATACATTTCCATCAGTAGCGTGCGAATGCGTAAATAACCTTGAAAAAAACAGAGAGGTCTATATAATCCATGTCTCTGGAAAAACTCACAAAATAGATATACAGGAAATTCTTAAATGAGGAATTGTTTGCATGTACATTTTTCAAAGACAGATTATTTTCTTCTAAATTTTCATGGACAGACTATTTATTTTTCGAATTTGAAGAGATGGATAATTTATTTCTGAGGCAGATTATTTTTTTGATTTTCCGAGGCGAGGGGAAATAGTAAATATCAAATTTTTGATGATAGTATTTTCTTATACTGTTCTACCTTTTAGATCCATTCTCCAAACGTGGATATTGTTTAGCTGTGATTCATGTTTCATCTGTCCTTTTTGAGGGGCCTAGACACTCTGAAATGCATTTTCAGCCATTTCCTGGCACTTAAAATAAGAATTAATCCAAGGCAGATTATTCATATTTTCATTTTCCAAGGACAGATTATTTACTATGCATATTTTCAGAAACAGTTTTTTTTCTCCAAAATGTACAGACGTCCGGTCGACTGGTGCAGGAATTAGAGGTCTGTACTGTGCGTGTAGTTCACGATCAATCTCGCTGTTGCATGGTTTTCATTCTTGCATTTAACACATTGATTGGAATGCAAACAAAGAGCACTGAGCAAACAAAAGTCTGTGCTATCTTTACACACATGAGCCATCATCCATTACGCGACTCAAACAGCCCAGTTTAATCAGGCAATATCGTTTTACTTTTTAGTGATATCAGATATACTAGTATTTCGGAAAATAGTTAAAAAAGAAATGTCAAGCTGAACATATGATATAACTCGCAGGTTCGAGTCTCCGCTGGATCCCCATAAGCAGGTTGGCTCGGTCGCTATATAAGTGTGCGGCATTGTGGAGCACTGTCTATGGTATTTCTGCAACTGAAAGACCCTCCGGAACTGTTCGTGAAGAGAATGGAAATGTCTTCCCGGTTCTGGGTTTCTATCTCGTCGCGATACGACCTAAGCTGTTGCAAGCGACGTAAAAACCCATTCCTTCCTCGTCTCGAAAAAAGAAAACTGCTCTGCTATTCTGACGGACGGGAAATGAGGTCCCATTGACGCGCCACGACAATAACTCTTGCTTTTCTCTAAGCCCCTTCATCTCCCCTGTCCACGCGGCTTACAGCGGATGCGATAAGGCAAAGGCATTCTACCTCCACACGTACAGATATTTCATCGAGTCAGCTACCTTTAACATTTACCACAGTTGCGGATCTAGGGTTCAACGAACCCCCCATACCTCCAACATTGCTAAAATTCATGCAGATTTTAGCCCTTTTACTGAAAACGAATCCCCTTGTTAATAAAACTTGAATTATAGCTGCAACAGCGACGAAAGTTGGATTGGAATTTTGTTTTTCGTCACATTTATGGCAATCGTGGTTAATTTCATTGAGTCAGCTACCTTTAACATTAACCACACCATCTAGCTGCAACAGCGACGAAAGTGGAATTGGAATTTCGTTTTTCGTCACAGTTGTGCCAATTGTGGTTACTTTCACTGAGTCAGCTACCTTTAACAATAACCACACCACCATAGCTGCAACAGCGACGAAAGTGAAATTGGAATTTCGTTTTTCGTCACATTTATGCCAATCGTGGTTTATTTCATAGAGTCAGCTACCTTTAACATTAAACACACCATCATAGCTGCAACAGCGACGAAAGTGGAATTGGAGTTTCGTTTCTCGTCATATTTATGCCAAACGTGATTGATTTCATTGAGTCAGCTCCCTTTATTTACACTAACCACACCACCATAGCTGCAACAACGACGAAAGTGGAATTGAAATCGTTTTTCGTCACATGTATGCCATTCGTGCTTAATTCGTGACTAGCCAGTTATAAGTAATGGAGGAAACCAGAGTACCCGGCGAAAACCACCACCTAACCCCAAGTTACTAGCAACCTTCTCACGTGCCAAGGCCGGGATTCGAAACCCAGGCAGTGGTGAGAGACAGCGTGCACTTAGTGGCGGCGCCTTACACAACACGGCCATCAGCGCAGGTCCCCATAGTAGTAATAGTAGTACATTTATTTGCTGTAAAAATCATTTACAAAATTGCACATAATACTATGAATATAACAAATGAACATAATAAGAAATAAACATGGTTAGCAATGAAACAAAAAAACAAAAAACAAGTTATTTAATACGGCATTATTATAACTACATTTGCTCTGGTAGATACGTAAATTGCTGATTATTCAGTGTATCAGCTGCAATACCTTTACAATTATAAATGCATTAGGTCCATAATACGAATAGTATGGTCATGCAGTTAGCATCTCCAGATAGCGACGAAAGTAACGGTGATGATGATGTTGATGATAATGATGATGATGATAGTTGAGAGGATGAGGATGATGAGGATAATGCTTGGAAATTAGACGATGAGGAGGAGGACAATTATGATTGTGAAGGGATTTGTGATGAAGGAAGGAGAGAAGAGATGGGTTTTACGTCGATTTCAAAAGCTTAGGTCATATCGCGACGTGGTGGAAATGAGGAACAGTGCAGAACTTCCCTTCTCTTTACGTATAGGCGTCGTTCAGTTGCACATTCACATAGCACATCTATACAGGCATCGTAATCACTAGGCCGAGGCCGATCCCTCGGCATCGTGATGATGATGATAATGATGAGGATTGATGATGTTGATGATAGTTTGATGGTGATGAGGATGATAATGATTGTGAATGGGGATGATGATGAGAATAAGGATTGATGATGATGAGGATATAGTGATGATTGTGAAGGAGAGAATAAGGATTGATGGTGATGAATATAATAATGATTGTGAAGAGAATGATGATGAGGATAAGGATTGATGATGATGAGAATAAGGATGATTGTGAAGAGGATGATGATGAGATTAAGGATAGATGATGGTGAGAATAAGGGATTAATGGTGATGAGAATAATGATGATTGTGAAGAGGATGATGATGAGAATAAGGATCAATGATGATGAGAATAAGGATCAATGATGATGAGAATAAGGATGGATGGTGATGAGGATAATGATGATTGTGAAGAGGATGATGATGAGAATAAGGGATTAATGGTGATGAGAATAATGATGATTGTGAAGAGGATGATGATGAGAATAAGGATCAATGATGATGAGAATAAGGATCAATGATGATGAGAATAAGGATGGATGGTGATGAGGATAATGATGATTGTGAAGAGGATGATGATGAGAATAAGGATTAATGGTGATGAGGATAATGATGATTGTGAAGAGGATGATGATGAGAATAAGGGATTAATGGTGATGAGAATAATGATGATTGTGAAGAGGATGATGATGAGAATAAGGATCAATGATGATGAGAATAAGGATCAATGATGATGAGAATAAGGATGGATGGTGATGAGGATAATGATGATTGTGAAGAGGATGATGATGAGAATAAGGATTAATGGTGATGAGGATAATGATGATTGTGAAGAGGATGATGAGATTAAGGATTGATGGTGATGAGAATAATAATGATTGTTAAGGGGAGGATGATGAGGATAGTGATGATTGTGAAGGGGACGATGATAAGATAATATATATACGTATGTCAGCGCAAGCTTTTGCAATACACGTCTATTGTATGCAATACCCCGGGGTTAGTAATAACAACGCAATTACACATGCTCTACCCCTGGCATTTGCGGTGAAAAGACCAATAAATGATGTAATACCACCAGCTCTTGTAATTAAAAGAAAACACGAGTAACAAAGCGTTGATTTCGCGTATCAACCAGATAACCAATGGAATAATTAGGCATTTTGACCGCATTTCCTTGTCATATAGTAATCACGTTCATCATATTAGATAAAGGTAAAGGTATTCGGTGTATAGTCTTGTATCCACCGAAATTTATGTCTGTACTGTACGTGGATGGCCTGTCAGAGTGAAGACACCATGCTGTTTGCTCTCATTGTGGGTCTAGGATAAATGATCATGAATCTGTGTCGTGTCAAACTGGAGCAGAACGGGTATTAATTATAGAAACAGTAGATTGCTCGAATGAACGATAGTGTGGCACGAACAACCGACATCCCTCAAAATTGCCAAGACAACGGGATAAATATACACATAGTTTTATTTCTTGTGTATTTCAGTTCGTTTCTTGTACGACAGTTCGAATTGACTAAAGGTATAAAGGTATTCGGTTTCTTGTCTTGTATCCACCGAAGTGCTCACACGACATTAGTTCCCTAGCAGGCCGGTACACACGGAAACCATTTCAATCCAGAGCAACTGGCAGCATATAGCGCACAAGTTCTAATCACTGCCTTATTAATGCTAGGTACCCATTTTGCAGCTGGGTAGACTAAAGCAATATGGAATAAACTGTCTTGCCCAATGCAAGGACAGACCAAAGTCCCCCTGCCGGGAATTGAACCAGCGACCAACTGATTACTAGTCCGAAACCTAACCAACTGAGCTACTTTATTGAGATATCAGTTTAGAATCTCACCTCGTGATTTAGATTAATCTAGGTTTCATTCGTGATAACGTTAGGTTTTTTCTGACATCATTACTATGAGATGATGCGTGTAGTGATACACGTTACATGCAATTAGGAAATAAAGAGATGAGGAGAATATAAAAGGAGTAGTGGTGATGAAGTGGGAAAAGGAACCTGAGGCGATAGACATAGCTTAACCCTTCCTGCTGAGGCTACTTTCATCCAAAGCACAAGGACGCAAAGATTAAATCTCGGCGAGTACCCTCAGATGAGTACCCATGTTCCAGGGTTTCAGTAATTTTTGAGGTTTTTTACATCATTTTTGTATTGGCTAAATTAGTCAGCATATATATATATATATATATATATACGCTAGATCAGATATGAATATGCTAAATATAAGAATATGTTATTCAATCCGCCGTTAACAAGTCACTGACAACTTTCTCACATAAATGTGTAGGGAATTGCAACTCTATGGGTGCATTATTGGGATTAACACAGGCATTTGACACAGCCTGGAAGCCAGTCTAGAGCGTAGCGCTAGCTGAGGCTGAGCAGCAGGAACTCAGTCAGACGGCATGCTACACATAATAGATACCTTTAGAATGCTGTATTATTCGGAAGGAACTGGGAGGCACCGGTGATTGATAGGTTTGTTAATTGAGGACGCCATGCGCCAATTAACTGCTGGCAGGCCTGAAAGCAGTGGAAGTATCCAGTGTAGTAAGGATGTCCACATCAGTTTTATTTTTGTCCAGGGAAGTCTTGTAAATCATCTGAATGAGATACACCTGTGTTAAGACGCTATCTCTGAGAACAATGCCCTGCAATTTGCCCGCATCAGCTATATATTTGTCCAGGAAAGTCTTGTTAATCATCTGAATGATGCCCACCTGTGTTACCTGTACAACGACATTGTCCGTGAGAGGAATGCCCTGCAATCTCATTCTCTCTCTCTCTCTCTCTCTCTCTCTCTCTCTCTCTCTCTCTCTCTCTCTCTCTCTCTCTCTCTCTCTCTCTCTCTATATATATATATATATATATATATATATATATATATATATATATATATATATATATATATATATATATATATATATATATATACATACATATACATATATATATATATATATATATATATATATATATATATATATATATATATATTAGAATCAAATGAAGATATGTCGCTCGTACAAAGTGCTACTCTTTCTCACTATGTGTATGTATGTATATATGCATGTATGTGCGTACGTTCGTTTGTATGTATGCCTGCATGTATGAACGTACTTATGGACGTACTTATGTATGAATGCACGCAAGTATGTAAGTTTACTATTGACTATATCATCAAATATAAAAAGAAACCATACGCAGCACTAGCTACAGTTATCATATATACTAATAAAAAGTATACCAAGCATACACACATGTATATATAGTATTTAAAGTATTCGGAGAGGGGAATCCATGCATATTTCATCTCGGGATGTTGGTTTAATAGGGTAAATCAACATCACCAAGGTTGTCGCCGAGTTGTTTTCATAGCATATTCGAGTAGGTGATTTGATATGATTTGATTCGGTCTAGTAAGATGTGTATTACACAGCGTTCGGCACACAAAAAATCATATATAACTGTGACTAGATGGAGAGTCATTAACTGCTATGCAATAGAATTCTTACCAGACACAGTATATATACACTAAAAGTTAGAAACTTATTTCCATAGTGGTCCCAGTCTGCCCAGAGTCCAATGGCATCACATGTAATGATCAACTCCACTGCTCAAGATTGACATAACAACAATATCATATAGTATAATACAAACGTTCGGACTAGAATTGATGAATTTCTTCTTATGACTCAGAGAGGACTGACATGAAATGTTTTTTTGCGTCTCACTTTAAAAAGAGATTTACTGAACGTAGTCTGGATCTCGTCTGGCAAAGAGTTCCAGATTTTGGCACCTATGTAGTGGACGGACGTTATACCATATGAACTTATAGTATCGGTATGAAGCGTGTATTGCTGTTTGTCCTATTAGGAAATTTCATATCTGTACTACCATAAACTATGCCAAGTTGCCAACACACTGTAACATGATACCGTGAGATCGATTAGTCTTCCCATTGAACATAACTGGACTAGGCATTCCTATCATTATATCCCTTCCAACGCTGAGGCTATTTTTTGTCAAATACACAGAGATGCATACATAATTTTTTGAAAACCATCAGAACCCTGTCATGTTGGTATTCATTAGATAGCTCTCACTTAGTACTCTCAGATGAGTACCCATGTGCCAGGGTTACATCTATTGGACATGAAAAATAATATCTAATATAATCACCTTAAATAGTATGACGCCACAATAATATGACAGCGTAGTTATTATGGTATCTGATCTGGAAGATAACTGACACTGCAGCCTTTGTGACTCCACCATATGGATCAAACATACATATAGTACGTTCACCTATAATATAATCTTTCCAATGCTAAGGCTAATTGCGTCCAATTGACAAGGATGCACAGAATTTTGAAAGGATTTAAACCCTGTCATGCTGTTATTCATTGGATAGCTCTTGCTGAGTACTCTCAGATGAGTACTCTCACGTTTCAGTCATTTTTCAGCTTTTTTGCATCATGTTGCATTGGCAAAATTAGCCACCAGCTACATCAGGGTTAAATGTATTACGTGTGATTTTGCACCTTGTGCGCAAACAATTAATGCACAATACAATACATCATCACCTGCTCTGCTGTAATTCTCTATGCTGATTGATACATAGGTGTTGGACCTGGAGCCGTTCATACTTTGTAGATTCAATATCGAACGGCAGAATTCAATATTACCACTTGGTCACCAGCCTCGTTCTGACCTCCAAAGTTATTCTAAAATCAGTCCTCCAGATTACGGTCGGCTCCGCCTCGTGGGATCTGGATGACTTCGGTTGCATATCGGGCCGGATTGCACTTTCCAACAGGGCGTAACTAATAATACCTAAGCATGGAGAAAAGTCATATACGCTTTCAAAGGTTGACATTCCCTTCTGTGGTGACCAAGCAGTGTGGTGTAGTACCAGGTATGGTAGATAGATGGCATCATCTGATTCTCCTATCTCTAGAAGAGTCATCTATTCCCCTGGTGAGATAAGTGAAAACTAAATTGGTCACTACGACCACGGGGTCTGGTAACAGAAAAAACTGTGACAGAAAAAAATGCACATGACAGCCTAAAAGTCTAGGCAAGATATGCCACAGCGCCACCTGCCAGCGGGGCGTGGAATGAATATCAATGAGACAGCTGGAATCTGGAGGGGATGAGCAGGGCACAAGCAAAGCCTCCATTGTTATACGGATCAGTGGACGAGCATAGGTGTCATGCTCAGGTCCGTTGCCGGGGCAACGGTGTGTCATGGGGCAACGTGCTATGCTAAATATTCAACTCTATTATCTTCGCTGATAGGACACAGAGCTACAGTATGAATTAGTGGCCCAGCTGCTGGGCTTTACCGTATGATAAATGTATATATATATATATATATATATATATATATATATATATATATATATATATATATATATTGACTACATTTTTGGTAGTCAATATGACTACATTCCTGATTCAGTGTATATATATATATATATATATATATATATATATATATATATATATATATATATATATATATATATATATATATATATATACATTATATCAGGAAGTATAGACTTATTAAATCATATAGTTCCTGATTATATTATATATATATATATATAATTATATATTCATATATATATATATATATATATATATATATATATATATATATATATATATATATATATATATATATATATATATATATATACACTAGTATGCGGCGCTAAGCCAATAGGTATTGGATAGTGGGGGTGAACGCCCGCTGTTGATGGCCCAAGTTTAAACGAGGGAAACCTGGCAAGCTTAAAATCCATCCCTCGCTGATTCTAGTTGAAAACGAACTAGGTCAAGATTACCATTTCTCACTGTAAAAGCATTGTGCTAGGAAATTGTCAAAGACTAATAAGACTAAGCAAACAACCTTGCCTATGCCTGTGCTGAGTGTGCAAATAGTAGCGGTGGGGAGGAATGGAAGGCTATGCACACAGGGCTGTGGGATTGGTGCTACATGTATTGCAATGGGTAAAACACCTTTGAGATTCCATCATGATAGACCGGTTTTCACATTAATGTGAGGTGTTCACATCACTTCTGTATTAATTGAGATCCTTTGTTCCATATAAATGTCCAATTTCAGATGTTTATTAACCTCAGAGTTGTTTATTGATATCACATCGAGGATGATTTTCTCAATGTGAATGTATGAGGATAAAATTGGACCAGGAAACCCTTACTATGGGTTTTCTATCTCAGATGCGTTCACATGCGTATGTGTCAGTGCAGATGCTTTGTGGTAAGCAGTACTCAGCAGGCCATTAAAGCGTTGTGATTATTCACGTCTCTGACTAAGCAGAGAGTGCGTCGAGAAGAAGGCCAGATGGCCTTCCTTTGTTTTGTACAAATCTTGGCACTAGGCACTGGCAGGGATACATCTACCTATTAACTACATTCACATTATCCCTGATTCTGACAATAGACTGGTGCCATGGTCTTCATAATGAGGAACTATAGCTTGCAATGAAGCAATCTACAATGTGCTGCTACTACCTACTCACAGCATCCCAAGCCTAGCACAACCTAAGACGAGAAGCTACAGTTTCTTAAATCCCAGCAGTAGCGAACATCGAGTACAATGTGGTCAATATAATCTGGCGTGCAGCTCCCGGCCGTAGACGAGCGCCGGTCGGCCCGCTCTCGCGCCGCGCACTGGCGCGTAACAGCACGTTATAACCCAAGCCCCAGGCAGCCATAGGATGTGTCTCTACGGTCCAAATACACCACGTACAGCCAACACCTCCCAACCCCGTGCCTTCACGGTATCCCTCAATATTCCCTGTGATCACCTACCTTGAGCGAGCAGCGTAGTCGGTAGTCATACTAATGAGGTAGTGGCTCCAGCGCCGGGGACACGCCGGGGAGGATCCGCGCCGCGGCCATGTTCGCGTGCGTGTGTTCGCCAGGTGGTTGTGTTGTGTTTCCCGGTTGTTGTTATTGTTCGCTCGACGCGAGGCCCGCACACATGGCGGCCACGGACGCTTGTTTATGTAAACACTACGAAGCTTAGAATATACAGTCTACACAGCTACCTTCCTGGTCGATCCCGAAGCTGTGCTGTATATTTGCTAGCATATATCAGCCAGCAGCCGATCCCCTATTACGTACAGATACAGTAGGGAAGGGCTGGGATTTCGCTAACAAGGAGAGATTGGCAGGGCGCTAGGCTAGTTTCTGCATGGGTGCGCACGCGATGCGCTCACGCCCTCTAGGCAGACAGGCACGGCACTAAACGATCGCTGCTAAACAGCTCTCTCCACTCAACTGTTCTGGCGGAAGTGATGCTCAGAAGTATAAATCATCTGATCCGCAGGGTATGAATCATACATCGTACAATAATGTATCTAAGCGAAAAGATACGGGAAAAAAGCTTGCCGAAAAACAAATACCTGTTTGTCACCTAAAAAAAGTGCAAAAGATAAACACGGACACCAGTTAATAAAATTGTCTGTAGGAAACTAAGTTATCACTATTTTTGAAGTTTCCTTGAAATTTAGGAATATTTTTGAAACATTTGAAAGAGAAAAGTATTAGAAATCGAAGAAACAACCCAGCAATACAAATATGAGCGATGTCACGTGATTGTATTGTTGGCAATGGGCAAATTTTACAATTGGATCTAATGAGTAAAATCAACATTTTGCGGAGTTGAGACAAAAAGTATGTTTAAACATACACGACTTAGTGCTTCTAAAATATTTGCGGAGTTGGATTTAAGAAACATGAAAGAAGAACAAAAAAGAAGAAAAAACTGTCACCCAAGCGTGGGTCACAGGCGATGGTTTGTGCTTACACATGGCATGGACCAAACTGCAACATGGTAAAAATAAGTGACGAAATTCCTAATCGGAGGTCTGTTATTATACTTCCATCGAAGTTTTGGAAACGTTGCCACGAACTTCAAAGGGGTGTCGATGGGTTTCCCTACTTTAATTCTACCTTTAACTACTAGACAGTGACAAATAACCCCGTATATAGACGGTTGAAAATCTTCCATAAGCTGTCCTTAATTGTGCAGTCATACAAAAAGGTGGATTAATTTTTTGCTACATGAAGGGCTGACCAACATCTGAAGTGAGCCGACTCGATTTTTTTTTAACTTAGTACAGTCAAACTTGCAAAATGTGTATATTGCAAAATGTGCAATAACGTCTTTTTTATTTTACAGAGTATACACACACAAATAAGGTACACACGAACCATTCCATTTTGTACAATCAATTCTCATGGCATACAATATTTTTTCCATCACCTCCTCATTTCAATTCGTTGTATATTTCCTCTATTTCATTATAAATTGGTCTAACTTCATTTCTATCTCAGAGAAATATTCCTCTATTCACATTTGGTAATATAATTCCCATATGATATCGTCCATTCGATTTCTTGGCCTTTTTATAATAACAGCCGACTGGGTGTTAATAGGATTAAACCGAGTCCTGACTTCAAGGGGTAATAGGACCTAACACATACAAACGATCTTTTTCTGCTTCATATCTCTACCGCTTGAGCGACTCAAGCGCTGAGGGCTGAGAGATGGGAAACCATGTGGAATGCCTTGATAATCTGATCAAATTTAACCTTTATGCGTCTGGAGCCTAAACTTGCAATATACAGTACTGATATTCAATTCCTGCACCAGTTGACCGGGCTCGTTTCAGTTCCTGGTTGTACAAACAATCATATATTACATGTCAAATAAGTAGGACAAGCACATCAATGACCCACGTAGCTTGCGAATCAAAGCTACGTTCAGTTGCGAGGTCATGGACACGTTCTCGCATGCATCCATGCCCAGAAAGCTGGGTGGTAATCGGGCGTGCGGTCGTGTATTATACCCGGACTGCCACGCACATGGTGAAAATGCCGGCACTGTATAAATAAAGCAATATCTTGAAAATATTTCAATCAAAGTTATTGTTCCTGAAATGTCCAACTGTTCATCTTCAATTCTTCTTCAGTTTAAACCTTTCTCCACTTGATAAGATATGTGCAAAGGTGACATATAATTTCGTTTAAACCTGAAGTGATCCTTTAACCCTTTGATAATCTGAGTTTACATCCAAAAAGTATACTAGTAGTTCACGAAACTCAGCCGGCCCTGATAATAATTTGCTAATTGAAAATGAATTTGCAAAATATTCTTAGTTATTGATAATGTTATGATTCATAGATCTCCTACAGATTCTATACTCAAGTATTGTTCACTTTGGAGGGTCACATGATTATGGTTAACCAATTCGTATTCACTCCTTCTAAATTGACATTATAAAGTCATCCAAAAAATCATTTGAAATCCATATCTCGTGATATTCAAACATAAACAACCTGTGATTTGATTTTTGCCAATTCCCCATTACAATTTGTGTGTAAATTGTTTAACGTTTCTGATTTGTAGTATTTCATAATTCTGTCTGCTGTTATAATTTTCTTAAGCTCCGTTTATTTGTATGTTGATGTAAAATGTATCCTTATAACTTTGCTCCTAGTGAGCAGTCAATAGATATACAATACTAAAACAATGGAATTTGTGGACAAAATTAAAAATTGGGCTCACAGGCTAGGGGTTAATGTCAGACTTGACTTCCTTGCCCCCGAATCAGAGTCCGATTTGTCTCTGACTCTTACTCTGAGCCGCACGCTGGAATCAGGAAATCGATGCTCCCTCTTCCGCGGCCAGGTGACTAGGTCATTTGGCCCCGTCTTCCTCCCGCGGTATCTACCGCTCGCATCTTATCGATCGCCCCTTTTACGATGAATGTGTCGTCTTGAGCGGGCAGCGAGTCGCAGCTTATCAAGGCTTTGCTCTGACATAGTTTGGGGGATTGCAATACGTCCTGCTGGCCCGGAGGAAATGGGCATCGTCAGGAGAGATAGCGTTAGAAGAAAGTTACAGCTCAGGGGAAATTCATCACGTGTACAAACTCCGGAGTTTAAATCCTGTTTATTGTCGGAGGGCCGAGTGTTTTTTTCTTTCTTTATTGCTAAAACATTGCAATATGCTGAGACAGATGAGGATCTTCCTGTAGCGTCTTCCGTTCATGGCGCCAGTCTTATATATGCTGTCTGTATTGCCCGCCCGAGAGAAAAGGGAGGAAATGTTTTTTGACGTCTCCTTTGAATAACAGATTGAGATTGGGTCATAACGCGATGAGATTGGAATCCAAGAACCCGGGAGAAATTACCTTCTCTTTAAGAATAGTTCCAAGGTGGTCATTCAGTTCTAAAAGCACCATATGCAACACTTCACAATACCGCACGTTTATATAGCGACCAGACCTACCCGCTAATGGGGATCTAGCGGAGACTCCGTCGCGTCAGTAACCGCACGCTTGGCGGACAGGCATCGCAGCCACGCCACAGCGGACCCCTACCCATGAGAAAGCAAAACAAGGCAATATTTCGAAATTCATTGGCAGGATTTTGCTCTTCCTGTTTGGTATACGATGCGAGATACCTGTCAAAATCAATAGAAAAATATACCGCTCATTTACACCCCCCCCCCCCCCCCCCCCCCAAAAAAAAAAATGAATATAACTTGTATACAGTCGTCCATATATAAAGAATTTGCGGGAGAGTCCTTCAAAAATTCAAAATCATTGTAGGTGGGGTCTATCTGAAATATATATATATATTGGTGGGCATTTTTTCTGGAGGAACCTTAACAAATAAGTGTTTATTCCATGCGACAATTTGTTCTTTCTTTTTTGGAGATGATTTTGTATTACGTATGCTTTTGTACAATTGTCGTTGCAGTCAATAAACATACAAATACTTGAAATACCTATTGCCAAAAATTCACAATATAGCTAATAACTTCCTCTGCATTGCGCCAGCGCGACATATAATTTCTGAATGTCTCTTTTAAAGAGAATTAAACTCTCAAGTTAAATTAACACATTCACATTTGCAAAGCTCCAACATTTCTGCAAATATCTTGATAAGACAATATTCTGGAAACTTTTGACTAATCAATATTGTTCCTGTTGGATTTATTATAAGAAAACCCCCTGTTTCAATGTATTAAGAAATTGCAAAATCTTGTAAAACTATTCTAGAATTCACACCGAAATGAACATGTCCAATCATTTCATAAAAATTGTCATTTTTTCAAATTTCTGCTTAAAATATTTGCGAGTCTCACCACCTTTAAAGAATTTGTTTTAGCCCTATGTTTGGCAAGTGAGAAATTTATCAGTGACTCAGGGTCACTTGGTAGATTTTGGTATCCTCTACCATGAAGTACTGGCATAGGTGGATAGTATAATACATGTAGTATTATCCACCGTTGGTACTGGCCAGTCACAATTTAGATTGCAATGGTAGAACAAGTGAAAATAAACCAAGTTCAATCAAATTCTACACCATAGCAATTGTGGAAGGTCTATTAGAAGTGATTTACCAGGTAAATTCTTTTGCAAGTCCCTAAATACCACTTATAGTTATGCAGGTGCTGTATAATTTCTGGAGGGGTCAGATTCTGATAGAAACAATGGTTGGTCATACAACACACACGACACATACTATGCAAAATCGCAGTCCTTTTTCTACATCTTTTTAATATGTATTCTGCTGTAAATATTTCCCTGGTGAAATCATTATTTTGAAAATACTTTAAGTAAAACTTGTTGATCCCAACACAAACAAAAATCCTGATCTACTGGCATCCTTTAACGCTTATGCTGGTGTCTAATTTGGCCCATACAAAATGATGCAAAAAAACTGGGAAAAAGTTGAAACCCTGGCACACAGGTACTCATCTGAGATTACTTAGCAAGAGCTATCCAATGAATACCAACATGACTGGTTTAGATGGTTTCCAAAAAACTTTGCATTCTTGTGCTTTGGAGGAAAGTGGCCTCAGCATTGGAAGGGTTAAGCACCCTAGCATTCATCAGGCCCGGGGGGGGGCACTTGGGTATTTAGGGGGGTGCATACGTTCGTTATCAAAATTGAAAAATACCCCTAAAGCACTGATTGCTGGCCAAAAAAGCACCCTTATTTTAATAAAACGCTGATTTTTTCCACTAAATAAACACCCCTTCTTTTATCAAAACACTGACATTAGATGAACGGGAACACGTATTTTAACTTAAGATTTTATAATCCTCTGCTTGTTTAGCGGCAGCAAGTGGCGGCAGCAAACTCGGAAGCCCTGAGTCACTTCGGGAGTCACTCGGCGTCAGAGCCGCGTATATTTCGTGGATTGTAAGGGGATTTTGACCCCCATACTTCGTACCTGGGAACAAAAAAGTACCCTTCTTTTACAAAATCGCGGACATGCGGAGGTCTTAAAAAAAGACCTCTTCTTCCGCGAAATACGTAACGAAGGTGCGGCCCCCCTATGTACCCGAGTGCCCCCCCCCCCCCCGGGTCATCAGGACCCTTAAGGGTAGTCCCTTAACCCATTAATGCTTAGGAGTTCCTTTTGGCATTGTCTTCTGGATCTATCATATTTTCAACAATAACTTGTAAATTCAAAATCATTTCACAAAATATTCGAAGGAGAGTTGTTGATAGTGCTCTTAAGAAAATTTCTCCTTCAAATATTTTCCAATTATCCCAGATTTTCCACGATTTCTCCACAACTCTCAAGCTGCTTTTGGCCACTGTGAGCATTAATGGGTTGGAAAGACATAACAAAATGCAGTCAAAATCACTTAGAAAGCCTGTTGTGTATTCATAGCAGTGGTCTTCCAAGGGAGGAGTCCCACTTACTCCTAACAATGAACATTGTGAATAACATTAATTTAACCCTTATGCTGTTGGAAGCTAATTTTGCCAATACAAAACGACACAATAAACTGGCTACTCATCTGAGAGAACTCACCGAGAGCTATCTAATGAATAACAACATGGCATGGTTAAGATAGTTTTCAAATTGTTTTGTATCTGTGTGCTTGGAACGAAAGTAGCCTTAGCATTGGTGAGGTTAGAAAGCCTCTTGTGTAGTCATAGAAGTGGTCTTTAAGGGGAGGAGCCCCTTACTTAGCAGTAAAATGTTAAGCAGATTTCACTCGGGGAACAGTTTGGACTGGCTCTCTCTAGAGGATACTAGTATTTGACTCAATATATTTGTTTACTCAAATAAAACAAAAGCTGGCAAGTTCATTTTTTATTTCTATGGTATCAAATATCTATCATTTATTGCACAATAGCCATCAATAATAATTGATTCAATGTTTCAAACTCTCCAAACTGTCCAGTTTCACATGAAATTTTATTCTAGTGTTTGGGGCAAGTTAAACTACCTGCGGACTATTCAAACATAGTGATATCTCTCTGACGAAAGCTTTTTAAAGAAGATATTTAAGGAGAGAAGTTATGGTCATGTTTCTAATAACAATCCTCCTTCAACTACAGGTGAACTTGGATATGACAGACTCAATGGGACCAGGAAAATTGGTCCGTCATATGCAAAATCCGTCGTATACATATGACGAATACTTGATATGCATCGGACTGGGACCAAGCATATCCGTTCATATGCAAAAATCCGTCGTACAGTGGTCCGTCATATCCAAGTTCACCTGTACAGGTGAACTTGGATATGACAGACTCAATGGGACCAGGAAAATTGGTCCGTCATATGCAAAATCTGTCGTATACATATGACAAATACTTGATATGCATCGGACTGGGACCAAGCATATCGTCCGTTCATATGCAAAAATCCGTCGTACAGTGGTCCGTCATATCCAAGTTCACCTGTACATGTACTATGTTTACTCATGCCCTTTTCCGCGAGTCACCTCCAATGTTTCAAATGTTCAAATGTCCAGACAACAAAACAAGAGGACCTCTTAGGCCTATAGGCATAAAGGGTTTAAACAGTTCCTGCTAAGACTAGAATTATTGTTAAATGCTCCTACCGGGAGAGTGGATAGTTAATGCTTCTTCTCTTCTGTAGCCCTACCATGTTGGTAGAGATGTGAAGATTTCAATTATACCAAGGCACAGAAATAAATTCATTGCAGTTTGACTACAGAACTAAAATCGCTAACCTTTGCATAGAAAAAATGTACAGGTATATTTCATCACCGTGATGCATGTCACCATGGCAACTGGCCCTTTAATACAATAGCTTCTAAAATATGCAATTAGTCTAACTTTTAACATAACTCATAAATAAATTAATTTTTGAAAAATATTTTCAGATATTTCCATGTGTCTGAATAAATGACTGTTGTTGATACCCAAAAAGTTTCTAAATGATTTTGAAAAAAAAGAAATTGATGTAAACTTTTTATTTTTATTTTATACAATTCCTTTCATGAATAGGTGACTGTTACAAATATGACAAGTTTCCAAATTTGCCATCGTTTAAAATTTGCCCTCTGTATTGCGCTAGTACTAATTGATGCTGGCCTCTTTCAATATCAAAATCACAACAAAGAATATGTGAATCTTTCAACATATTTATATTTGGTACTGATGAAACCCATATCAGACTATGAATGCTCCAGATGTAATGGTTAATGCTAGTTAAGCAGTCATGGGTATCTAATTTATTTGGATTCAATAATCAACAAAATATTCGTCAATTCGGTGTGTCGATTTGATCAAATCAGTTAGGATAGGAAAAACTGGAATATATAACCTATATATAGCATTGATTGTAGCACCCGGCATAAGGAGACGGTTACTTGATTTATTGGTTCCCGGATCCGCCGACCAAAGTGGTATAGACCCGACGAGAAAATAAATGTAATGCCCTCACTTTATTTTGTGCTCTGCCGCCGAGCCGTAAGTAGGTAAACCAAACCTAAAATGAATTTACCATTGATGGTAATAAAACTAAAAGACTACAAGAATATTAATACCGGAGCAATACAACAGCAATGCAATACAGCGTTGTTGGAATGCATCATCTTATTAAAAGATCATTCTTTTAATATTCAAAAATATGGTTTAAGTATGTATTTTAGTACTAGCCAAAAAATCACTTTATTTTTTACCTGGCTCCCCCCGTTTGCTTACTTAGATTTCCGTGTATTAAAAAAGAAAAAAAAAATCAACTTTATCTTTAATTACCTCCCTCCCGACCTTGTAAAATTGGTCTGGGAAGGATCCAGGAACCAATAAATCAAATAACCGTCGCCTAAGTTGGGTGGTTTTGATTGCTCTGGCAGGCTTGAACAGGTTAAAGCAAAAACAGGTGTCTTCTTCATCACTATCACTCTCCTAATCATTATTCATTGATGGATAATAGTTCATCTTCATCATCGTTCTTCTCGAAAAATTTGGCCTCCGTCAAACCCTGAATCTCCTCTTCCTCGTACGCCGCAATAGACGAGAAATTGAGATCCCTCTCGATGAAATACTGCAGGGCATTGAGAAGCTTATGTGGAGATCTCTTCCACTCGTCCACCGGCTGGAGCTCCTCCCGAGACTCCAAGCTTGCGAGATACCTGGCTAGGATCGTAGGTTCATGCGCCAACACCAGGGGGAGCCTCCGGATATCTTCCAGAGAGAAGCCGGCCTTCTGCAGGAGTCTCACATTATCCCGTAGTTTATACAGCGGCTGCTGAAGGATCGTTTTGAGGTAGTCTTTGAACGGGTCCAGATCGTGAACGGAGCACTCCAATAGTTTAACGAGGCCTTTCCGACTGGAGACACGGTAACTCCCCAGGGAGTCGGTCATGCATTTGAAGAGCAACCCAACGTCAATTTCCTTGAATTCCCGTTCCAGCATTTTTTGGTGGCCCTTTTTGATTCGGTTGAGGGTGTGCATGATGATGAAGCTATTATCCATGATGTCCTCGGGACTGTACCCGTTCTCCAGCAACCAGGAAACTATGGCCTTCGTCCTCGTCCAATTGTATGCCTCAACGTAATCAAACTCTTTGCGAACCTTCTCGACGGGAACGCCTAGCAACGCCGCTGCTGCTTCGTATCGATCGTTATGCCCATTGAGAGCCTCTTTTTCATTTCTCGCGCTTCTCAATATGACATCCGTTCTCGAGCTTGACTGTGCAAAGCGATGGAAGGGCATTTTGTCTCGCACATCGTACTCGATCATTTTATCTACTTGTGTTTTGAGCTTTGAGTAGGCTTTATTGAGGACCAAGCGGTTGTCTCTTATCTCGTTGATGCTATATCCTGCAGAGAGAAAAAGCTCGACCTTCTTTTTTAAGTCCACAATATCTAAAGGCACTTGCGTCGCATTCAGGTCCATTGGGTCGTAATTCAAAATCTGTGCAACAAACTCGCGATGGGATGCACAAGTTCCCAAGGCTTCAAAATATTCTCTTGCACCATCGAGAAGTGTTTTTTCATTCTGCTCTTTTGCGGACCACAGTAGAGTAGGTGTGATTTTCGCACAACCCAAGGCCTTCAATCGCGCTACGCGAATCTGTATTGTCCGAGGGTTCATCGAGAGAACGTGTGGGCACTCGGAGATCTGCACAGCATCAAAACCCTGCGACACCAGCAAACTAAGCCGCTCCTTCAGGGTGGAGAGTTTTCTACCGTGCATGTTGCTCTCAGCAATCTGGAAAACACGAAGAGGAAAACAGGTTTCACATCAAGGTCTTAGGCCAAGAAAAAAATATTATGTTTCCAGTAACGGTATGAAAAAAAATAGGGTAGGTAGGTTAGTAGGGATTTTTTTGAATAAAAACTTATAAGGGTAGGGTTATAGGAAAGAAACAACTTTCTTTTCAGGCCTTAGCCAGGATGTTAAAAACTGGGTGCCTAAAATAAGCAATAGCCAAATTTTGGGGCGTGAAAAACAGGGTTCATATCTTGGTCTTCAAAAGGAATTTGAAATTGGGTGCCCAAAATTAGAAATAAATTTCCTATATTTCTCAGCAATCTGGAAAACATGTGAAAGGTGCCAGTGACATAAGAATAAGGCAGTGGTATTCGCTAGGTACTCCAGTTTCCTCCGCCACTTACAACTCACTAGGGCCTAAAAATATATTGTTTGTTTCCTGTAACACTGAACGGAAAATGAGGGTAGGTAGGTAAGAAATATTTTTAGTGATAAATGGTAGGCTCATAATTGAGCTGCTCATATTTCCATTCGAATACCATGTTTTTGATTCAAAATGTCATAAAAAGATTAAGGGTAGGACCAAAACATAAGAGTAAGTAGGGTTACAGGAAACATACAATTTTTCTTATGTCTAGTCATGATTTAGCCCAAATATGTCAGAAAGTGTGATGATTAAAGAAATTCTGAATTTCATATTATAAGGTGAGGCCTAGATAAGAAAAAAATGTTTGTTTCCTGTAATGGTCCAAAATAAATAGGGCAAGTAGGTCAGTAAAAATAATTTAATTAGGCCTAAAAAAAAAGTTGTTTGTTTCCTGTAACCCTACCCTAACAAGTTTTTATTCAAAAAAATCCCTACCCTTAAGTTTATTCTGCACTCCCAACTCCCAATCAACGTAAAACATGCATAAAACACACATTTTTGACCAAAACAAATAATGCAAAAAAAATATTTTTACCGACCTAACTACCCTATTTTTTTTCAGACCGTTACAGGAAACAAACAATATTTTTTTCTTGGCCTTAAAACTGGGTGCCTAAAATAAGCAAATGCCAAATTTTGGGGCGTCCTATATTTCTCTACAGAATGGAAATCATGAAGTGAAAAACAGGGTTCATATCTTGGTCTTAAAAAGGAATTTGAAATTGGGTGCCCAAAATTAGAAATAAATTTCCTATATTTCTCAGCAATCTGGAAAACATGTGAAAGGTGCCAGTGACATAAGAATAAGGCAGTGGTATTCGCTAGGTACTCCAGTTTCCTCCACCACTTACAACTCACTAGGGCCTAAAAATATATTGTTTGTTTCCTGTAACACTGAACGGAAAATGAGTTTAGGTAGGTAAGAAATATTTTTAGTGATAAATGGTAGGCTCATAGTTGAGCTGCTCATATTTCCATTCGAATACCATGTTTTTGATTCAAAATGTCATAAAAAGACTAAGCGTAGAACCAAAAAAAAGGTAAGTAGGGTTACAGGAAACATACAATTTTTCTTATGTCTAGTCATGATTTAGCCCGAATGTCAGAAAGTGTGATGATTATAGAAATTCTGAATTTCATATAAGGTGAGGCCTAGATAAGAAAAAAATGTTTGTTTCCTGTAAGTCCCCAAAAAATAGGGCAAGTAGGTCGGTAAAAAAATATTTTTGGTCAAAAACGTGTGTTTTATGCATGTTTTACATTGATTAGGCAAAAAAAAAAGTTGTTTGTTTCCTGTAACCCTACCCTAACAAGATTTTATTCAAAAAAATCCCTACCCTAAAGTTTTTTCTGCCCTCCCAACTCCCAATCAACACAAAACATGCATAAAACACACATTTTCGACCAAAATAAATAATGCAAAAAAAAATAAAATTACCAACCTAACCACCCTAATTTTTTCAGACCGTTACAGGAAACAAACAATTGCTTTTTTTAGGCCTAAAGCATTGTTGGGCCTGACATAACAGCCGAATGGTCTGAGCTTGTGCCACTAACTGCTTGCACGATTTGGCCCAAATATGTCAGACAGTGTGATGATAACAAAAATTCTGAATTATATATAAGTTGATGTACCTTGACTATTAGATCCACCTTCTCCTCCTCATTCTGAAGACTGCTCATCTTCAGGTACGTGTCTGGTACCATCAGCATGTGTCGCAACTCTGCTACAAGACCGACCCCCCTACGGGGCCTGCTCGCCTGTGCTTCCTCCGAGGACGTGTTTAAGTACGCCGAGGGTTGCCAGGGCGGCCATCTTGGGGTGTGGAGACGAGGAAGGGTTGTGGGAGGGGCGTGTGAGGCAGCAGGTTTGATGAGATGCTGAAGGAACCGATGTATACTTCTAGATGTCATAGTGGAGTTCTGAAATAAAGAAAACGATAAATCTTAGACCAGTTTATGACACAGGACAAAATTACTACATATTTATCCAAACGAGATTCTTAGGGAGTAGAATTATTACATGTCTTTCAGTGTATGTGAATAAATTTTCATGTCCACAGTCTTTGTTTGTTACAATTTTAAACATTATCTTGACCATGAACGGCAGGTCAAGGGTGGATCTGATGCTTATGTGCTCCAGGGCCGTAGCTAGGATTTAGAAACTGGGAACCCAAATTTGGCAATTGTAAAATTTTTCAAGAGAGACTACAATATACCCACAATATACAATTTACACAATATACTGTCACCTATACTGTCTCGGGCCTGTTACCTGCTCACTAAGTAGTGCTGAAGAGGACAGGTTTGGGGGAGGTCTTATTTGAAATGTGACATGTAGGAATGTCGGTCAAAATCGCCGATCTGAAAATCGCCGACTAACTAAATGGCCGATTGCAAAAATGGCTGATGACTCATTGGGCCCTCCTGAAAAAAACCTTCATATTCCCCTATTCAGAAATTGAACTTTACATTCTCCCCATGTCAAGTGTCATAAATATTCTTATTAAGTAAATTTTATTCTGTCTTTCGATATATGTTAATTCTGGACATAATTACGCCACAAAGCCAAGACCTCCTAGTACAGTTATAGCGGCTAGCTACGCCGACTTTTCTTCTTGACATATTCTTTTTTAAGTCCAAAATCCGTCTAATGATAAATGACATCCTTTAAAACCAATCCAAAACTTCTTTTATCACTTTCCATACTCTTATACACGGACACTAGGCCTAATTGATTTCCAATAAATAGGCCCCTTTTAACCATCGGCCTTTCTGCAAACGGCGATTTTGCGAACGGCGATTTCGGAATCGGCGATTTTGACCATATACCACATGTATAACATGACAGGAAATGGTCACATAGAACTTTTTATAGTCACTAGTTACAACTTTCACCCTCAAGAGCACGCTTTAACTCCTATAATAAGCTGCAAGCCGGTGTATCATATACTTCCTTACCTATATCACACTTTTTTGTAGTTATTTCCATTAAAACCGCTTTTATAGCGAGCGAAGCTCGAAAGGCCGTAGGCCTTTCGCGAAGCCTCGCAATCCCTCAATTGCGCGTGTGTGTTTATGAGTGTATATGACGTCACTATCACTATAAGAAATACATACACGGACCGAGAAAGTTGTCACCGTCCCACGTGCGGGACAACAATATCGTCCAACGTGCGGACGACTTCCTTTCTGGAGGATTTCTTTAGGCGTTAAGTAACGACCGATTTCATTGGTCGACAATGACGTAATGTGCAGTACAACAATACCAAACACTTACATTTCATCCCATTGGATGAAATGCATGAATGCACGTGCGTGAATGAAAGTGGCCGCTTCTACATGTATATCCACGTTAAAACTTAATTTCTCGCCCGTCCGTGGCTCAATTCTAATGCAGTTTGGAACCGCCTGAATTCATTCTACTGACCATTGCGGTTTAGATCGATAGAACCGCCAGAATTCATTGTACTGGCCATTGAATTCTCGTCAAAATCAGTTGCGAAATATGAATGCAATTCAATTATAATGCAGTTTAGAACCGCCTGAATTCATTCTACTGACCATTGCGGTTTAGATCGATAGAACCGCCAGAATTCATTGTACTGGCCATTGAATTCTCGTCAAAATCAGTTGCGAAATATGAATGAAAGTGGCCGCTACTACATGTATATCCACGTTAAAACTGGGTTTCTCGCCCGTCCGTGGCTCAATTCTCGGCTCGCTTCCTGGTCATACCACGCCGTGGCCGCTACTATATCCAAGTTAAAACTGAATTTCTCGCCTGTCCGTGGGTCAATTTTAATGCGGTTTAGATCGACAGAGCCGCCAGAATTCATTCTACTGGCCATCGAATTCTCGTCAAAATCAGTTGCGAAATATAAATTTTAAGACAGTTTAAAATCGTAATGTTTTGTATGCCATTAATTTACGGTCAATCAGTGCTGTATTTTGGTCAGAAAAAAAATAAAAATGATCATCCAAAGCTTCGCTCGCTTCCTGGCCATGCTACCATACCCACGTTAAAACTTAATTTCTCGCCTGTCCGTGGGTCAATTTTAATGCGGTTTAAATCGTTAGAACTGCCAGAATTCATTCTACTGGCCATTGAATTCTCGTTAAAATCGGTTGCGAAATGTAAGTTTTGCGACAGTTTGAAATCGTAATAATTTGTATGCCATTAATTTACGGTCAATCAATGCTGTATATGTACGATGGTGCAAGTGTGAACGGCAGAATTTTTTTCCCCAACCGTTTTCCTAAAACAAAAGAATTTTTTTTTTTGAATATTTTGTCGCCTCTTTTTGTGCAAACTGGTTATCTGTCTTCCTTTAGCACTTTCAAGGGAGCACTCATTATTTGAATTTAATGGTATGTGGTGACCAATATGGCATGTAAAAGTTGACAAAAAGACATTTTTTGATATTCATAATTAATAGCGAGCGCGCCAGCGCTGCTGCACGAAGTGCAGCTAGCGCAAGCGAGCATTCATGTAACGTACGTGTGTGTACGTAAAGTAGATACAATGTATATATCCAATCTGTATATGTACCAGAAAAGTTTTGAGGTGCCAACAATATGGTCCCACGCGCGTAAACGGAAGTATTTTTTAGTACATCCGGTCACGCAGGCGCAAGTTTCTGAAGTCTGAAGGGAAGTCTGGGAAATGAACATCACCTTTTGCTTTAAAGGGCACATTTTGCCGCCAGATCTTTTCATGCTTTGAACATTGCTTTGTCACGTAATAAGTATGGACTGATCCCTTTAATTGTATCAAAAGAGCGTTTTGATTAGGTATCACGCGAAACTACGCAACAAAGTAACAATGCTCGATCACGCGACGTCGGGGAAACCGATACGATGACGGTGGTCAGGACGATATGTTGAACAGTATTTATGAATACTCGCTTTTCCGAGGTTCAATTTTAATGCGGTTTGTAGCATTAAAACCGCCACAACTCATTCTACCTGCCGTTTAATTTTCTCTCAAATCTGTTGCGAAATAAGGATTTTGCGACAGGTTGAAATCGTTGTGGTTTTAATGCAAAATTCTTTTTGCTAATTCTATGCTATCTTTTAGTCAGTATCAGAACTGAAATCATCCGGGTAACGCGTTTCCGTGGCTCAATTTCAATGCGGTTTAAATCGTTAGAACCGCCACAAATTCTTCTACATGCTTCTCAATTCGCTTTAAATTCTGTTGAGAAATAAAGATTTTGCGACAGGTTGAAATCGTTGTAGTGTTAATGCCAAATTTTTTCGCTCAATCTATGGTAGCTTTTGGTCAGTATGAAATGAAATCATCCGAAGCTAGTCGCCTTACCGTTAGTCAATTTAAATGCGGTTTGAATCGATAGAATAAAAGTCACTATTTCCTCTTCGTGCTCCTCAATTTGCTTTTAAATCTATCGAGTAAGGAAGATATTGAGACAGGTTGAAATTTTTTCGTTCAATCTATGCTATGTTTTGGCCAGTATGAAATGAAATAATCCGATGCTACGCCTTTTCATTAGTCAATTTCAATGCGGTTTGAATCAATAGAATAATAGTCACTATTTCCTCTTCATGCTCCTCAATTTGCTTTAAAATCTTTTGAGTAAGGAAGATTAACTGACAGGTTGAAATTGTTGTAATTTTTTTTTAAATTTTTTTTCGCTCAATCTATGCTCTTTTGGTCAGTTTGAAATGAAATCATCCGAGGCTACGCCTTTCCGTGAGTCAATTTTAATGTTTTTTAAATTAATAGAACCGCCACAAGTTCCTCTACATGCTTCTCAATTGGCTATAAAATCTGTTGAGAAATAAAGATTTTACGACAGGTTGAAATCGTGGTAATTTTAATGCCAATTATTTTTCGCTTAATCTAAGCTATCTTTTGGTCAGTATGAAATGAAATCATCCGATGCTACGCCTTTCCGTTGTGGTTTAAATCGTTAGAAGCGCCAGGATTTCCTCTACGTGCTCCTCAATTTGCTTATAAATCTGTCGGGAAATGAAGATCGAGGGACAGGTTGAATTGTTGTAAATTTTTTGCTATTTTTTTGCTCAATCAGTGCTATCTTTTGGTCAGTATGAAATGAAATCATCCGAAGCTACGTCTTTCCGTGGGTCAATTGCCGTGTAGATCATTTTAATAGCAACAATTTCCTGTACATGCTTGAAATCTTAGTAAGTTTTATGACATCTTTAGTAGCGGGAAGAGTTGCCACTGTTATGGACCCGATGTTTACGGCAAAAATGAATGAAGTTTCAAATTTCAAAATCGCACAATTCGTTCTACTATCATTTTACTGCACTCTTAAACCTGTTACGAACTGATGATTTTGCGACAGGTGGAAATGGTAGTGATTTCATACAATTAATCTTATGGTCAGAAAAAAATCATCCGAAGCTTCGCGCTCGCTTCCTGGCCATGCCAGCATCATATTATTGAATATTCATAAATGAATAAGGAATTTTGGTCAGAAGTAAAATAAAAATGAAATCACCCAAAGCTTCGCTCGCTCTCTGGCCATGCCAGCGTCATATTACTCAATTTTTCACTGCAAGTGGAAATCTTTAAGAGTGTCTATTCTTGTGTCAACACCCCTCCTACACTGCCACAGCTGACTGCATTTGACCCATAAAGATAAGGCACAGGCCAGTACCTGCCAGATAGATAGCGTTCTCTAGGGAGAGCGAACGACAGGAAGCACAGCGGATCCACGGTGTGCCGGCACAGTGTACAGTCCCCGCCACTACACAAGTGGAGTGGCAGGGACGGTAGACTATGTGGACATTTCCTGTAATGAAGCTCATTTTGAACCAAAACCATTCAGACGGTGCATTTGCCATTTAAAGTTAAATCTTAATTGAAGAAACGAATGGATATGTAGCGAGAGACCAATTACTATATGCGCTATAGTGATGGGCTGGACTCGTGACAGGGGTCACTGACGCAGTCATCCCCCTCTCTCAAAAACCTTCAGCAATCCCTGATGCAATTGTCTCCCTCAATCTCATAGATATTGTTCCAGGCATTGAGCGATAATTGGGAACAACAATATCAAATACTTACCCTTGACCTTAAATTTAAGCTTCAGGCTTAATCCTCCTGCAGTGCATATGGCTATACCGAATCATACAATGTTTAATAACTCATCCCCCAGCTTATCTGCATCTATCACAACTAGAGATAGATCGAGCCACTCTATCGTCAGGTATGCCTTTGTTTACATTATGAGGTTGACTGGCCATACCCACGATGGTACCCGGTCATAAGGGTACAACTACCATAAGGGTACAACCATAAGGGTACAGATCTGGGACCATAAGGGTACAGATTTATGACCATAAGGGTACAGGTATATATATTGTATTTTATATGTGAAATAACTCTTTTTAATGGAAATCTGGATGATCAATATACAACATAGATAACTTAGGAGGGTACTCACATGATTTCTTTGGGTAAAATGTTGACTTTGTAGAGCTCCAGTACAGGAAAGAAAGGGTACATCGGATTCCCAGCCAGTATTCCTAATGATATATTCCAGTATGTGTATGGGTTTTTACTATTCATTTAACTCTGCTTTTTTATATAATTTTAAAATGAAAGAATGATCTGCAGTCCCCAGCAGTATCATTCATCTTACTCCTAGCTTGCAAAAAGATAGACTAATTTGGATCTGTTGTCTGGGGGTATGACAGAGCACTGAGCTGTTGGGTGCTGGATTCAATTGCAGTTCTGTGTAAGTTTATTTCACAACTTACTGAGTGGCAGGTGGATTATATACAATCTCTTTCTCTCTGATCTCAATGAGTGTTGACCCAACAGATGACATTTGACTTATTGTAATTTCACAATAAAATTTTATAAGTACATAGAGTATCAGTGTCTGACCCATTTCTGACTTTCCTCTTCTCATATTTATGTCAATAACCTTCACATCAGTTAAAATGAAGTCCTGCTTTTAACACAAAAAATAGGTAATAGCCTAATAGGTTATTCCTTTTGAGTAATGTTCTGTGAACTGAAAGGACAATTTTTGAGTTTGAATTGACAGAAAATTTACAGGGTTATGCTATTCAAGTAAAGGAAGGAAGAAGAGGAATGACAAATCAGTTATTGATATTCTGTTGTATTGTAATTTATTGAGGCATCCAGAATAAATTATAACATTTGTCTAAGTCAATCCATGTGTTTGTGATTTCTATGGGAATGATTTACTGGAATGAGGGAATGGTTTATACATAATCCACCAGTCACTCACTTGTGGTAATTTTTATACTGGATCAAAAACAAACAAAGAGTTTTCAGGCAATTATTTAATATTTCAAAGCATGGATTTATGTGAAGGTAACTGACAAGACGCATAGAAAGTCATAAATATGAAAAGAGGAAAGTAAGAAATGGGTCAGACACTGATACTTTATGAAGTCAATGTCATCTGTTGGGTCAACACTCACTGAGATCAGAGAGAAAGAGATTATATATAATCCACCTGCCACTCAGTAAGTTGTGAAATAAACTTACACAAAACTGCAATTGAATTCAGCCCCCACCTCCTCTGTCAACCCCCCAGACAACAAATCCAAATTAGTCTATCTTTTTGCAAGCTAGGAGTGAGATGTATGCATGATGCTGCTGGGGACTGCAGATCATTCTTTCATTTTAAAAGGGTATAAAACAGTTAAATGAATAGTAAAAACCCATACACATACTGGAATATATCATTAGGAACCCTGGAATACTGGCTGGGATGTACCCTTTCTTTCCTGTACTGGAGCTCGACAAAGTCAACATTTTACACAAAGAAATCATGTGAGTACCCTCCTAAGTTATATATGTTGTATATTGTCAATATTGATCAGCCAGATTTCCATTAAAAAGAGTTATTTCACATATAAAATACAATATATATACCTGTACCCTTATGGTCATAAATCTGTACCCTTATGGTCCCAGATCTGTACCCTTATGGTTGTACCCTTATGGTAGTTGTACCCTTATGACCGGTATTCCCCACGATAGAGAAAGCCCCATACAAAACTTTTCCACTGCGCCCAAAAAACTGGGCGCTCACATTTCTAGCCCAGTCTGGCCACCCAAACCAACTGAATTCGTTTCCTACCTTGGTAATTTACGTTGTGACGCCTTTACAGCACTCAAATCCGTCCAGAGTGCGAGAAATGAGAGCTTTTTGGCTGGAAGCGATAATTTTCACCGTTTCCGTTCCGCCATTGAATTTGAGGCATGACTAGTCGAGCAGCACTGTCCATCATTTCCTGTATCAAACCTATCACTTTTTCACACGTGTGCTGCTCGACTAGTCATGCCTCAAATTCAATGGCGGAACGGACACGGTGAAATTTATCGCTTCCAGCCAAAAAGCTCTCATTTCTCGCACTCTGGACGGATTTGAGTGTTGTAAAGGCGTCACAACGTAAATTACCAAGGTAGGAAACGAATTCAGTTGGTTTGGGTGGCCAGACTGGGCTAGAAATGTGAGCGCCCAGTTTTTTGGGCGCAGTGGAAAAGTTTTGTATGGGGCTTTCTCTATCGTGGGTATGGCCAGTCAATCTCATAATGTAAACAAAGGCATACCTGACGATAGAGTGGCTCGATCTAAACTAGAGAATATTCGACATTACCGTAAGCCACGATGAAAGTACTTGGGAGCTGAGTGCTGGGTCCTGGGAGGCTGAACCATTTCCTTCGCATGCAGGTAACTGTTGCGAGTTTTTCGGTACCGGGTATGGTCAACTGGGCAAATGCAACTCATGCACGCAAACCCCGTGGCTCGTCAAAGAGGTTATCATAGAGCCCTGCAACAGTCTGAAAATAAACATAATAAAGATGTATTGCGGTGTAATTGTATGTTAGATTGTATGGCAAGCCGAAGTGCCCTAAAGTAAGCACTAATGGAACTCCATAAATGATTTATGGAATTCCATAAATGATTTATGAAATTCCATAATTGATGAATAAAGTTATGGAATTCCATAAATGATTGATAACATTCCAAAAATGCCATGCGAGTATGGAATTCCATAAATGTTTTATGGAATTCCATAAGTAATTTGTGGAATTCCATGATTTTACCCATCTATGGAATTCCATAAATCAATTTTGGAATTCCATAATTGATTTATGGAATTTCTTTAATCATTTTTGGAATTCCATAAGTCATTTATTGAATTCCATAATTGTACCCATTTATGAAATTCCATAAATAAGTTATGGAATTCGATAAATCATTCATGGAAATCCATAATTATGCATATTTATGGAATTCAATAAATCATTTATGTAATTCCATATATCTTTTATAGAATTCTATAATCAAATGGCATTTACGGAATTTCATAACTAAATGACATTTATGGAATTCCATGAATGATTTAAGGTATTCCATAAATGATTTATATATATATATATATATATATATATATATATATATATATATATATATATATATATATATATATATATATATATATATATATATATATATATATATATATGTAGGCCTACTTGGGGGGCGGTCTTTGTACAATTTCTTCAAGACATTTTTATTTCAAAATTTCTGGGGCAGATATATATTTCCTCATTCATTTTTTTCTATTTTTTTCGGAGTTGATGAAAATCTTTTTTAGGGCGATGCCTGATGTTTAAACAATGATAATTCAACAATACCTCAGCTTAGATGTAATATCTCTTATATCAATACAATACAACATATTTAACGAGTATAACCACTACTCTGCTCAGGTCGTGGGACCGGAGGCACATTCTTGATCCCTATCAGAGTTAAACATAACCTAGGGAGATAAGCAACTCACCCTTATAGTTCCTCACCAGTCGGACACTATTGTTATGCAAATTATCTCATCTGAGTGTCCGTTAAAAAGAGCCTATTCCAGAAAGGCCGAGCCTGCAAGGAGCACACCTTGTGGTGTGCAATATAGGTGTTGGCACCCCTGTGGAACCCTAAGATGGTGTGGCACCCTGCTCGCCTTATGATAGAAGGGGGATGTGGGGATCTGTCTATGGATACCCTGCATCTAAAATATCCCTGCGCCCTCTTAAAATCTGAAGGCTCTGCTTTTACTCTCCCTCTTTTCCTTCTTTTATCTAGAATAATCATGCTTTGTCATTATTCTTCAACAGTGACTAAGGTCCACTTTTTTACACTGTTGTGTGGTACTAGATGGCCTTTGTGTTCCGCTGTGCCTTTAAACCCTTATTCATTTATTCATTCATATTTTTTAGATTGCATCTGTCTGCATTGTCACTCCATGACAATTTCATCATATCAAGAGTGACATCGATCCTAGCGGTAAATATTTGGTCAACTTTGGCAATGAAAAGTCCCATTGTTCATGAATGTTCATGCCTGAACTTTCAACGTACAAGGATACTTTGTAAAAGATTAGTTGTCATATTTGAGTCACCATATGAGTATGGCTGGGATCAAGTACGTGCCTTAGAACTACAAAACACAATTCTGCATTATGACCAAAACGTTGATGGCTAAATGAATTTCAAACCAAGTAACCGTCGGCATAGTGCTTACAGGCCCAATACACCGTTGTACAAGAGTTTATCTTAAGTTTTTTGACACATTTCCTAATCCATGACACCCTATGATCGGTAATTTACAGCATTTATATGACTTCAACTAACCTTAACACTATTCCATACCAATGGCAAGTGTTAGATAAATAGGAGCAACAGCTTTATTGAAGTCATCTGCAGGTTTAAAAGTATTTTCATAGATGAAAGCAATAAAAAAGTGAATTATTTGACCCATTTTCTAGCCAATTAAACAGTCCACCTCCGAGATAATGAAATGTTTCATGGCAAGTTAAGATCCTGTAGAAAAGCTTGCCCATTTATTTTCTGCTACATTTACCCTTGGTAGAAGTGTTAATGCTGTGATGCTGGTGACACACTCAAAATAATATATCTCCTAGTTAAGCACTCTTGTCCCCTTTCTAACAATTGTTATCCAATCCTTGTGATCTTGGTGTTTTGACTATGTTTTCTCTAACTTAACTGCTTAAGCTGACCTGGATAGTACCGCACTTTCTATTTTACAGTGATTTTCCATTCACGGGATGCAGGGGTGGAAGTCCTGTCTCTCGCTAGGCCCCTCCTGCCGGTGGATCACCCGATCCATCTGCACTGCTGCATACAGGAGTGGTCTGAGGTCATGCTGTGGAAGCGGACTTTTTCAAACATTGTGTTCGGTGTAACTGCTGCATGTACCCACCCACAGCAGGATCTGGCTCGTCACTGCGCTACCTTAATCCCGCTATCCAGCATGGTGTTGGAAACCGACGCCCCGTATTTCTGCCCGTACGATGCGCCACCCACCCTGGAGTTTTCTGACCCACAGATGGTCCTGAGAGTGGCGCAGGAAGTTGCAACCTTGCAAAAGGTCTCAGTGGACGACGTCCTTCGTTCTAGCTGGGACAATGCCACGCATATTTACGGATTCTAGGGTGCAGGTAGGAGTATGATCCGGCTTCCGCTTGGTTATGCTGAGGTAGATCCGGCTTCTGCTGGGTTTGCCTACTTTTTGTAAATAAGTAACGTAAGGGTAGATCCGGCTTCTGCTGGGTTCATCCATTGTATTAGTCTCGTAGTTTGATAGATAGTTACGTAGGGGTAGATCCGGCTTCTGCTGGGTTCACCCAGTAGTCTTTGGTAGTAATTTTGTATTTGAAAATGTTATCTTGTCAATTACGTAAAGTCTGGTGCCCTGCTGGGTTTGACAGACGTGTATAAATCTCTTTGATCAGTCCGGTTATACTGGGTTATTGTTTTGATTTAACGTTCCATCTGCTAGATGGAGGTATTATATTTTTCATATTGCAGCAGTCCTTTTTACAGGAAGGGGGGGAATGTTGCGAGCGTAGTGAATGTGCAGCGAACGTTCGCTGTGTGCGCGTGCATCCTGGAGCCGGACAGGAAGTGTCCTGTCAGTCCCGCCGGTGATCTATTAGACTTGACCTGACCTTCTGAACGTGTGCACCTCTTCGTGTTGTACCAACCTGTTTCGGAGCTAAGGTAAGTCACTCACTTGTATTTGCCATATAGACTGTATACTTTCCAGAGATGTGCTTACAACATTTGGCCAAATCACCGGCCAAGAGCCCTAGCAGCTTGTTTTTACTATGTGAAATTATTTTACCGACTTGAAATAATGATTATTTATCTATCTATCTATAACACAATCAAATAAGATATGCCTGATAGTTAAACGACAATCACAGCTGGGAGGATCCTCCTCTTTATAAGTATGGAATGAGTCAAGTGACTGTGACCAATACTCATCCTACTGAAAAGTTTCCTCAAGCCTAATAACTCTAAAACCTCCAGGCGACAGACCTAGCTGAGGATGAATTTCATGTACAGGTGAACTTGGATATGACGGGCTCAATGGGACCAGGAAAATTGGTCCATCATATGCAAAATCCGTCGTATACATATGACGAATACTTGATATGCATCGGACTGGGACCAAGCATATCGTCCGTCATATGCAAAAATCTGTCGTACAGTGGTCCGTCATATCCAAGTTCACCTGTAATTCGTTGTTGATGGCCTTTTCCTACTCAGCCTCCCATTTGTGTTGCATAAGGACATTGATGTGTTTCTTAAAATCCCTGAAAGGAATGGGAAGATTCCTAACTTCTCCAAAGACCAGCTTTGGCAGCAAAATCCGCCTTCTCATAACCCCTGATGCAAGTATGACTGGGAATCCAATAAAATAATATTATGTTCTTTTGGTACTGTACTAGTCAGTGAAGGCATTTCAATCTCTTGGGGACAAGTGGATGCGTCCAGTCTCGGCCCCAAATGGCCTGAAGAGCTGATTTTGAATTGGAAAAAATGATGGAATCCCTTCCATCATGATCTGCCCTCTCCACCCTATCAAGACCAAGATACAGAGCATGCAACTCTGCAGAAAATATAGAAGAATTATCAGGAAGACGTTCAATAGAAGAATAAACATCAATGACTACTGCTGCAGCAGCCTTGTTAACCGCAACAGAGCCATCAGTATAAATAAAATCAAAGTATTCAGAGGAATCCTTCACCTCATTATGTATCCATTTGATTCTCCTTGGCATATGAAAGAGTGAGGATGACAATAGGAGTCGGACATGTCCATGGAGGAGTTTCAGGAAATTAGAACATTGCTATGTTGTCAAGGTTAAAATCCAAACCAAAAGTTTGATAACTCTTGTCCTTCTACTAAATTGGTCCACAGACTGAGGGTTAAAGATACTTTCATAAACAGGGTTATTTGGGTTTGCTGCTATTTTAATTGCAAGTTGAAGGGCAAGCTTTTCTCTCCTGAGTTAAAAAGGAGCTCATTTGCCTCAACACATGTACAGAGACTCTGTGCAGGAGAGGTTCTAAAGGCTGTACGAGAAAGCCTCAAACCCTGATTCTGAATTGGATCCAGCAAGGAAATACATGATTTACATACTTTTCCATATATAAAACACCCATAATCTAACTTAGATCGAATAAGGGCCCTATACACATGTAAAAGAACTGCACTGTCCCCAACCCAGTCAGTGTTAGAAAAAACCCTCAACAAATTTAAAGCTTTGACACACTTTTATCTAAGAACCTTGATATGAGTGACAAACATTAGTTTTGAATCCAGTTAGATGCCAAGGAACGTTGTATACTTTTTAACAGGAATGGGATTATTATAAAGAACTAAATAAGGATCTGGATGAAAACCTATGGCAAGCTGAAGTGCCCTAAAGTACACATTTATTGAATTCCATAAATCATTTTTGGAATTCGATAAATCATTTATGGAATTCCATAATTAATAAATATATTTATGGAATTCCATAAATCATTTATGGAATTTCATAAATTATTGATGGAATTCCATAAATCATTGATGGAATTCCATAAATAAATGGTATTTATGGAATTCCATAAATGATTTAGGGATTCCATAATCATTTATGGAATTCCATAAATGCTTATTTAAGGGCATTTCGGCTTGTCATAAAAAAAAACGTTCTTTGACAAAAATGCACATATACAGTAATTGATTTGATATGCACCAAAGTCCTCAACAAATAGACTTGTCAACACCATTTCGTATACAGCTGGTGATACTGTTGATCTTAACTATTAATATGGTGACAGATAAAATGCAACCCTGCGGAAGTCCAATTTCTCGTTCACAAAATTCAGAGTGGGATGTATCCTCTCTGACTCTAAATCTCCCTTCTAATAAAAAAAAAGTTTTGAATAAAAAGGAGTGAACGTCTCCTGAGGTCCATATCATATAAATCTTTCATAATTCTATATTTCCAAGTGGTGTCATATGCTTTTTCAAAGTCAAAAAAGATAGACACGATACATTCTCTATTTAAGAATTCCTCTCTTACATAAGTCTCAGTATGCACAAGGTAATCTATTATGCTTCTTATTTTACGGAATCCACTTAGGGCTTCCGTGATGAGTGTAGAGGATTCAATAAACCAAACGACGGTTATCAATTATCACTCTTTCTATGGTCTTAAACACACAACTGATCAATATTACAGAGCAGTAGTTATTTAGATCTTTGGAATCTTTTCCTCTCCCCAAGATGTAACACAACTCTCGACAGCCTGACAGGCTTGCTACATGAATTGACCTGATGAATTTCAATTCTATACACAGTGAAATGGTTTCAGTACAGTCTTTAAATCAATCTTCATGACAGTAATTCTTCAAAATTTGTTCCAAATCCTTCACATTCTTCCATAGATGCTGATGTAGGAGTGCATCATGACCCCATTTGGTAATATAATGGGTATATTAAATGGGTATTGTGCCGTTGTACAAGCTGACGCTGACGCTTGAAAGTTCAGATCACAAAGAAAAGAGTATCAGTGTGATGAATGAATAAAGATATTTATTAGGAAAGATAGCCTAAAAATTTAAATGCATTGTCATAAGGACGAAATGCCTTTTATTTTCCATTATAAGTGAGCATTTCCTGTAAAGCATCAGCTTAAGACCCATGAGCATACGCACACTTGAAAAATACCAGCAACCAATGAACTCAAGATAGACGAGAATACAACAATAACTTCACAAGACCAGATCCTAGTTAGATTAACTCAATTCTACAAAGATCTTAACAGCGCGAAAGAATCCCAAACCGACGAAAAATACAGATATATTATCCCAGAACAATTGACCCAAGAGGAAAAAGATAGATTAGATGAACCCATTACAAAAAAGGAATTAGACACTGCCCTCACTCAAATGAAAAACAATAAGTCCCCCGGTTTAGATGGGTACAGCACAGAGTTCTTTAAAGTTTTTTGGCTTCAATTAGGAACTTTTTTCCTTAATTACATTAACTACAGTTACAATAACTTACAAGGGAATACTAACTGACTCACTAACACAAGGACTAATCACTTGTTTACCTAAACCAGGCAAACCAAGAAACCTTATTAAGAATTGGAGACCTATCTCCTTATTAAACACTACTTACAAGCTTCTTTCTCTATGTATAACTAATAGATTACGTGAACTTTTATGCAGGGTAATAAGCAGTGAACAGAAAGGGTTTTTGAAAGGCCAAACTATATCAGATTGCACACGTCTCATGTACGATCTTATATATTCCTGCCAAAGCACAAATACTGAAGGCCTTATACTACTAATTGATTTTGAAAAGGCTTTTGATAGCTATCCTGGAAATTTATACATGAAACACTCAAAAAAATTCATTTTGGTAAAAACTTTATTAAATGGATAAAACTATTCCAAAATAATACCAAATCCAGGATAATCTTAAATGGCCACCTTTCAGAACCCTTTACTCTGGAGAGGGGATGCTGACAAGGCGACCCCATCTCACCATATTTGTTTATTTTGTGCTCCGAGATACTTGCGCTAGCTTTCAAGCAGAGCAACGACATCGAAGGTATGAAAATCCATAACAAGGAGCATAAAATAAGCCTATATGCAGATGACACTTCCTTGTTTCTTAAAGCTTATGAAAGTAACCTGCTAAATAGCCTCAAACTACTTATTTGGTTCTATAAAGTTTCCGGGTTAAAAATAAATATTCAAAAAACTAAAGTAATTCGAATTGGTCCCATACGTGAGACAGACAGACGTTTCTGCAGGGAAAACAATTTAGACTGGTTTCCAAATTTACAGCACTAGGGACCAACTATGACACTTTGGATATCGAGCAAATATAAGCCAACAACATTAACGATAGACTAAAGGCTATGAAAAACTTAATGCAAATCTGGACTTGTAGAAACATTACTCCTATAGGCTGCATTGCAGTCTACAAAAGTCTAATTGTGTCTAAAATAATTCATATACTGCAATCACTCCCCACTCCAACCAAAGAACTGTTACTTGAAATAGAAAATTTAGCAATAAACTTCATTTGGAAAGGTAAACGCCACGAAGTTAATAAAAACACCATTTATATGAACCTGGAACAAGGTGGCTTACAAATGTTAAATTTGCTAGACTTCGATAATAAATTGAAACTCACTTGGTTAAACAAACTTTACTCAAAAAATGAACAACCAGAATGGGGTGAATTTGCAGAATATAATAAAATAGATAGACTATTGTGGACAGGTGAAAAATACCATTTGCATTTACTGAATAACACGAAAAATCCTTTTTGGAAAAGTTTGATAAAAGCATACCGAACATGGTATCCAACAGCAAAAACAAATTTGGAAATTCCAATACAATTCGAACCGTTATGGGGAAACCCAGCAATCAATATTCCTTTTAATGCAAAATTGTACTCAAAAAATATCTTGTTCATTCAGGATATCATTAACCATGAAGGGGAAATACTTTGAAAACAAGAACTTGAAATGTAAATTGGTGAAACTATTATGATTACAACGTATTTTGGTATAAGAAAAGCAATTCCAAAAGCATGGCTAACACATATGCGAAATGAAATAAGAGACGAAAATATAATTATGCCACCAATTCTACAATTTATTTTAACTTGCAAAAAAGGCACTTCCGAATTCAAGAGGTTGGACATGAGATGACAACAAAGAATGGAACTCAATAATGAAGTTAAATGGACAACTGAACTGGTACCAATTATAGACATTAACTGGAGTGCCTTATATACTCTAACTAAAAAATGCAAAGTTAATGCTCATACAAAATATTTCCACTACCAAATATTACACAGATCCATGATCACCAACAAGAAATTGTTTCTGTTTAGAATCAAAGATAACGAAAGTTGTGATCGATGTCCCAATCTGGAAACAATAATACATTTATTACATACATGTCCAGTAGTACACAATTTATGGAATGAACTACTCGTCTGGCTGAACAGGAAACTAAATATCACCATTTATTGGGATGTCATATCCTTGATCCTAGGAAATCCACAAAATGATACTTTAGTAAATACCATCTTTTTATTAACAAAACATGAAACTTTCAAAAGCAAATGCAAGAATCGAATATCAACTATAGAATATATGAAAAGAATACTCAAAGACCATATGAATACAGATATTTTCTTGGGAACGTTCAAAAACCAAAGAGCTAGAGCTTTGGGAAAATGGGCCCAACTATATAATGAATTAACACTGTTATGAATCAGAATGAATGTATATTTATGTAATGTGTGTATAAAGAAATGACTGCCATTTACGAATGAAATATTATGCAAAATGTTTGTAAATATACCTATACCATGTTGTTATGGAGAATAAATTATTAAAAAAAAGATGTTTTTATCTAGTCCTCAAGCATTGAGAATGCATGAGAAAGCGCACACAGGTGCAAAGCCCCATACCTGTGAAGTATTTGACAAGCCATTTGGAAGATTAGATACCCTCCAGAAACACAAGCGTAATGTGCACA
The DNA here is from genome assembly GCA_963942565.1 of Maea johnstoni. Classification (NCBI taxonomy): domain Eukaryota; kingdom Metazoa; phylum Annelida; class Polychaeta; order Spionida; family Magelonidae; genus Maea; species Maea johnstoni. The sequence continues at coordinate 26,484,684 of OZ012698.1, read as the reverse complement.
AGGTAAAGGGTAAACCTATATCCCTAACTATTCAAAACAAAAGTTTTAACTCATGCAAAGAATATTTATACCTGAGGGTAATGGTTCTCTTTGCAATGTTTACAAGTTGAGGGAAAAGTGAAACACAATGACGAAACTACTCGCAAGCAATGTCATCTATCATTCATCTCTTCAAATTTTGCAGCTCACATTTGTGAAGGTCATGATAGTGATGACTCATGGACAAGTTATGCCTGAATGCAATGTTTATGATTGTACAATTTGTGAGGTTTGCAATGCTATTTATACAAAGGGTTCCTCTCTTAAAAGGCATACTAAAATGCATTTAAGGTTGGACTCCAAAACCTTTCACTGCGCTTAAGGTATTCACATGTGTTAAGTCCAAAGGTTGCTATTCAGGACTTGCAGCTATTCATGGTTTTGCTGCGAATGAAGATGACTTAATGTGCTGGGGTTGCACTAGTTAATAATCATTGATACAGTTAAAGGCTTTCTGTAACTATGTGCAGTATTTTTATTGAGTAATTAGTGCTTTGATTGTGTTTACAGAAGTCATGCCAAAAGAGTGCTTAAGCTCCTGAGGAATGGAACAAAAGGCAGCGTGAATATGCAGCAGGAAGGTTTAAGTCTGGAAAGGGACAAAAGCTAAACAAGGGTTCAAAATGGTATCGACAAATCTATGCTATTACTAGGTGTCCCACGCAGAACACTTACGCACACTCAAAAATACCAGCAACCAATGTGACATATGTTCAAAGTATTCATCTAGTCCTCAAGCATTGAGAATGCATGAGAAAGCGCACACAGGTGCAAAGCCCCATACATGTGAAGTATTTGACAAGCCATTTGGAAGATTAGATACCCTCCAGAAACACAAGCGGAATGTGCACAAGGTAAAGGTTAAACGTACATCCTTAACTGTTAAAAACAAAAGTAACTCATGCAAAGAATATTTTATACCTGTGGGTAATGGTTCTCTTTGCAATGTTTAAAAGTTGAGGGAAAAGTGAAACACAATGACGAAATTACTCACAAGCAATGTCATCTATCATTCATCTCTTCAGATTTTGCAGCTCACATTTGTGACGGTCATGATAGTGATGACTCAAGGACAAGTTATGCCTGAATGCAATGTTTATGATTGTACAATTCGTGAGGTTTGCAATGCTACTTATACAAAGGGTTCCTCTCTTAAAAGGCATATTAAAATGCATTTAAGGTTGGATTCAAAGTGTGAACGTTGTGATGAAAGGGTTGTTTAAACCATTATCTTAACAACGACATGAAAACTTGTGAGAAAAATTATCAGAATTATTAGACTCCAAAACCTTTCGCTGCGCTTAAGGTATTTACATGTATTAAGTCCATAGGTCGCTATTCAGGACTTGCAGCTATTCATGGTTTCGCTGCAAATGAAGATGACTTAATATGCCGGGGTTGCACCAGTTAATACTCATTGATACAGTTAGAGGCATTTCTGGACGTATGTGCAGTATTTTTATTAAGTCATTAGTGCTTTGATTGTGTTTACAGAATTCATGCCAAAACAGTGCTTAGCTCCTGAGGAATGGAACAAACGGCTGCGTGAATATGCAGCAGGAAGGTTTAAGTTTGGAAAGGAACAAAAGCCAAACAAGGGTTCAAAATGGTATCGACAAATCTATGCTATTACTAAGTGTCCCACGCAGAACACTTTTGGCAGGATATTGTTGTGCAACTGCGGATATCACCAACAGGTCAATATTGCTAATCCCTGTTTCCCTTAGGGATGTGGCAAAATTCCTAAATGTCTAGGGATTTGACCAAATTACTGGAAATAGGGCTTTTTTTCTATTTTCTGGACTCATTTCAGGAAGATTGTAAAATGACAATCAGCTTCCACGGGTGGTTAGTTGGGTGCTGCTTATGATTCCTGACTATCAAAATAATGAGGATTTGGTTCAAGACATAGTATTGCACAGAATAATACAAGCTGAACCAAATGCTCTCAAAACAATGAACAGTTCCAAAGTCTAAGTTGCGCACATATGATTGTTTCAAAAGAAACTAAATGCTTAAAATGTTTTACAAACAGTAAAACAGACCAATCTTGTGTGAATAAGATAAAATGCTGTCCGGAGGAGTGACTGACGTGAAGAGTCTAGAACACCAATAACCATGTTTGAGCAAGAGAATTGATTATAAAGCATAGAAACTGAATGTAGGTCAAATGGCATGATTTAGTGCAAAATTAAATGGTATAAGTTAACTTCACAGTCAGAAATGGTACATACTTGAACAGAGAATTCCTTCAAGGGGAACACTAATCAAGTAATCCTTATTTGTATTTATTACAAATGATGATAGGGAAATCCTATGTGAAATTCACTTCAGAATTTGTGCAAGGTACTTCCTAATCTGTAACGTGAAAACTACTACTTTGATTCAGTTTTGGTATTAGATTGTACGTATGGCTCTGTACAAACATTGTACTAACGGCTCTGTACATACGGACCCGTACATCCAAAAAACTTTCATTCCGGATGTTATCCAAACCAAATATGTATGTACGGGCCAGAGGAACTCCTATTTCTTAGTCACAAAAATCAGAGAGGGATGTCCCTACTCTGACTCATGATTGTCTTTGGGATAAGAAGGGGTATAATCAACTGCGTACCATATCATATAAATCTTCCATTATTCCGTATTTCCAATTGGTGTTATATGCTTTTTCAAGGTCAAAAAAGAGAGACACCACGTTTCCTATTTTAAAAGATCCTTCTCTAACAAAAGTTTTAAAAAGTACAGGGTGGTCCATTGTGCTTCTTATTCTCCGGAAACCACTGAATACAGACATCAAACAATATGGTCATTAATCATTCTTTCCATGGTTCTACAGACACAGCTGGTCAATGCTATAGGGCGGTTATAATTATATGGATCTTTGGAGTTTTTTCCTGGCTTGACTATGGGTATGATGGTGGGTTCTCTCCAGGAGTGGGGAAACTCTCCAGTTTCAAAATATGATTGAATATTTCATGAAGGCATTGGAGAGAAGCTTCAGGAAGATGCTTTAAGAGAGAGGGAGAGCACATGGTTAAAATATATATATGTAAATGAACCAGTTGCTGGATGCATGTAGATAAGTTCGAGAGACATCATTATAGAAACAGATATTGCTTTTGGTCATGAAGGTCTCCATGGCATCAGTTTTATTCCGCCCCATAAGTAATTGTGACCATTAAAGTCCCCAACAACCACAAATGGCTTAGGTAATTGGTCACTTATATTTGTGAGGTCATAGCGACGAAGTGCAGGGCTAGGATAAATATAATTATTACAGAAAGTAATTGCAGTATGGAGGGTCACTCTTACAACTATTGTCTGTCGGGGTAAGTTTGCATCTACAAGACTCCGCGTATAGGGACAGCACTATGTGCTCTATCGATAACACCTATTGCGCGAGTTGTATGATAAGCAATGTACCCTTTTCTACACTTTTCTAGGTGAGCATATTGGTGTAGAATACCTGCTGGCTCAATCTGGCGAAAAGTTGGAGGCCACAGCAGACATGGTAGAGGCAATACAATTAGGTGCAACTGATGAGGATGACTCCGAAAATAAAGATGAAGGAGAATGTCCACCGCATGGGACAATATCAAACTCAAGAGATGTGAACTTAAAAACCTTCCATGACTCTTCTCCTCTCAAGGATGCAAAGGTATATTGATTTACAAGGACTTAAGGTTTTGCACCAACTCTTTCCTGACCATATCCTTTACTATCTATTATCCTTCTTTTAGAGTTACCGATCTCAAATATCAGGGTAAATTTATTTCACAGCGAGCAGCAATATTGGCTAGATATTGACAAATCGGCAAATTGTTTCTTCAAAAAATGCGACATCGTGGACAATAACAACTTGCCTTGCCTCACATTAACCGAAAGACTCTTACTTGAGTGGTAGATTGATTACGGTTACTAGAGCTATATTATGTGAATTTGGTCTCTTGTACTGAATACGTTTGTGGTCACAGGAACTGATGAATTTGCTAATGAGTAACGAGCATTGTAATCCAAGATTTCCTACTTGAGCAAATGCCAGTATAAGACAGTTTAGTGAAAACAAGGGTTTTTTAACAATTCTGAAACTACTCCTTTGATTTATAGTGAATGGACCAATATTTATCAACTACCTTAGAATTACATTGTGATGAGTTATTAGAATGGCGATCTTTGCATCCCAGAAGATGAACCTAATATCATAGATGATAAAGTATATTGTTTTCTTAATATATGTGACATATTTTATACACTTTGATCTGTTTTTTATTCAGGTACAACAAGACGGAACACAGGGAAGAGGTTAGGATCTTGCTGCAAGGTTTTGATCTTGGGCCATCAACTGTTGCAGCCTAGTCACTTTTATAAAATAAATTGGAAGTCCTCAATATTCACATCAGCTTCACACTGTATCCAATCCTGGGAATACTGCTGGTACTATAAATCTTGGACATGTGAAAAGGAAACTTTAATGTATCTACTAGTGTGCCTTCCACATTATTGAACAACCTGGAGGGAACGTTGTCACCGAACATTGTCCTCCAGGCGAAATATTGACTACCATATATTCTCTGCACATGGTGTCAGTGAGTAACCAGGGTCCTACAAAAGTACTTGCCCGCTTTTAAAAAAATGGCCTTCGGGCAAGTACATTTTAATGTCCAATTGCCCGAACAGGCAAGGAACAGGCAAGCTGATTTTCTGAGCAGTCCACACATTTTAATATAGAAAATTCAGCACAGATACATAGAAATATGCAAACAATGCAACAAAATAAAAAAGGAAATGATTTTCAAATCATTAAATCCATGATAAATAATACATGCCATTCTATAATACGTTATAACGTATTTCGGGCAAGCCACAATTCATGTCGGGCAAGTAGAAATCATTAACTACTTGCCCCGCATGGAAAGTTAGTTCTGAAACTTATGTTGGTGCCTGGTAACAGTTCATACATGCAATAACCTAATAGCAAAAGGATGACACTTACATCAAGCTATTTATAAAAGTAAAGGCTTTTTTACACCACTCATCCCTAAATGACCAGGTGGTCTGACCCTTTAAGTTTTCTCCATGTAATACAAATATTAGAATTGTTCAGGAGTATAGAATGAACAAACTTAAAATGTTTAGGATACTCTCAGGGCTCATGTAATTCCAGAATAATAGTGGACGGGAAAGCCCCGATTTTCAGGTCTACCAAGCAATGTGATTTATTACTGTTGGACCCTGCCAGCAATGTCCTTCAAAATGGCAGTGGCTATCGTTTCTGCAAACCCATGTTTTTTAATATGCACCTATTCCATATAATTCCACAAAAGACTTTTTAAAAAGTTAGGTAGCAATTAGGGCTGTGCTCCCCAAAATGGCTCATGAACATAACCAAAACTCTAAACGATGCTCACTAGTTGCTCATGAGCACGAAAAAAATTGCTTCCATTACTATTTTCTCACGTTAAAGTAGCCAGATGTGGCAAGTATGGTTGCATGTCCTCTAATCTTTGATTCATTTTAGCATTTAGCAAACTTCAGAGCAGTACCTAGCATGTTAAAGTGTGAGTGGAAGAGTGCCTATTAGCTTCTAATGATTATTTTATTCATTTTTCATCCTTGGCCCCACAATTTTAAGGAATCATTTATATCATGGTCCCCTGCCATACGTATGGAGGGGGACCTGTAGATAAAAAGGCCATCTTACCGTTAAGTAGATTGCGAACCTATATCCTTGTAACATCAGTTGGCGTAATCTCTGAATACGAAATTTACACAAAGTTATTCATAGTGTGAATAGTAATTCTTATAACATGTGGGGATGTCATTGATATCCCTTTTATTTCAATTCGATTAATTGCTATAATCTTTCCGATATATTGATTTTATTTCATACACGGTGTCTCGGCCATATGCTTGAGTAAAGTACACCATTTCTTCCAATTCATCTTACAAAAGCCATAAAGTATACTTTAATATTTAGTCAGAGTTCAACTTAACATTAGTATAACAGAAAAATGTGAGAAAAAAGTATATTTTTTTATCATTAAACATATGCAGAATTAGAGAATATTGATTATTTTGAATAATTTCTTCAGAGGTCCTGTTAAGAATTAAAAGAGAAATATGTTGAAGACGAAATATTTCCAGTACCCGGTAGTACACAAGCAAGACGGAGAAAAAGGCTTCATGATGGGAAAAAGACTATGTCTGACTTTATCAACAAGTGTAAGCTTATATAAGTTATGCATTTATTAATACCCCACATCAGGTTCAGAATGTTCGTCCTTTTTCGTTGTTTGTTTGTGTATATCATACCAAAACCAATCATTGATTACAGCTGCTCTTAATAAATACTGTTTATTGCCATGGATACAGGCAAAGGCAGTAGCAGTAAGCAATGTGGTCCACCTTCAAAAAGTCTGATCCACGGTATGGCATTCAGTTCTTTTTATTCATTGTTTTCTTAAATTGAAACTATCATGGCAGTGATATTGAAATAATAGTTAGCACATATATGTTTGTAACCAAAAGAAGGTTATTCTCATGTAATGGTAAAAGAATTATATATGGCTCTATATTTGTTATTAGCTCTCTTATGTCTACCCGGTGAGACACTTTGTGAGAGCTGTAATGATCATAGTTTGGTACAGCTACAGCAATACCATTCAACATCTGGTACCGATAATGCCTTGGACACATATGTTTATGTAAGGTGTGTCAGGTGTGTTTACATATCAGGAACAGGCTGTCTGTTTGTGATGAATTTTGACAAATAAGTCCAAACAGCAATTCAGGAAAATAAATGGCACAATATAGCTGAAAAGGCTTTTAATTTAATTATTTGTTTTCATTTAACTAATATATGTACTCATCTCAGCTTGTGTCCTGGTCACATCAACATCTCACTTCCAGTGAGTACTCTGACTGGTAAAGGACTGTTCTCAGTGAAATGCCCATGCCACGATTGCAGTTGCATCTTGATAAGAAAAACCTTTTAAAGAGGTCAGGTTTTGATATTATGGGTAAACAGAGCATGTTTCCCTACAAAAACTGGCCTCAACTGGCCATACAAGGCCAGTTTATATTTAACAAACATTTTTGTCTCCAGGTAAAATGCCAATAAATTAAAATAAGAATACATGTCTCTCAGTCAGAAAATTGTGGAATCCAACATTCATTTGGACTGACTAGCACTATTGGTGGGACGGTTACTCCATAGCCCTACAAATCAGTCTAACTCTGCTATATGCTGAGCACTCAAGTGAAAAAATACACATCGATTTTCACAGTGCTCAGAAAGTTGAAAAACACGCTCATTGTACGTGTTTGATATAAAGAGCACAGTTAAGGTACTGTGTAATTGCTAAAGAAAATAGAAAAAACCTGACCCAAGCAAAATAGAATGTCCAAACTATTAATAACTTAATGCATTCGTTTACTTACCAATGCCCCCATTTTGATTATAGGAAGATCATGCTGGAAATTATGTTTCATGTTTACACTTGGTCACCATAAAGTGCAGAAATTCATGACATCTTTTATTTTTCTATGTTGGTCAAACATTGCCACAAGAAAGTTTCCATGGAAGCCATCTCTTACCCGTGTTAATATCAAGTAAATATTTGTGGTGTTACCTACATTCATGGGATTCTTTAATAACTTGATACACATTATCACACTGATAAGTGTAGAAGTGCTTGACATATTTCTTGTCTGTGGGGGCGAAACCATAGCCATGGGAACCATATCTAATCTTTGATTTTAGCAGCAAGTTTATCGTGGAGCAACCTTCTACAGTTTTCATGGAATTTCTAACAATACTTGTCTACAAAACAAACAAACAAACATCTGAGGATTTTGGCCGGATCATGAGCCATCACTTCCAGGAGATCTGTGATGTGAATGATGATGATTATTGCAATTGAGGCAGCTGGCATGTTGACTTCTCATCTTAACAAGGCCTGCTCGATTACAATTAAAAGTTTCAAACGTGTTGCAGATTTTCACAGCTGTCTTTGTTTAGCCACAATGGCTATTAGCATGTCAACAGCAATCAGCAGTTGCCCTGTTCAGATTTCATTAGGATGTTTTTTGTTGAATAAGGGTAAAAAATCAAAACAATTACACAAATCAATTTGAAATGAAATCAATTCAAAATTGGAGAAAATACGATACCCTTCCCTCCAAATTCACCATCATTGAGATCCGGCATTCGGAAAACCCTATTACACCAACAATGTGTTCAATTAAAGTTCTTCTCTGATGTTACTCACCTCTATCTTCGCCGATGGAGATCCGTGGTATTCCACACTGCAACTTTACTGGAGGGGTAGGGGTTGAACCCGTGTTCAAAATCGTTCCTTCCTTCATAAATGTTAAACACAACTTGGATTTCGGTTACCCAGTACGCCGGCTGGTACTCAGGTACAGAAAGGGGCCGCACCCGCATTACATATTTCGCGGAAGAAGGGGTCTTTTTTAGGACCTCCGCATGTCAGCGATTTTTTTAAAGAAGGGTACTTTTTTGTACCCAACAAAGTATGGGGGTCTAAATCCCCTTACAATCCATGAAATATACGCGGCTCTGACGCCGAGTGACTCCCGAAGTGACTGGGCTTCCTAGTTTGCTGCCGCCACTAAACACGCAGAGAATTATAAAATCTCAAGTTAGAATATGTGTTCCCGTTCATCCAATGTCAGTGTTTTGATAAAAGAAGGGGTGTTTATTTAGTGGAAAAGGTCAGTGTTTTTATTAAAATAAGGGTGCTTTTTTGGCCAGACGTAAGTGCTTTAGGGGTATTTTTTAAATTTGATAACGAGCGGGCTCAAACAGTAACACACTCGGCAGGTATTAGTTCGTACCAGCCAAACGATAGTGCATGGTGTATCGAATGCATGTGCCCGAGTCGGCGAGTGCTTCAACCAGTCTATATGCAGACGTACACGCCATTTATAACCGATGCAAGGCACCAGGACAGAATTCTGAAGGTAACACTTGGCGAGTAGTCACAAAAATAATTTTGTCTCGATATAAGTAATTCTGTCTAACAAAAGTCACTTTTGTCTGACAAAAGTAATTTTGTCTACGACCAAATTACTTTTGTCTGACAAAATCAACTTTTGTCTGACAAAAGTAATTTGGTCCTAGACAAAATTACTTTTGTCATAGACAAAATTACTTTTGTCATAGACAAAATAACTTTTGTTATCGTCAAGCTTTCTGAAATTGCTAACCAAACAATACCAAAATCAAATCCCAACCCCACGAAGCCACAGAAGCCATGGGTCTCTGATGAGTGTAAGGAAGCTATTTTAGAACAAAAGAGATCTCTTAGAGTTCTTAAGAGATCTCCAACTAATGCCAATTTATAACTATATCGTATAAAGAGTGCTAAAGCAAGACAGGTCATTCGTGCCAACAAAAAGAATAGTTGGCACGAATATGTTTCGAAATTAAATGCCAGAACGTCTATGACGAAATGCTGGGACATGGTCCGTAAAATCAAGGGTAAGGGGGGCAGTCCGTCTGTAAACATATTGAGAAGAATGGCAAAACAATAACCAAGGGATATTGCCTCTACCATTGAGGAGGCAATATCCTTCAATTCATCATCTGCACATTATTCTCCATCGAAAATAGACAAGAGAGACACGACCTTATCTGACAATACCAAACCATATAATCAACTCTTTTCAATAGATGAGCTCAGGACTGCGCTTGGAAAAGCCCATGACACAGCTCCTGGCCCTGACCAAATACATTATCAGATTTTGAAGCATCTTCCTGAAGCTTCTCTCCAGTGCCTTTTAAAGGTTTTTAATAAAATTTGGGGAACTGGAGAGTTTCCTTCTCCTTGAGAGACGCCACTATCATACCCATTGCCAAACCAGGAAAAGACTCCAAAGATCCAAATAATTACCGCCCAATAGCTTTGACCAGTTGTGTCTGTAAGACCATGGAATGAATGATAAACGATCGCCTTGTTTGGTTTCCTGAGTCTTCTTCACTTATCGCGGAAGCCAAAAGTGGCTTTCGGAAAACAAGAAGCACAATGGATCACCTTGTGCGCTTTAAAACCTTTGTGAGAGAGGGATTTTTAAAAAGTGAACATGTGGTGTCTGTCTTTTTTGACCTAGAAAAGGCATATGACACCACTTGGAAGTATTGAATTATGAAGGATTTACATGATATGGACCTCAGGGGACGTTTGCCCCTTTTTATTAAATGCTTTTTATCTAAAAGGAAATTTCGAATCAGACTTTTATGACCAAGAAATGGGAGTTCCTCAGGTTAGCATTTTATCTGTCACCCTTTTTATTGTCAAAATCAACAGCATCACCAGCTGTTTAATAAATGGGGTTGATAAGTCTCTATTTGTTGATGACTTTGGTGTCTCATATCGATCAAAACACATACACGCTGTAGAAAGGCAGCTCCACCTTCACCTAAATAGATCGAATAGAAGATTGGGCTGATAATAATGGTTTTAAATTTTCCCAATCAAAGACTGTCTGTGTCCATTTTTGTCGAAGGAGGGGTCTTCATCCAGATCCCTACTTAGTACTTTATGATAACCCCATTCCTTGGCCTTTAGTTTCCAACACTGACTGGGGTGGGGATCGTACAGTTTTTTACGACTGTATGGAGCCCTTGTTCTTTCAAAGCTAGACTATGGATGTTTTATTTATGGAGCAGCATGTAAATCTTATATCTCTTTGCTGGATCCTATTCAAAACCAGGGTTTGAGGCTTTGTCTTGGAGCCTTTAGAACCTCTCCTGCACAGAGTCTTTGTGTTGATGTGAATGAGCTCCCTCTTCACATCAGAAGAGAAAAGCTTGCTCTTCAATTTGCAACTAAAATAGCTGCCAACCCAAATAACCCTGTTTATGATACTATTTTTAACCCTCGGTATGTGGATCTTTTTGCTAGAAAACCAAGAGTCATTCCAACTTTTGGTATTCATATTAAGAAGTCATTGGAAGAATTTGATTTTTGCTCCTGACATCATCGCAAAGTTTGAATTTCCTAAAGCTCCTCCAAGGACTTATCCAACTGCTATGGTCAACCTCACTCTTTCATATGCCAAGAAGGATTAAACGGAAGTACTTGAGCCTACACAATGAGGTGAAGGATGTCTTTCGAGACTATGATTTCATCTACACTGATGGCTCTGTTTCCGATGACAAGGCTGCAGCAGCAGCAGTCATTGATAATTATTCTTCCATTGAACGTCTTCCAGATAAGTCCTCTATATTTTCTGCCGAGTTGCATGCTCTCTATCTAGCTCGATAGGGTGGAGACGGCAGATGATGATGAATGGAATTTTATCATTTTCTCTGATTCAAAGTCTGCTCTTCAGGTCATTTCTGGCCAAACTGGACACATCCTCTTGTCCTCTACATACTGGAACGCCTCAATAGGCTAGTACAGTGCCAAGAGAAAAAAATATTATTTTACTGGATTCCCATTCATGTTGGCATTAGAGGTAATGAAAAGGCAGATGCTGCTGCCAAAGCTGGTTTTTTGAGAAGAGTCGCAAATGTTCCCATGCCTTATGGTGATTTAAAAAAACACATCAATGTCCTTTTAAAATGCAAAGGCAGTCTCAGTGGGATGAGGCAGAAGACAAGAAACTACATTTATCCACAGTTGGGTCTTTGGCCTGGAGGTTCTCAAATTACTAGGCGTGAGGAGAGTGTTTTAGCAAGAATTCGAATTGGTCACACACATTTGACTCACTGTTTACGTTTGAAAGAGGAAGATTCTCCCCAATGTATAGCGTGTGATTCTCATTTGACTGCCAAACATTTTATTTGATTGTGTTGATTTTATTGAATCCAGAAATAGACATTTGAACATAAATAGCTTCAAGAAACTTTTTGAAAAGATTCATCCAGACAGCATTTTATCTTATTTACATGAGATTGGTCTGTTTTACAGATTATTAAATATTTTAAGAATTTAGTTTCTTTTGAAACAACTTTGTATGCACTACTTAAAATCTAAAACTGTTCATTGTTTTGTGAATATTTTTACTTATTCATTGCTTTGTTATTGTTTTCAACAATAACAAAGGACCATTGTTTTACATAAATCTTATGGCACTAAATGGCCTTTGTGTGTCGATGTGCCTTTAAGCAATCATTCATTCATTCATTCCATTAATAGTACTTATCATTCTAAATCCTAGAGACACCGATTGAAAGAAACCCTACACTTTGCAATTTTTGAGTATTTTTGGAATCCTCTCCATTTCCCCTTTTCTGCTTATTCCTCTCCTCCTTAGGTGCTTCTCTGCTTCCCTTTTATCCCTTTTTCTCTCCCCTTTCACCACTCCTTTTCCCTTTTTCTGCTTTTCTTCTCCTCTGTTGCCTCTCCTCTTCCCTTTTTCTGCTTTTTATCTCCTTTGCCTCTCCTCTTCCCTTTTTTCCTTTCTCTCTTCTTTTCCTCTCTTCCGTTCTCATTACCAACATTACATTTCATGCACATTACCAACCTTAACCTCTTTAAATGCTGAGGCTAACTTTCGTCCAAAGCACAAGACGCAAAGATTTTTGAAAACCATCTAAACCCTGTCATGTTAGTATTCATTGAAAGGCTCTCTGAGAACTCTCAGATGAGTACCCATATGCCAGGGTTTTAATCATTTTTTAGATTTTTGCATTATTTTGTATTAGCCAAATTAGCCACCAGCAGCATAAGGGTTAACCCATGCAAATAATAGGAATAATGTACATTTTGAAGATTGTCGACAAACTTACATAATACTATTAGAACAATGCTCTATGCATCTTTCTTGCATGCATAAATGCATGCATACATACATACACACATTAACACATGCACGCACACACACACGCACATACATGATTTTTAGTTGGTTTGTTTGTTTTGGATCCGTAACCGCATTTGTCCCACAAGGTCAACTCCCAAGGGAAGACCTATGGAGAGCTCCCCTACCACCCGGGCCACTGGTCACCTCCGTGCCTCTTCTCTCGTCATGTTCCCAGTCCCCCCAAACTTTTGTCATGCATCAGGTCCGTACCCTCCCCTGTCCTCCTGTCCTGTACATATAATCTATCAAGTATCTGGTCTGTCCCTTCCTTGTCTTCCCGTCATACACTTACATTAAACTCCACAAATATGAACCCCTCAACAATCGCCAAACCCCACTTATAATCTGTGTTAATTTATTATTTCCAACAGAAAAAAAAAGAAAAACAACAGCAGTGTAACTCTACAACATCTCCCCTCATGTATCCTCCAAGCCTACGTCAGCTGTTCTAGCGCCCCTAACGTACAGCAGTCGCTCCCTTCCCCTTTACCGCTTAGTATGAACCAACATCAACCGTGTTAGACAGTGGTAATAACATATAAGCATACAGGCACACCCCTACACTTCCTTTCCCCTTCTCTTTTGTTTATCATTTTCTTCGCCCCCCATCTCCAACCGTTGTAGCTAGTACCTCTGATGGTTCCACCACCAAATCTACTATTTCCTTGAACTGTATAGTAAATGATATCCCTAAAGTAACTCTGAACCTACAGTAACCATCACCTACGTAATTAATGAGAATATGTCATTTGAAAGAAAAGTTGTAGATTTTGAAATAAAACAGAATATGGATTGAATAATGACAGGTGGCGACGATATTCTCTACATGATAACACTCAGGAACCTGGAGGTACACCTAGTTATAGGATTATGCTGCTTTGAGGTGTGTTTTGGGACAGGGCTTTTAACTGGCTTGCAATGGTACTCGTTACCTTAAAACCCCGTGAGGCCCCTCTGTGTCTGCAACCGATACAAGGCCATGCGTTCTAAATGCACTGGATACCAAACTAAGCACGAGAATAGGTGATCACTTCTTTCTAAAAGTTCTAAAAGTTAGCAGCTACTAAACTATGGCTGGAGAATAAGTACTTGAGACTTTCTAAAATTCTCTAAAAGTGGACTGAGAAGCTTGAGCTTATTGTATATCCTATTAGGTAAGTTGGAAAGGGCAGAATTTTGGATGTTGCGAAGCCCCCGGGGGGGGGGGGGGGGGGGCACTCAGGTACAGAGGGGGGCCGCACCTTTGTTACGTATTTCGCGGAAGAAGGGGTCTTTTTTAAGACCTCCGCATGTCCGCGATTTTGTAAAAGAGGGGTACTTTTTGTACCCAGGTACGAAGTAAGGGGGTCAAAATCCCCTTACAATCCACGAAACATACGCGGCTCCGACGCCGAGTGACTCCCGAGGTATCTGGGCTTCCGAGTTTGCTACCGCCACTTGCTGCCGCTAAACACGCAGAGGATTATAAAATCTAAAGTTAAAATACGTGTTCCCGTTCATCCAATGTCAGTGTTTTGATAAAAGAAGGGGTGTTTATCTAGTGGAAAAAGTCAGCGTTTTTATTCAAATAAGGGTGCTTTTTTGGCCAGAAATCAGTGCTTTAGGGGTATTTTATAATTTTGATAACGAACGTATGCGCCCCCTATATACCCAAGTCCCCCCCCCCCCCTCCGGGTGCGAAGCTTACGTTGGAAAAGGAGTTAAATGTGTTTCATGTAAAATCTTATGCGAAGACACAACAGCCCATAAAATCAGAGAGTTTCTAATATGAGAGGAATATTCTAGGCATGCTACCAGTGTTTGGCACTGCTGTAGGGAGACATCCCACACTGGGCCTGCCTTATGGGAAAGTCATTAAGGCAATAAATAAGTCGTTCGCTTGGACCCACTAGACCCTCTGTATGCTACAGTTATTATCTCTATAAACATATCATAAAGGTAGCGTGTGGGGTTAATTTCTGACTTTGTATTTCCTGTACCCTTTTGTCATTTGACTATTTAGCCTGTAGAAGTGTTTGTTGCCTGAAAGATCTTCTGGTGAGGAATAGCTTAAGGCTGTGATGCTGGTGACACACTCAAAATAAGACAACTCCTAGTTTAGCCTTCTAACAATAGTTATCTAATCCCTGAGGTCTTGGTGTTTCAAATATAAATTTTCTTAAACTTAACTGCTTGAGCTGACCTTGATATACACACAGTTTCAATTTACAGTGTTTTACCTCAAATGAGGTTTTCTTGATCAATAGAGGTTCATTTGATTTATAAATACCATACATGTCTGCTAAATATACTAGGCTAGGGCAACTGAAAGGAAAATGTGGAGTTCCTGCAAGAGAATACCTTACAGCACGCGATTTTGGTGGAAATTTTTACCTACGAAAGTAGGTCACAATGGACAGCTATTCTCTCACAATGGACAGCCAGTCTCTAACAGGTTGACCTACTTTCGTAAGTAAAATTTCAACCAAAATCGTGTGCTGCAAGGTATTCTCTTGCAGGAACTCCAAAATTGCCTTTCAGTTGCCCTAGCCTAGTATATTTAGCAGACATGTATGGTATTTATAAATCAAATGAACCTATATTGATCAAGAAAACCTCATTTGAGGTAAAACACTGTAATATTAACACTGTGTTTATATCGAGGTCAGCTCAAGCAGGTAAATTAAAGAAAACTTGTATTTGAAACACCAAGACCTCAGGGATTAGTTAACTATTGTTAGAAAGGGGACAGGAGTGCTAAACTAGGAGTTGTCTTAATTTGAGTGTGTCACCCGCATCACAGCCATAAAACATCACAAATGTAGCCTTAACGAAGGGGGTAAGATGTGTTGGATAAAAAGTACTGAAAATACATGCATAGTGTTTTCAAACGGAGCCCCTGCCCAGAATTATGGACCGGGTAACCTCAAATTCCACAAATGCGGAGGAAAGATCAACACGGAGGGAAGGATATCACAGCTTTACAAATTTTACTCCGTTCAAATTTGATAATCAATTCATTCAGACTTTTTGTTGAAAATGAGAATCTTTTTTTGCAATTTTCAACTTTCATATTCCATAACTTTTGCATTAACTCGTAAGTGGGGAAGAAAGGGGACAACCTTCCCTCCGAAATACCCGTAGCTATAACTGTGCAAAATTTCAATGAAGTTTGTTAACATTCAATATTCAAAATGCATGTTTTAAGCGACCATGGTTTAGTAAAGTTCTATATGAAGAAATGGACCAAAAACACTTTCTACTGGTGTGCAATCCTACGCCATGTATGTATACGTACAGTCCCTCTCATACGTACACAAACATACACAGGAAACATGCCAGATTGAGCACTACTGCGAAATGTGAACTTGTACACCTGTATACACTAAAAAAACGTTTTCATTGTCCAGCAGATCTTCCAAATGATTGGTTACATATTAATCCGACCTCCATGCACTAAACACCTATAGAGAAGAATGTTCTCCATCCTCCAGCTATTCAGTCCTCTAACTGAATGTTAGTTTCTTAGACTTTTAGAACGCTTCTCAGCCAATCAGATGTGAGGATTATTCTAAAAGTACCTGAAACTTATAAGCCATCAGCCAATCAGAGCGCCGGATTGTTCTAACTTTCATATGCCAGACTGCCATCTCATGGCAGAGTCGGAAACTAATGTATCGTCTTGATGCCGTCTGAGAGTGATCCCAGTGTGACCGCTCTTTTTCCTGGACAAGGTTTAGGGCCTAACAAGATGAGAGGCCTCAAATAAAAGTTAAGAGAGTGGTATTTGTTTAGTCAAAAAGGGAACTCACTTCGATTGAATTGTACAATGTACCAGTTTTCCTCGGTTTTGATGCAATTGAATTTAAGTCCCATAGATGAATCAGCATAAAGAACTACTTATTTTATACACATGAAGTAATCTTCAATTAAACTATTTTGCCTACGGGGATTCCCTACATACACGTTGAATGAAATACAGTCTATTCATTTAACATCGGTAAAACTCTTGCAAATTATCCAAGTGTTCATCATTATTATATATTGCATTTCAACTATTTGTGCAAGGAATCAACCATATGCGGGGATTACTTTTTTATTGAGGGACGGAATTTATGTAACCTGTGTAAATATTATAGTAAAGATGAGGTTTTTTGCACCAGTCGATTGGCACCCTGCTATAAGCACCCGCGAAGAGGTTAAGCAATTCTAGTCTAGAATGTTTACAAAGAAGTATTGTCCAAGGATTTAGGCATCGCTATGTGTGTGGGTGTGTGTTTAAAAGACCTGTTCACATATAGTGGGGGTATAGTTTTGCCGAGGACGGGTTGAAACGGTCAGGCGACCATTTGAATTAAAGCCATCTGTCAAGGTGATCGCTGACGTCAAGGATACGGCTTCTACTACACTGACTAGCAGCTCTAAGATCTGACGCACGTGGCAAAAATGACCCGGTGCCAACTGCTTCAAGCACAACACAACTTTGACACATATCCCATAGACACTATTATGCAGCAGTCCACAAATACTATCAGTTGGCCATAGCGCCGCATACCATTGGGTGACAGTATAGGATCATAAATCACTAAACGTGTGCTGACACCCGATTATGATATTGACCTGCACTAAACAACTAATGTTCCAGAGCGTTACGCTGCGTAGGAACTAACGCTTGTCATGCTAACACCCCACTTTCATATGTCTCTAGAAATAAAACGACTGCAGGAATACAGACTGAGAATATGATCTTTGGTAAAGACACCACGCACTTTGGAGTCGTCATTTTGTCATTAGTTTTGTATTCCATGTGGTTCTTTGAGTGACTGGTGTCCATGTAGAACTATTTGAAATGTATTGCATTGACTTCTGACCCTTTGATCAGGAAGTGACCTTCGACCTGACCTGATTACACAGGTAGTGACATACGCAAAGGTGAAATGTCAAGGACACCTCAAGCAATCAACATGTAGCACATGTGTGGACCTTTTTATCCAATATGGTCTCTTATGTAATGGCCTGAGGATTGCACAAGCATGAAACCCAAGGTTGTCAACATAAGAGAGAGTATGTGACTTGCTTCTGTATGAATATATATATACTAGAGATGTGTGACAAGTAATTGATGCCAAACTAAACTGTTATTTCCTAGTGTAAACTTTACCCAATACTTCTGAAACTTTAAGGCGTGTAAATAATGATATTGAAATTTGATATTTCCACTACTAAAAAAAGTGAAATGTTTTAAAACGGTTGCCATGGCAACAAGAATTTGACAAAAACGGTTGCCATGGTAACAAGCGTATGTGCTCCAATTCTTTAATTTGATGATTTATTATGATTAGTGGGTTCAACAGATACTTTTCTTAAAATTCCATACATATTGACAAAGGAATGGATTAGATACAGACAGAAGACCAAATAGGGTTGAAGTTGAAATGCAGAATGCAGAATGAATGAAGAAGTCGCAATGCTTACAGTTTTCTATATCTGAATGCGAAATTAATGAATTTTTTTTGAATGACTTTTCCAATGTTTACGAAACTTTAAGGATTGTAAAAGATAATAATGAAGTTTAACATGTTATCAAGAAATAGCATAAGCGTTCTGAAACAACAAAAAAATTCAAAAGCGGTTTCCATGGCAACATGCATATGTACTTCAATTCCTGAATTAATGGGCGGTTTCTCATCAGTTGTATCACTATGTCCTTTTAAAATTCATACATATTGACAAAGGAATGGATAAGTTAGAGACTGAAGACGGAATAGGATTCAACTATAAAATGTTTAGTAAACTATAATATGTTTATTAAAAGTGAAATATGCAGAATGACTCAATGTTCACAGTAGTTCCCATGCTAGGTTGACATTAACAGCATTGCATCAAGGATTTTTCTTTGGGCTTTAAGAGCAGTGTGAATTATCACTTACGCTCTAGGGACCCGTGTCAAGGGTCTAAATGCTGTATAAACTTGGCAGCAGAAAAGGCCATATCTTTATTTGAATGTATCAATGAATACCATCATCCATTCACCAGGATCACATTCTTGAGAGCATTGTGTATTATCAATTACGCTCTAGGGGCCCATGTCAAGGGTATAAATGCAGTATAAACTTCCCAGGGCAGCAGAAAAGGCCATATGTTTATTGAAATGTATACCATCCTCCATTCACCCAGATCACATTCTTGAGAGCAATGTATATTATCACATACCCATGTCTAGGGTCTAATCACAGTAAAATATATTATTATACATATTATAGTTTACTTTGACTAAATCTAAAACATATGTAACTAAGAGTGCTTTGAAAATGATTTGTCTGATTCAAATCAAGGCGATCATTTCATACATCTACGTTATCAAATCTAGTCTACTATGCGACTTTACACGACATAAAGAGGCACAAAGTCTGTCCGACTTGATCACTGATCACCATATACAACGTGAATATATATATCTGACTAGCCACAAAGACGTACAATAGGGTAAATACTTTAGTCAAGGCACGCATACATATCAGCTTATATGAAATTAATACACTTCAAGAACATGATGCTGCCCTTCTTTTCCTCTCAGTGATCCCATGAGGGGAGATTTTTGCATATTGCCATCATCCTGCCCAGCCCCTGGCAGCCACTGGCTGTGGCCACGTTTTTCAATTGGGTGGCAGAGATCACTTCCTGCCCCTAGCTCTGTCCTTATCTCATGCACCACTAAGCTCCTTTGCTACCCAATAACATTGACCACAGTAGGGTGTGATGACCCAGATTTACAATGGCGGGCAGCCTTGGCTCAGAGGAGGTGCTATTCACTAATTGCAATTTTAGATCTCTCTTTGTGTGGAGCTCTAGGGCTTCCCTGTTTATGACAGATGTTGAGCAATGTTCATGAACTTTCATATAAACCTATGATTTGTTCTTCCCCAAGTTCCCCTTTAAACCATATTTTTTATCCATGTGGGCATCAAAATTATGATGAATGAATTTGAAAATAAACTTTTATTGTGTTGATTTGTAAAAATGAGGGCCTTCATGCACCTCATGAAGATTGTCTTTGTTGAAGAGTCCATAGCTGAGAGGAATTCCAGCCACTGTACATTCTTATGCAAACTATCAATTATTATATGGTCAGACTACCGGTATACCACGATTGGATTTTAAAATGGCTATTTCTTTTTTATATATTTCTGGCATATATTAGCTTGTGCAGCCCTTCTGCAAAGAAGTGTTTATGATTGGCATAAGCATATGTACTGATACCTTGAAAAAAGTTAAACTGGATTGGTCAGTTTCGAAGTTTTGGGACGAAATTTGCGATGTGCGCAAGTTTTGTGCGCAACTTGTTTCTGCAAAGTACAAACAAAAGCGGCAACCTCTATCGGCGGAATTTGGGAAAGAATGACGTCACTGTGAGACAGAATCCCGTCGTAACTTTGTGACTGCTTTAAAGGTTAATGCAGAATGATTAGGGAACGCACTAATGCGTTGCACGTACTTTTGACCGCCACTGACCGCGCAACATGCGCAACCACGCACCAAATCCTCAGTGCAACAGATGCTCACACGACGTCATGATTATAGTAGCGGCGATGTTCTCTATGTTCATAAAAAGATAAATTATCTGCATCTCTGTGGGTCAACTTTAATGCAGTTTAGAATGTTATAACTGCCACAACTCATTCAACTTGCCATTTAATTCATTTAAAGCTGTTATGAAATGACGATGTTGCGATAACAGAGTGCAATATAGGTTCCAAAACGTTACTTGCCGAGTGGGGCAAGCTGCCCCTAAAGTTATCTTGCCCACGCTGGCACTTCCACTTTTCCCACAACCCTGTGTAACTAAGGTCAGTTACATTGCGAGGACTCTGTCAAAAGACATTTCTTGTCGAGCGGGGCAAGTAAGGGTCTTGTTCTGCTTGCCAGATTGCCGTTTTTTGCCGCATTCACTTGCAACGGGACAAGTGGTTATGTTGCACGCTGGACAGGTTGAAATCGTAGCAATTGTTATGCCATTAACTTTTGGTCAATCACTACTCATACTGTGTGGTTATTTCACAAATATTTTCGAGATTCACGAGCATTTAAAGCTTTGCTTTGTAGTCTTATTATAATTAAAGTGTTATCCTCCAAATTTTACGAGATTCAGTAACAATCAACGTGTTTGTTTTTGTTAAAATTGTTGTTTTTCCTCGTATTTATATTAAAAAGGATAATTTCGTACTAGCCACATTCAGTGCCGGTCGTATCATTATGACAATATCTCATACCATTTTCTATCCACTGCTAGGCGATAGATTGGGCTTATCTTTAAGTAAATAGGATTTTGTCATAAGGAGGATTTGGGTGGTATTCACTATCCCCGCTCCGTGCCCCGGCCTATATCGTCGCTCTACTAATTAGTTATGTCCCCACCCTGCGGGGCAGCACATTGGTGTGCTAAACAGGATAAGCCCGACATCGCCCGGCCATTTCCCGGCACCCGCTCCCGGGGATCCAATTGACTGGCGCATTAAATGAAAGGGAATATGCGAAGATACCTGCCACATGGAGAAATTCGCAATTGCTGTGTCTAGTGCCCTAGACAGGCTAGAGCAATCATCCTCGTCCCCGAGTGCGAGACGGTGCCGCTCCCGGGGGGGGGGGGGGGCACTCAGGTACAGAGGGGGTGCCACACCCGCGTTACGTATTTCGCGGAAGGGGTCTTTTTTTGAGACCTCCGCATGTCCGCGATTTTGTAAAAGAAGGGTACTTTTTTGTACCCAGGTACGAAGTATGGGGGTCAAAATCCCCTTACAATCCACGAAATATACGCGGCTCTGACGCCGAGTGACTCCCGAAGTGACTGGGCTTCCTAGTTTGCTGCCGCCACTTGCTGCCGCTAAACACGCAGAGAATTATAAAATCTCAAGTTAAAATACGTGTTCCCGTTCATCCAATGACAGTGTTTTGATAAAAGAAGGGGTGTTTCTTTAGTGGAAAAAGTATTTTATTAAAATAAGGGTGCTTTTTTGACCAGAAATCAGTGCTTTAGGGGTATTTTCAAATTTTAATAACGAGCTTATGCGCCCCCCTAAATACGCAAGTGCTCAATACGCAATATATATACGCAATCAACAAAGCTATAAACGACTGTTATCACGTGATTTCATACAGTGCGCTGATTGGCTCATTTGAAATACGCACATTTCCGTGTTACAAATAGTTGCGTAATTCTGAAATTAAACCTACTCAAGGGCAATTTCCTTTAAATAAAAGATATTAATCAAAAATGTGCTCGGTGAATATTTTAATTGAGATTGTTGGCTTCTACATGCTTCAAATTCCTCAGAAATTCGACAAAAGGTGAAAAAAATTCTTAAGCGGTCAAAAAAGGGTACAATTTTCCCAAATTTGACCATTTCCTTGGAATAAAATTATCCACAAATTATTTTTCAAAAATGTCTCTTAACAGTTTTTTGAGCCCCTGGCTGATCTTTCATTGTGCCAAATTTGAAAAAAAATGGATCAGCCGTTTTCAAAATTCACCGAAGGTGAAATTTATGGCTAGAGGTTGCACTACGGCAAAAAACGCTGGCCGTTACAATGTTGCAATATCTCGCGCATGACGGGGATTCCCCAATAAACTCACTGGGAAGTTCCCAGGTCGCGTACTCAACGCTTTGATAGTAAAATCTGTAATTAGGTGTTGGCATCAATTACTCGTCACACATCTCTAGTATATATATATATATATATATATATATATATATATATATATATATATATATATATATATATATATATATATATATATATATATATATATATATATATATATATATTCGTGTGTGTGTGTGTCTATGTACGTATATGTGAGTGTAAGCCTTTGCAACGTGAGATTACTCTGATTTTGACAACACTCCCATTGCCTATCAGATGCAAACGAAACTTCAGAAACAAATCTGATTGTTTGGTACCTTTTTTCCTCTTCCTTCCTGTTTTAAGATTGCACTGCTACTTTGAAATGTCAGAGATATGGCTTGATATTAAGGTCAAGAGATTAAAGAATGCGTGACGCTGCTATATGTTTATCTTGAAATCCTTTGAGTTATAACCCTTTCATGTTTACCGTTTCCGTGATTGGAAAACTATACAGCTATCTTTACATGATATAAAGTAAAATTGGAATTTCACTTATTTTCAAACACACACAACCATAAAAGGGATTCCAACAGAGAGAAAGACTGATGCTGTACTAGAACCGAAACCACTTCTCTGGACTTTGAAAGAGAGGGTGTTATATACGCTCGCCTCATGGACTTTGTGATTCCAAGCCCGTGGTGTGCGATACATGTTTTCTAAAACGTGACTTGACCACGTGCGCAGCAGAGCATGGGCTTCCACTTGACTCGGTTCATTGATGTGTAATGCAGTGCAGTTTCTCGTGATAGATTAAATGAATGTCAAGAGTTACATGTACAGATACAAGATACAATAAAACTCGATTTTTAAATCGGATAAAAAGGTTCCAAGCAAAAGTCTACGAGATAACAGAAATCCAAGTAAGTGTATCACAATTTGCGCCTATAGAATAGGATGCAAAAGTGGGAACACCCGGGTAACCGAAATCCAAGTTGCGTTTAACATTTATGAAGGAAGGAACGATTTTGGATCAGTGATTTTGACCAGGAATTTTGAAATCCGAAAGAGGCAAGTCCGAACGAGGGTTACCTGTATTGTATTGTGTTGTTATATATGGGGACAAAGTAGCGCTCAGTTGGGTAGGTGTCTGACTATTAATCAGAGAGTCGCTGGCTCGATTCCCAGACGGGGCACTTTGGTCTGTCCTTGGCCAAGACAGTTTATTCTATATTGCTTTAGTATACCCAGCTGCAAAATGGATACCTAGCATAAATAAGGCAGTGCATAGAGTGTGTGCGCTATATGCTGCCAGTTGCTCTGGAATATCCCCCGGGTGATTGAAATGGTTTCCGTGTCGTGTGTACAGTGACTGATATAGGGGAGGAAGGTCGTGTGAGCGCTTCAGTGGATACAAGACTATAAACCGAATACCTTTACCTTTATAATGTTTATTGACTGTAACTGTAAGTTTACAAGACCATACATAATTGAAACATTTTCCAAAGAACAATTACAACAAAGACATAGAGGATAAAACGGGAACAGAAAATCAACTAATATAATAAGTGGCTTTAAATGAAAAGTACATATGCAGTGAAACGTTACAAAGTGAACACGGCGAAAATGTGAACACCCCTAACGTGAACACTTTTCCCTGGTCCCGTTTTTTAAAATACATTTTAGTGTTTATATAAAGAGGGAACACCCCCTAATCCGGACAGTGAACACTTTTCCGGCGGGAAAATGTCCTAAGCTGGCGCATGCATTTCAAAATAGGTTATACTTCTTCATTTGATCATGGAGTTACGATGGTGCAAGTGTGAACAGCAGAAAAAAAAATTCACCAATTTTTTTTCTCCACCGTTTTTTTTACCAAAACAGCAGAAAAAAATTTTTAATTCTTTTTCTCCAACGTTTTTCCAAAAAGAGCAGAAAAAAAATTTGTGGAGAAAAAAAATTTGATTTTTTGTTCTGCTGTTCACACTTGCACCATCGTATGGAGTTCATACTCCCGATTTAAAATGGCTTACCCAGCAAAAAAATACAAATGTCAAACGGTTGATGAAAATTTCGACGTCCGTTTGCTGTCTGTTTGCTGTCCGATGTATCGGACGACGAATGTTCCTGTGCACTATTTGTACACTGGAACATTTGTGCATAAATCGTCAACTGAACATTTGTGCACAAACGGTTGACAGATATTTTGGACGTCAATTTGCTGTCCGTTTGTGCACAAACGGTTGACAAATATTTCGGACGTCCATTTGCTGTCCTCTTCTGCACAAACGGTTGACCGATATATCGAAACGAAAAGGAAAAGAAAATTCAATGAAAATCAAGAAAATAACACTTTATTGAGAATGCAAACAATTATCACAGAAAAAAAGTTAAACATTGGTCCGATAAGTTGGACAGCAAACGATTGCCCGATGCTTTAGTGCACAAACGGTTGCGTGGGCAGATTTATATCCATTTGCTGTCCGTTTGCTGTCCAAAACTTTTTGCTGTGTATGGGACAAGCATTTTAATTAGGAGTCATTCTGGAAATGCCCCTTCAGGCCTTCTGACATTCTGAGTTTTCCAAGTGGGTATCCCTCGCAAGTAGTTCCTGGAAACTATAAGCGAGGGAGTGGAGGGACACAATTTTATAAAATTAACGCTTCTGTGAGAATTTGGCGAATTGAACCTAGCAAGCCAGGGACAGCAGGAAAACAATCATAGTGTTATGGTTTTGGGGTGCCAGATAGTAAGCGTTATTTGTTTTGGTATACCCTTAAGCTGGTAGCGTAATTAGTGACGTTTTATGGTCATTTTACGATAAGGTTGAGGGTAGACTGAAATGGTATACCCAGCATCTTGGGCTAGAAAGCTCCGCCCCTTTAGCCAGTAAAACCTAAAGTTGGACAGTACTGATATAGGATAGCACAAAGAAAGTTGTCCAGGAATATTGTAATTAGACAGTAAAAATGCTATCCAGTGGACAGGGATATGCTAATTAGACAGTATAAATGCTATGGGCAAACATATATAAGGAGCAGTTTCCTTAGGTTTAGGCAGTTAGTTTTTGAGTCAGATAGGGTGAGGGCCATGTAGGACTCTGTAGTAGACTGGGACCTGGTGCCAGTACCAGCCACTGCACCAGGCCCCCTTTATGTAGTACTTGTAGGACGGACATTGGTATTGGATGTGATGTATTGGAAACAACTGTAACATTGTAACTGATGAAAAGAATACATATATGTCTACAAATGAAAGTCCTCTTCAAGTTGTATCTGACACACACAGAAAACGTAACAATAGTAAGGTTAGTATTGTGTTCTGTACTGTAGCGTCTTTTTTCGATGAATCATATATCTTATGATCATATATATATATATATATATATATATATATATATATATATATATATATATATATATATATATATATATATATATGTGTGTGTGTGTGTGTGTTTAAATGACCTGTTCACATACAGTGGGGTAGTTTTGCCCTATCATTGCCGCGGACGGGTTGAAACGGTCAGGCGACCAAATGATGTAAAGTCATCTGTCAAGGTGATCACTGAAGTTAAGGATACGACTCCTACTACAATGACCAGCAGCTCTAAGATCTGACACTCGTGGCAAAATGACCCAGTGCGAACTGCCTCGTACACAACACAACTTTGAAACATATCCCACTGTGGTCGCAATGACCACAAGCTCTCAGCTCTATGGCACTTGGCGGCAAATAGAACAAATGTAAACCGTCCCAGAGAACAGTTGTATAATGGTATGACCTTTCTCTGAACCTCTGACACTAATCTAACTTCGGTCTCGATGACCAACTGCTGTACGTCATGTGTGTGTGTGTATGTGCATTAAAGATTCAACATGGCGGAAGGTGTAGATCGTGTGGGAGGTAGTTCCCGTGTGTTCGACTATTCCACCCTTTTCGATGATGGCATTGGAGAAATTTTGGAGAGATTGGACGGCGAAGATAAGGGAGCAGTCATGGACGAGCTTATGGATGTCTACGATATGCCTGCACTGATGGATATGCGTGTAAAGATCTTTCGTTTTGCGAAGAGTAAGCTAATGAAGTCACTAGAGGGCCTGGGCCCTGGGGACCTTGATTCATCATTCGCCAGTTACGTTCCGCGTGAGAAAATAGAAGATGCGCATAAAGCCGTCGCCGAATGGGCGTTGATAGCCAGGAGAGGAAAGCAACGAGTTGTGCAGGACTCCATGGCGCTGCTTGCTTATATGTCGGGCGATATGAAGCTATTCCCTCACAACGTAATTCGGAGAAACGTAATAAGGAATAATAAAAGAGCGAGGAGGAAATATAATGTCCCGAAAAAGCGTGTACATGACCCGAAGCAACCGCTAATCCCGTTCACTACCGAGGATATCCCGAACCCCGATAGTAAGGGAGATGATTTCACGTCCGAGAACAATAAATCGGCAGATGGGAGCTCATCCTCCGACTGCTCAGACTCGTCAGCGATTCTGGAGCGGACCCCCGTAGGCTGTCTGTAGCCCTAGTAAATAGTGCTCCATGTAACGTCCCTGATACGGTCCCCCTAGAGTCTGCGGGCCCATACAATGGCCCTGAAGCTCAAGAAGTAGGATGTCATCGCGACAATTTTGGTTACGCACAAGTGAGCGCCGGCAAGGCGCCCAGTGCTTCAATTGAGAGACAAGACGGTGAACACGCAGGTACTGTTGTAGTTCCTGCGCAGTCTGCCACCACTCGTAGGCCTCACATCGAGGCTACTCCATGTCAGTCCCCCCAAAGATCTACAGTGGTTGAGACCGCTAACACTACAAGTGCAAGTTATATCGGGCAGAGCTCTCTTCAACAAAAAACCATGACAACGCAAACAGAGTGGGATATCTGGGGATCCCCAATATCAGGAACATCAAATACTCTAAGTGCGAGGAGTGAGAGAGACGTTGGTGTGAGTGAGCGGATACAGGAAGAATGGAAAAAATATGAGAAAAAGGCTGAGGCGAGAGAGGAGCAGTTCAATGCTTAGTTGAACATGATGCAGGTCAAGCAGATTGAAACCGACAACGAAGTGAGTAATCTGAAAACGAACCTTGCGTCTGTTAACAAAAAGCTTGATGAGGCTATTGCAATACTACAGGCTAATCAGAATGTGAAACCGCATCAATATAGTATGGGACCGTATATGTAACCAACAACAATGATGGGCCCCTCAGGTTTCCAACCAAGTTGGTTCTCGCAGTACGGGTATGTCCTGAACAATACGCCATTGTATACACATCCTGCGATGCCCGCAGACTACCATGGGTAATGGCAGTATGCCGAGCAGTTACCCGGGTAACGGCTTAGAGAATACAGATAGTACGTCAGTTCCATACTGCATTTTTGCATACAAGGATCCTCGTTCTACTTTAATACTGCAAAAGACTCCGCATCTCATGGCAACAACTGTGAGCTGCCACTCCCAACATCCCGCGGGGGGGATAATGGCCATGTAGTGATCATACTAGCAATGATCGCCCTAGTTCTGGTCCCGCTAGGAATACAGTAAAAATCGACAGGCTGCTACCAACTCGACAAGCAGGAAGCAGCCCACTGGTGCGAATGGGAATGCACCACCACATGAACATCCCACACCCAGGTCTCAGGGAGCCGCCAGGGACAGCCTGCATACATCTCTGCGTAAGACAGACATGGCTACGAGAGAGAAACCGAGCCCGCGTAGCGCAGCAATCTCATAGTCAGCAATAATAACGCTGCATGCATCATGGATGTGTCCATGAACGACACAGCAGACTCTTGGGCGGACGAGCACGTTTCTGATGCATAATTGGTCAGCACCACTGATTGAACAGCCACTTCTATACGCCGTACCACCGAGCCGGGCGGTAAAGAGCGAGCTGCATCTAGGAGAGACATACTGGAAGAGGCCATTAAGGATGTTCGGCAGCGTAATACTCCCTCAGGTATCAACAACAATAGCGTTAACAAAAGCACAAGCGGCAAATACAAAAAAAAAGGTGAGAAAAGGGTCTATGATGGTCAAAATGGCTGCTCTGATGGCAATGGGTCTGCAAGGTCCTACGCCGATGCCGCGGCTAAATATATATGGAAAGATGTATCTTACTCTCCAAAGAGGCGGAAGAAGTTAGGTGGTAATCAAGTTCACCAACTTGAGGCAGCCGACTCGATCCCTCTGAGCGAGATTTTCGTGATGAATCTGAAGTATGTTAGATGTAACAAACCCTGCAGACCTGGAAATTTTGGTGAAGGAACATTGTAAAACGAAAGGTGTCAATATTATCTTTGCCAAGGCCTATTTATTAAGATTTGATGATACAACGGCAAACTGTAAAGTTATCATAAGGGAGGCTGATGAAGCAAAGGTGTTAGCTGAGGTTTTTTGGCCGTGCTGTGTAATAGCTAGACCCTGGCTGCCGGCACCGTTGTACCAAGTGAATAAGGGCGGCAGAGCGGAGGACGATGGTAGTAATGTATAATTATCTAAAGAACAATGATGAGATGTACAGATAGAGCAATACTTATAATACACATATCGTTTATCGTTACTGTTTTACTGCACCAGTTTTGTTCTGTTGATATAGCCCAATTCTCTTCTTATGTATTCCAGTATTCGCACGCGAATAACAGCCCGCGCAATCAGCCCGGGAGTTGTCTCCTCGAGTGGTGGACTGTCTTACTTACCTCCCAGGATTCGGACCCTCGTTGTACACGGGCATGAGTACTATCACTGGTTCCAATATGGTCTACCTACGTCTAGTCCACCGAATACAAACCTGTTACAAAGCAGCGGAACACGTGTATACCACTGGCGGTAACTATGTATATACTTTTGGTTTTGATAATGAAGTACGAAACATGATATGTAGAGGCTATGTGTGGAGCAGAGCACATTGGAGGGGAATTATATGGAAGAGAGCATGGGAACTCGAGGACTTGTATTGGTGTGTCAAGTCGAGGAGTCTTGATTTGCTTAGCAAAATCTGCACCACTACCAGATATATTATATGGTGGCAGATTGCAGATAAGTTCCCTAGGCTTATTAAGCACTGTGAAGTGCTTGTAAAGATAATTTGTCATGCTAGTCTTCTCAAAGTTGATGATGCAAAGTTGAAGAATCTTCATATCTTCGTAGAATTCTGTAGATTATGTGACCATGGGTCAACGGACAATTTCATTTCCATATCGACGAAGATATTTCCTCACCCTTATAGGTAGGCCATACGCAGGTATTCCGCAAGAAATAATGCTGAAAATCTGGACATGCTCCTGTAGGCATATAGCGGACATGTACAGATGGAAGCTCAAACAGGATGTTGGTTAAAAAGCTACCCATGTTTTCTCTCTATGCAATACCCCAATCCCTTTCGACTGCATCAACAATAGACTATGCCTATGACTTCTGTATAAAATGGATATTTTCCCAGGTTATATTATGCCTTTAGAGTTTGTGTGTGTAAATTTTTCTGTTTCCTTGTTGCTGTTCTAGTTTATTATATTATATTATTTGTATGAATTGTATTTTACGACATTTTGTC
>OZ012698.1:26387152-26452152 GCA_963942565.1 Maea johnstoni | reverse complement strand
GTTGAATTCCTTGACTTATTCGGAGAAGGAGAGTCCACTACAGCTCTCATGTATTCAGTACACACACTCTGCTTTGCAGTATCGGGTAAGTATGGTGTAAGAGAGAGAGAGAGAGAGAGAGAGAGAGAGAGAGAGAGAGAGAGGTTAAATTATTGATTACATTCAGAAAACATTGTAGAAAACATTTATTGCTAGTCGTCTTGCTAGCTTGATATGATTATTATAAATTTTAAGTATTCGTATTAATTAATTATTTTCATTAATTCTTTTATTGTTATTATCATCATTACCATAGTTGTTAGTAGTAGTAGTAGTAGTAGTAGTAGTAGTAGTAGTAGTAGTAGTAATAGTTGTGTTAGTAGTTGCAGCAGTGATCGCATATTATCATTAAATAAAAGTACACATGTATTACCGTAATCACTATTTTTTCCTCCTTTAACTGACTCTTTTAGCTCCAATTGCTGTGCTTTTGTGTCAGAGATGTAGTATCCGTGCCTCAATTCTGGTTGCTGGGTTGACTGCAGCTGCTGGATGGATAGGTACATCTCTTGCCCCATCCCTCCTGGTAGCTATTATAACCTATGGAGTCGTCGGTAAGTAACATCTCGTTGAAACTGTTATATGAATTTTAAAGCTGTATGAATGACCCTGGTTGATAAGCCATGGATGATACTTCAAGATGTGCCAGATATGCATTTGGTATATCCTTTCCCTTACATAATCTACCATTCATTACTTAATCGTGACTATACAGTTGTGGATCGTCGAGAAAACCATAGGACCTGGGCAAAATCACTAAGGCAGCTCTCTCAAAAGTTTGGAGTGTACATTAGGCAGCAGGCAGTGACAGTAGTGCCTAACAACACTGTTCTACAAAGGTTCCCTCGATGGAGGGAGAGGAAGATCACCTTTTACTTTGCATTCAACAGATTAGTTTGGAACTTTGGTTTTCATTACTTCTGCCATATTACGGCTAAGTCATGACTAGCTAGTTGTAAGTGGTGGAAAATATTAGAGTACCCAGTGAAACCACCTCCTAACCCCAAGTCAGTAGCAACTTTCTCAATTGCCCCAGCCAGGATTCAAACCCAGACAGTGGCGAGAGACAGATAGCCATTAGTGGCAATGCCTTGGACCAAACAGCCATCTGTGAAGGCCCTCAGCTTAGTTTATGTTGGTATAAGATAGAAACGTGTAACATATAAGAAAGCCCATCCCCCTATGAATAGACCCAAAGGGTCTTTCAGTTCCCATAGACAGCCCTTCATAATGATGGTCATCTGAGTAGTGACCAGTGACTGCAATTATAAAACAGAAGGATAGCAATCGATGCTCTAACCAAATGCACATTGCAAGCACTACGCAAAGGATTTATATATAGGACCCTAGGTCAACCCCTTATTAGGTCAAAGCACCAAAAGAGCAGCAGAAAAGTAATCACTGAAAGCTATGAACCTATATTAAGGTACTTTAGTACAACATTTTTCATAGCACCGCTCTCTTGTATATTATGGAACGTCTGCGCACAGTTTACACACTTACTAGCACAGTCCACATTATCCATGAATAAGATTATATAGGTGGATACGGTCCATGTATAGCCATAAGACTCGGATGACAATAGTTCCCAATCAGCGCAATCTGTGGCCATCAACAGGATGCATTCTGGTCAATCTACCTCTCACTGCTATCCTCCTCTTTGACATGTTTAAACCCTTACTCTTGCTTAATCACATACGAGGTCATGGGTAGGTTCACACTCCCTTTCTCGAAAAGAAATAGATGCCAACACTGATGGGAACTCCAGAATTGAGTTCATCCTGAAAGGTATTGATGCCAACTTGATGCCTAACATTAACATTTGTATCTCTGACTCGAGGAATACCAGCCCTCATGTCATTTACTGTAAATTCGAAAAAGATTGCGTTAATTAATTTCTGCGTCTTTTAGCGTTTAGCCTCTATGATTAGTGCTGCCACTATAAGTGGATAGCTGGTGCTCCATGTTGCGGCCAATTTGCAAAGTTAAAAACCGTACAAATCGATTTACTGTAAATCCCAAAAATTTACCCTACACAATCTTTTGTGAATCTACAGTATATGTCTCTGCAGAAGCTCTGTAGGAAAGAATGTGTGATTCCATACAAGCAACTGCAACTAATGATTCAATAGATAACTCGAGTTTGAGAGTCAGTTATGCCATCCACTGATGTCTTAAATGGTATTGTGTGAGTAAACATCTGGAAAGCATTATTTCAGTCATGAACTATAAACAGGTGTCTCATTATTACGAGTTTATATTGTGGTGTGCCTCAAGGTATTGTCACTCATTCATAAACCCATATTGAACTTCAAAACCTTATTGTTGTGCAATTTCATTATCAGAAAAAGAGGTTTGGATGTTTTTAATGTACCCTTTGCGAAACAATTTTATTAGATTCGCACTAGCCTGAAATTTGATGTTTTGAGTTTTCAGCTAAGGTGGTTTGGGCTTCAATATGCTCAGAATATATGTATCATTTCAACACTGATATAATCTACATAAAGGATGCATTCTATGATTGTTGGATAACACTACTCAAGCCCTTACCAAAGGACTTTAATGATATTAAAGAATGGATTAAATCAATTCAGCACCACGTTACTAATTGACCACTTATAGAAAGTGTCAAATAATCTATATGGTTTCGATAAAGGTAGAACGTATTCCTTATAGACATTTCAATAGTTTGCTTGTTACATTAGATTTTCATATCCCAGCATGTGATAACCTTTTTTGTAAAGATTTTAAAACTGTGCGATAAATACTTCTGAAGATGTCGGTTGCAAAATTATACTTTGTTGTACAAAAATGTTTCTCACTCAAGAATGCTTTTATTGACCTACACTATATGAAATGGCACAGATAGTTATACACTCATTTCTTTACAATTTTTTCTAATCGAATTGTGCAGTTGAGATCTACCGATTGATATTTTTCTTTTTTAAAAGGAGTTGGCAATGGATTTATGTTTGGACCATCCTATGTCATTCTGGCTCAGTATTTCAACAAGCGACGCTCATTAGCCAATGGGGTCGTAGCTGCAGGAGCAAGTCTAGGAGTTTTTATCTTTCCACTTACCTTCCGATTCTTCATCGACACTTTCGGATTGAGGGGATGCCTCCTCATACTTGCGGGTGTGAAGCTGAACTACTGTGTCCTAGGAGTCCTGCTAAGACCCATCGAATCCTTTGGGAAAGAAACAAATGAAACTGATGACAAATCATCTATACCTAAAGCACAGTCAAACGCTCAAATTCATGATGATGAATCCTGTTATGCAACCGAGAGGGATAATGGAAACAAGCAACTCATGGAAACAAAGCCACCAACAGAGAAAGAAGATGTTGGAAAAACACATGATTCACGTTTTTGGATAAGTGCCCCAGTATTTAAGCAGCCAGGGTATATTCAATGTAGCGGCTCGTCATCCCACATACCTGTAGATGAAATGAACAGGGAGCAGTCAATGCAGGACACACCTGCTAACTCTGTGCTTGGAAAGCACGTCCCATTTGGCTTTGACTTGAATCGTGAAAAAAGCATATCCTACGCATATCTCGGAGAGATTACTAAAACCAACCTGCTACATGAGAAACATGGAAACAAGACCATGTGCTTACCACATGAGAAGACGTTCCAGCTGAGCAGTAATGCTTATATGAATTTTCCGATGTCCGTAAAGAGCTTGAACTCCATGCATGTAAAAGAAGTCGATGACAAAGATGAATCAACGTCACCCAGTAAACCGTCTAAAACAAAATTGAATTCTAAGTGCATGAAAAATCCTCTTTTCTGGATATATGTTATAAGCTTTGCAGCAAATGTTGCAGGTTACAATTTTGCATTATTTTTCTTCCCCTCCTATACGAAAGAGGTTGGTCTGGATAAAAATATAACGTCAACATTAATGTCAGCTGGAGGCTGTATACAGTTTTTTTCAAGGCTTGTTGCTGGCTTTGTGTCAGATAGGCAATATGTATCACCCATCACGTTGGTGAAGATAAGTTCTCTTATGGCAGGCATATTTGCAATAGCCTTACCATTTCTGCCTTATTTTGAGTTCATCATTGCCGTTGTGGTGGTGCTATCCATTTTTGGTGGATCTTTTTTCTCTGTAGCGATAGTCATCCTTGCGGAATATGTAGGGTTGAATCAACTCGCCTCTGCCAATTCCTTTTATCTACTGATATCATCCTGTTTCCACTGTGCCTTGCCAGTTGTTTTAGGTAAATATTAACACTTATTTATAGTCAACCCATCCATGTCTGTGATGTTGCAAAGAAGTCATTCTTTTAAGGAAAATTTAAATTCTATCTGAGCTGTCATATTTTAAGAATATATGACGGAGAAATAATGACCAGAATCAACCAACAACCCAAACCAAATAAAACTCAGATGAAAACACAATTCAAGGAATTTGATGGTGGATTACTATTTTCATAAAAGATAAAAGTTAATTGGACAATATCCGTAAAATATAAAATGAACTTTGGGTCCAAAGGTAGTTTCATAAGTAAAATGTATTCCAGACAGATTTGTTCAAAGGTATCCTAAGCATGGTTTTGTTAAGTGACATTATGCAAACACCAGAATAATTACAACATGATTTATGTACTAAGTCATCAGTTCTTTGTATCTACATGTAGTCCCATACATCTACCCATATGGGTAAGACATACCATAATTTCGCATGTATAAGACGCACCTGTATATAAGATGCACCCCTTGTTCAGGCCTTTAAAACGGTGTATAGACGTTAGCCCTGTGTATAGTGCACACCCCCTTTTCCGCCCATGTCTCTAGCTATTTTGTAAAAAACGATCAAATTAGCAGTGGATTCGGACAAACATTAAGTTGACGTATATCACCCTCTAAAGACAATAGGGGCCAATAGGGCCCCCCCCCCCCCCCCCCCTTAATTTCTGGCAACAAAAAAAAATATGAAAGATATTATCAATAGCAGGGAATTTCAGGGTGACAAGGGACCTGATTGGCCGAAAACATTTTATCCCAGGGATGTACCTTCCAGGAAAATCAGCCAAAACAACTAAGATTTAGCAGAAAACATTCAGAGTTTGATATTGAAATGATAAATTAAAAATCAGTTTTTGATGCAGCCTCACAGACACTTATACCTGTGATTTCCTGATGTGTAAATTCATCATTCTTAAAACAGGTATATTTCAAATGATTGAACAAACACAATTGATGTGATCATATTCATTACCTATCTATGGGTTAACTTGGGAAGTCTTGAAGGAAATAGTAGACCAGCAAAGAAACAAATTCTAAGATTGAATCTGAAGGAATTCCGAGATTTAGCCTACCCTTTTAATAACCCACTTAAGATAAAGAAAAATTAGATATGTGAAAAAGAGAATGTTAATACCTTGTACATTTAAAAAAAAGGATGAAGGGGTCTGTCACAC
Organism: Maea johnstoni; assembly: GCA_963942565.1. NCBI lineage: Eukaryota > Metazoa > Annelida > Polychaeta > Spionida > Magelonidae > Maea > Maea johnstoni. The sequence goes on along the minus strand of OZ012698.1, from coordinate 26,446,681 downwards.
TTTCTAGACTTTTTTTCCAGAAATACAGCTAGAAAAGGGATTTTTATCATCTAAGTATTTCCAAAACTTCATGCTCAGAATGCACCAGAATGCATCACAGAGCATCTATATTTCAAAAAGGTTTCCGTGGGGGCATGCCCCCGGACCCGCCTAGCAGGGACTATGCGCCTTCGGCGCTCGTGGTGCATGGCTGCACGCGCACATAAGGGACTCAATTTTTTCAGGATTGAGATATTAAGGGATTCCAGTCTTTTTTCACCCTAGCGCTAACATTGCCTAGATGTTAGTTTGGTACTATGAAACATGACAGGACAACATGAATACACCATATTTGTTGCATTCTTACACTATAACACCATTACCTTAAAAATAAGTTATTACTATCAATATATTCAGGATGCATTGCAATTCTAACCCCTCACAACACCTCCCCCCACCACAATCCCCCTAATTATGCTCTTGGCCACCCACCACTATGATGGTCAGCCCAGACCCGACCTGGCCCCCCGTATTATGGGTAAAAATGTTCGTAAAAAGGTGCGTCTTATACACGCGAAATAACGGTAACAGGCAAACCCAACTTCTATTTTTGATCAAAAAAAAGTAATTTAAAACATACCTTCATATGCTGTAACAGAAAGTGAGCACTTGATAAGCAAAGCTTTTTATTTTGTTTCCTTTTTATTTTGTTTTCCTTTTTACTACCAATCAGTTGCCCTGTTTCTTACAGCTCAGCTCTGTGAAGCCTCAGGGACCTTTGGAGCAGGAATGTTTGCTGCTGGAGGCCTGTATGCACTCGGCACGGTTGCTCTCACTATGGAACCCTTTGGCCGAAAGTTCAACACCTGGCGCGAATCACGTGACATGGACAAGGAAACTGCGATACTTGGACAATCCTTGATCAAGTCCACTGCACCTCCAGAGAAGCAGGCATCTTAGTGGGGCATGCTAATGACTGAGCCATGTTCTCCGAGTACAATCTTGATAGGATAAAGAGGTTGTATGTATTAGGGCTGAACCTGGTCGTATAGTTTCAACAAAAAGTGTGATATCTGTAATTATTCTGGCAAAGATTAATTTTTTAAAGCAATCTTTTAAAACCATTGCCAATGATGCCTCCTCAACCAATAGTATTGTTTATTATAGCTAATGGATGAAGTACTATTGTTTCACTTTAATGACGATGGAAATCTATATGGTCAAAAGAGTTGACCAAAGTAGCTTGGAAAGTGAGAGTTTGTTCAACGGGCTTAGATCGAGCATCCAAATACAATTGCAACAATACGATTGAACAATATTTTCTATCGAACAAAATGTTCTAAATCAAAAGATACTTAACCAGTTTTCAGAGAGTTATATAATGAAAGAGGATGAGATTGCAGCAAGAATAAAATTTGATGCTAGTGTCCTCCAAATGGATCAAGTATAACAAAACCACAGGGTTTTTATGAGTACAGCCAAACCCAAAGACCGGCATGCTTTGGATGTATGACCATATTAGGCAGAGTGATGCAACAGAAGCTACTGGCAACACATACTGTAGATTCACAAAAGATTGTGTAAAGTAAATTTTGCGAATTTACAGAAAATCAATTTTTTTTTTATATTGCGAATTGGTCGCAACATGGAGTGCCAACTATACACTTAAAGTGGCAGCACTAGTCATTACGAATTTTGATTTTGCGTCCGAGGCTAAACGCAAAAAAATGAAAATATTAAACTAACGCAATCTTTTCCGAATTTACAGTATTCAAATACCAAACATGGAACAATAGATCCCTGTTACAAAATATACCTTATTATCCAGTATGGAGCCCTTCAGTCTGAGTGCACAGAAATGTGCCAGTGCTTTTAAGACATTCCTTATTTTCAAGAAAGCTTTATAGAAACTATACATGGCATTAAGATGCTACTTGGTAGAATAAAATGAAACGGTTTCATAATCGCTAATTATTAAGATGTATATTTGTAACCTAAGCAAGATTTAGAGGAAGGGATTCTTAAGTGTATGGAAACAGTTAAGCATTCTCTGTGGCCTTGACATGGTTGTTATATATTACTTGCTATATGTCTAATCATGACAGATTGTCGAATGAGCACATGAGTGTTTTTCCCATTGCATATTTATATGGTTTATTTTCAAAGAGTTTTATTTTCTTCCATTTGTTATATGATTTGAAATGCCATGCTAATTTTCATTTTTCTGTATTTGTACATATGTCTGTATACTCTAATATGCAGCTAGTAATACACACACACATACCAATATATATATACATATGTCATTCTAAAATTGCTTTGATTTTTATTTCCCTGTATTAGTTTATATGTCTGTAGTCTATATATATATATATATATATATATATATATATATATATATATATATATATATATATATATATATATATATATATATATATATATATTATTAGTTATCAACTGTTTAGGATTATGATACACCTTATATCTCGCAATCAGAGGGCTGCGCCTCGGGTGATACAGCCCTCAATGATAACGAATTTATCTCATGATTGCCACCTCGACCTCTGCATAGGTAATACAAATGAACAAAGTCACCTTGAATACTTGAATCTTCAGTATTTAGGATGGAACAGCCATCTTGCAATGTTTGTGCAAATTGGTGATTGCATCATGCACTTAGGGGGTAGGGAAATTTGCAATTGCATCATCGGCATAATCATCTGATGCAATCCTCAACTCTGCCTACCCTAAAAAGCAGCAGGCTAATAAAAGAATACATGGAGGTTAATATAGGATTCTGAGAGGCTAATATAAGAGTCTAAGAGGTGAATTTAAAGAAGTTTACAACACAGCTTCATATCATGGGCCAATTGACCAATCAAAAGACTAGAACTTTGCCAATCATGAGATACATATATATATATATATATATATATATATATATATATATATATATATATATATATATATATATATATATATATATATATATATATATATATATATATAAATATATATATAAATATATATAAATATATACATATATGAATATATATATATATATATATATATATATATATATATATATATATATATATATATATATATATAAATATATATATGTATATATATACGATTGGTGACTCGCTATAAGCACCCGCGAAAATTAAGCAATTTCTAGGCTAAAATGTATACAAAGAAGTATTGTCCAAGGATTTAGGCATAGTGCCCATATTCATCGTTGTGTGTGTGTGTGTGTGTGTGTGTGTGTGTGTGTGTGTGTGTATACACATAGATATATATATACGTACATACATACATACATCATAGGCGGATCCAGGGGTGGGGGGCCAAGGGGGCACTGCCCCCCCCCCCCCCCCCCTTGTTAAAAAATCATGGGGCCTGGCCCCCCCCCCCCCCCTTAATTTCTGGCAACAAAAAAAAATATGAAAGATATTATCATTTTTGTCATTTGTCATTAGATTAACTAGTGATCTAATTCTAAATTACCAATTATGCTTGCAGGATTGCCCTGAAAATACATCTCAGAGCATATATGCCCTCTGGCTTTTGAAAATGAATAACTGCAAACAAATTGGACCTAATTTTTTCAAAACTTTTGGGCATATATATATTTAGGGAAGCATTTACTGACCCTGCAAAGAGAATATTGGCCCCTTAAAAATCAGCTTTTTTACAACTTTTCTTTGTTCTATTTCACTTGAAAGTGTCCCAAAATGCACCTCAGAGCACCTAATTTTCAAAGTTTTCTGGGGGAGCATGCCCCCAGACCCCCCTACGATGGACGGCATGCTGTTGCATACTGACCCTGCAAAGAGAATAATGGCCCCTTAAAAAATATGCTTTTTTACAACTTTTCTATGTTTTATTTCACTTGAAAGTGTCCAAAAAAGCACCTCAAAGCACCTACCCCGGTAATTTTCAAAGTTTTCTGGGGGGGCATGCCCCCAGACCCCCCTATCATGGATGGCATGCTGTTACAAACTGTCGCCGTTGCGGTGCTGGCACCGGAATTAATCTGCTTCTACTTTCTAAAATCCAGGACAAAAATTTGCCCTTATAATAATAATAATATTGTCATTTGATATTGCGCCTTTTCCATAAACATGCTCAAAGGCGCATTACATTCCATTGTCAAAGGATAGATGTTGATATCCACATAGTTAATTGATATATTCATCTTTGAACAGATGTGTTTTCAATCGTCGTTTGAAGATTGCCACACTCCCAGCTGCCCGAATATTATCTGGGAGCTGATTCCATAGTTTTGGGGCACAGGCACTAAATGATCTGTCACCGTAGGTTTTCATGTTGTTTCTCGGCTCGCAGAGTAAGTTCTTGGATGTTGATCTCAGTGTCCGTGGTGGGACATACTCTTTCAGCAATTCCCTCAGGTAAGAAGGTGCAGTTCCATGCAAACACTTGTACGCCAGGAGCAGAATCTTGAATTCAATTCTCTTCCTGACTGGTAGCCAGTGCAGCTCCTTAAGTACTGGAGTGATATGTTTATGATAATAATGATATGATATGCCCTTCCTAAAAATCTTAAGGTAGACCTCTCATACAAAAGTTTCATATTACTTTATACACAAACTTGCTCAACAAATGCCCCTCAGAAGAGAACACCTACAATATCAATATCCAGATCCCCGAACCCAACGCCCCCCCCCCCCCCCCCCCCCCCCCCACTTACCTGAAATCCTGGATCCGCCCATGATGGTCACCCGGACCCAACCAGGCCCCCCCCCCCCCCTTGATAAATTCCTGGATCCGCCCCTGTACATACAGCAAAATCTAGGGCCCCCTTGGAACATTGAACCTGCACGGGGTTATTTTGTAGACTCAGTTCCTCTCACATCGCCTTTGACTATGCAGCATATACACAGTACTCGTTGCCTGAACGCTGTTATGAGGAGCACGAACGTACCCTCATGATAGGGTGTAACGTCTGTGGGTAGCTAAATATAAACTGCATAAAGGTGACAATTCGCAGCAAGAACATCAATATTTTGAATTGTTCCCCAAACCCCGTGAGCTGCCTCTGTATCCGCAAGTAGTACCAGGCCAGGTCTGCTTAATGTACGGGATACCAAACTAAGCACGAGAATAGGTGATCACTACTTTCCAAAAGTTCTAAAAGTGAGCAGTACGAGGCCGGGGCGTATTGTTCTCTGTCGAGGGGGAAGAGAAACAAAGAAGGAAAATGACGGGAAAGGAGCAGAATTTGTGGATGTTGCAACACCATGCATGCATGCATGCATGCATGCATGCATGCATGCATGCATACATACATACATACATACATACATACATACATACATACATACATACATACATTCATACATACATACATACATACATACATACATACATACATACATACATACATACATACATACTCCGAAGAGGTCTTTCCATAAAAATGAGCGGTCACAAACATTAATTGTCTATACAGCATACCCAAAGTACTCCTTGCCTGAAAGCTCCTCTGATGAGGAACGCAATTAGCACCAAAAAAGTACCCTCCTGATAGGATGTGACATGTGAGGCTAACTAAACAGGATCTACAGAAAAGTGATAATTCGTAGCTGAAACATCAATATTTGGAATTGCAAAAAGTGCGTTTCTCAAAACCCTCCAGCCCCCTCTGTATCCGCCACTGTTATCAGGTCAGGTGTTCTAAATGCACAGGATACCAAACTAAGCACGAGAATAGGTGATCGCTACTTTCTAAAAGTTCTAAATGTAGTTCTAAAAGTGAGCTGACCGGTGCCTGGGCGTATTGTTCTCTGTCGAGGGGGAAGAGAGAAAAAGAAGGAAAAGAATGGGAAAGGAGCAGAATTTTGAATGTTGCAAAACTGGTGATGGAAAAGGGTCGAAATGTGTTTCTTGTAAAATCTTACGCGAAGATACGGGATAAACACCTCATAAAACAAAGATAGAGATCGGCGGCCGTGCATGCAGAACACACTTGCCTAATGCAAGGTACCGGGTATCGCTAACGGGCGCGACGCAGACCATGTTTTTTGGGGGTTGGGGGGATGATCACAGGTTTTCTTTTAAAGTAGGAAGGGTGGGGATAGTGCCAATATTTTAGCACTATCACCATACTTCCTGTGTCTCTCCCAGCACAAGTGTTATGTCCTCCTGAAATAGGAACAAATTAGGAACAAAATAGGAACATCTCTGAAACAATCATAAGGCAAGATGAAAAGAAAAGATGAATTTCACCAAAATGTTGAAATATTACTAAACGTATGTTGGAAAAGGAAGAAAATGTCTTTCATGTTATATAAAATCTTACGCGAACCCAGGATAAGACCTCATAAAACAAAGATAGCGATCGGCGGCCGTGCATGCAGAACACAGTTGCCTAATCTTAGGTACCGGGTATCGCCAACGGGCGCGACGTAGCCCATGTTTTGGGTGGGAGTGATGATCATAGTTGTTTTTTATAGTAGGAAGGGTGGGGATAGTGCCAAGTTTTTAGCACTATCCCCATACTTCCAGCGTCTCTCCCAGCACAAGTTATATTGATTAGTACGACATTGCTAGCTAACTGTGATATTGATGTTAAAAATATGATGTTTAGGGACTCTATAGGTGATATTTGTTTAATTTATTAAAAAACATTAATAAAAAATATGGAACGCTTCACGAATTTGCGTGTCATCCTTGCGCTAAAAATTGGCTGATGTCCTCTGAAAATAGGAACAAAATTGGAACAGGATTAGGAACCAAATAGGAACATCACTGGCCAATCAGCAAGCCCGGTTGTGTTCCTATTCTGCCCCACCCAGGAGAGACATCTGGTGGCGGACTTGAGAACTAATAATGGCTGCCTCAGCTGCCCACCTCAGCACTTTATTGACGAAGTTCCTCCAGAATACAAGGTGTAGGTAGGTGTAAACTGAATAATTAGTATCCTAAAAGTGGTTGCTTGCAGTCAAATAAGTGTCACTTGTCAGTTTGGAGCACTTACTGAATAAACTTGCACTGTCAATGCAGCTCCCTATTGACCATAGGTGTTTAAAATGTAGAGAGGACACATCTAACAAAATAACATTTCTAGGCAGAATTCCCTGTACTTTGGGATGAAAATGTGTTGATTCTATCTTCAATGTATTCCCTTTAGTAGTTTTGAGTGATAGTATTTCTCTGAAAGTCCAAAATAGGAAGAAAACTGAGATCGAATTTTTAGTGAGTGATAATAGGGAATTTCGCCAGAAACGGTCTATTTCTGCAAGATTTGGGCCACAAAAGTGCTTATAAACTAATTATTAAGCTAATAAGTTACAACTACACGAGTTATAAGGTGTAAGAGTGATGTATTTTACCATATATTAGCGAGAAATAAAGCTGAATTCACCAGAAACGAATGTATTTATATGGATAGTATACTATGCTCTGACCAGTCCCAGTGATCTCATGATCACTTCATGAATTCATGGGGAAGATGCTTCCAAACATTGAAATAACACCAGAAACTGTTTCAAAATCAATTGCTCATACAGGGGGGATGTTAATAGAAACCTTATCAGCATTCAATTTTACTTTTATGCACCCAAATCAAGATTGATATCAAATCCAGTCTGTCAGCAGTGATCAACACAGGAATCATATTTGAAGTGAGAGTGACAAAGGTCTGTAGATCGTTTAGGTTCACCGAATATGGTTCCCTTACACCATTTTAGATAGATTTCTCTGCATAACATCTGTGCATGTCTGCGTTTATAATTATCAGCTGTTTGCTTGAATTAAAGTTGTGATTTTTCTTGCAGCTTTTGTCATATGTGAGCCTGTGAGGACAGCCTCTTCTGGAGTGGGGATGTATCAGTGAGTGGCTGTAAAACCCACTTGTCCTAGTTGATGGTATGTAAAAAGCATGCGACTGATTTAAAACAAAATCGTTTAGTGACTGTGGCTGTTGTCTAAAGGTGCTGAGGCCTCGGCTGTGAGGAGACTGAGATCTGATTTTGCTGAGTGATCACTGAGGATCCGGTCATGTTTGAAAATTTCCTGCATGATTTCAATATGTAAGAATGCCCATAAATCAAATATATCACCAACAACCAATAGAAAATGAACTTTTCAAACACAACAGATGCTATTTGAAACAATTTACATATTTAATTCATCAATGATTCCCCCAAAACAACATTAAATCAATTTAAGTTTGTAAACATGTTGCTCGTTGGAATCAGCATCCTAGAACTGAGGACTGATAAAGTTTTGGGCAGGAAAATTGCATCTCTCTTTACGGCATCATTTAAAAGGAAGTGTACTGACTTCCCTGATTACATTTGTTTATTTCTGCATTTTCTTAACAGATGTATGAGCCATTTACTTGTGTTATACTTGTGATATTTCTTGCAAATATGGCTGTATAATGCCTGAACATGGCCTAATTAAAGAGATATGACACAATCAATAGGGGCTTGATTGGAGTGAAACATATTTTTCTTGGTTGTTTTGATATATCCAAGCTTGTTATAAAAATATTACATTGATTCCAGGCCATTTTCATACTTTGACATGCGTTTCGGTTTCTTACTTCAGCAGATTGTCACTGTCCAGGCCTGAACCAGTGGATCGCGTCTCCCCAGGATATGAAACAACCCAAGCTAGCCTGACAGGTATGCTACATGAATTGAAATGCTCATCTTGATGAGTTCCAGATGTACAAACCATGAAATGGTTTCAGTCGAGTCTTTTAACCAATCTTGATGACAGGAATCCTTCAAATTTTCTTCTAAAATCCTTGAGTTCCTATCTGAGAAAATTCTTCCTGCCTTAGAATTCAACCCAAATCATGATCTATTGCCATTAACTGGTTCTGCATATGTTATTCCTTTAATTTTCACCAAGCTTTGTCACATGTCAGCTGATTTAGGGGTTCATCAAGCCCACACTAGGTGTCACTTGTTGCCCCGACTGGAAATATGGCTGTATTATGCCTGAACATGACATAGTTAAAGTGATATATTTCAATCTATCGCGCCTGCATTGGAGTGATACATAGTTTTTCTAGTTATTTTGACATATCCAAGCTTGATATTAAGATATTACATTGATCTGAGGTCATTTTCATATTTTGACATGCGTTTCGGTTTCTTACTTCAGCAGATTGTCACTGCCTGAACCAGTGGGTCTCGTCTACCCAGGATGTGAAACAACCCTCGACAGCCTGACAGGTATGCTACATGAATCGAAATGCTCGCCTTGATGTATTACACCTGTATAAACTATCATCCCCTAATCAAATATCTCATATGAAGGAGTTGCTATTTAAAAGATCCCTGGCATTAATTTTATCATTTCTACCCTCAAAAGGGACTTCTGTTTGCATTGTCACCATATCATAACAAAATTACCTCAGCCTAGGTAACATTAATTTGGCACCTATGCAATTTGCGAAGTGTGGCTGATTATTCTCAGTTTTGTCTTATCTGCATCAGATAAAAAAATCTTTTTAAGGTTTATTTTAGGGAACTAATATTGAGATTGATAACTTTAGCTGTTCCTAATCCCACTATGCTTTCACTGTTATTTGCAGTCAACGCAATGGACGGTACTCCGAGATTCAGGTGTACTCCATCTGGAGATCTCATACTACGAGCAACAGCAGAGGCAAAAAGTGTTCGACTGTCCAGTGCTTTTCTAGCCAAGTCACCTGAGGAGGATAGGAAAGAAGCTGTGAAGAGGGTAGTCTCTCATGGAGGGGATCCTGAAAATGAAGCCCTCATCCTCAGTCAGTCAAACATTCAGTTTGGGAAGTACCGAGGACTTACCTTCCAATGGCTGCTGGAAAATGACATTGGGTGGGCTGTTTCCTTGGTCACCAGCCACAGGATTGAGAGAGAGAAAAGCAAGTCCATGAACATGTACATGATCAACAAGGATATGTTCTCGAAGTTTGCATGCTCATTTCCTAGTTTTGCTGCTGCTGTCCAGTATCGACAAGCCCAGAATGAGGCTACCTTGTCAGCAAAAGTAGGAAATGAGGATGCTAGACTGGTGGGCTTTGGTGTTTATAAGGCGAACACATGGAAAGAGCTGTATGACAGCAACGACAAGGAGAAACAAGGGTAATAACTTTATACTCACAAACTGTTTAGGTTTTCATGTGGACCATATTTGATGGTTACAAAATAGTCATACATTTATCAAGCAATGAAGTTGTATGATTGAAGTGTATTCAGACTATAAGTAAAAAAAGTCAAGATCAATAAAATCTAACACTGATTATGTTTTGCTTTTGCATCTTTTGTTGCAGGTATGTGAAATGGATATTGAGGAAGAAGTCACAGCCAGGTACCCAGATGGATGCCTTGCAGCAGTATATCCTTAAGCGCCAGAAGGATGCAGCAAGAAGTAATCTCTTTGAAGACACTGATGACCTAACTGACGCCCTTCTTTTGGAATCAGCAAAAAAGTTTGACCCATCAGGTATGCTATTTACTTTACTAGATCAGACTTTTAAAGATGTAAATTGTTTCTGTATGTTAATCTTATAATGTTTCTGTTACCATGAATACCAGATTTGTAAGGGCTTTATCAATTAAGATGTAAGATATTTCAGAAAATTTGGCATTATCGTCATTTTATACTTTGTATTGAATCATGAATATGCTATTCCAGCTGTTAGTATGTATGAAATGCATCTACCGAACTTCATATTATGCCATGTATTTTATTTTAGACTTCCATTCCTGTGTCAAAGTGTGGTAAGTTAATGGTGAGAGGTAGAGCTTTAACCAAACCTTTACTAATACCTCCTCCACTCTACTTGCACATTTAAGCTTAGTAATATTGGTATGGTTTATTTGTTTAATTGGTGTGGTTATCAGAGATTGCTTTTACCACTGACTCTTTTCACCAAGTCATTGCACACATAGTCACTTTGCGTCCGACATCTCACACAACTTGCAATGTGAGATCTTCTGTTGCTCATTTTGCTTTTGGCAAATTACTTATCATTTCAACGTTTTACATGTGCTGCCAAGCTTAAGTGCAACATATTCTTGTACATGCCTGCTTCAGTATATATAAACACATTTCCTGGTATGATGTAGTACCTCCCCTTTTCCAGTACTGCAACTTTTGATACTTTCATTCCAGCCATGATTGATGGGTTGCCTATAGTGAAACCTGCTTGTTAATATGTGAAATAGCTTTTATTCCACCTGTATGTTGTAGTATATCCTCCATTTCTTTCCAGTATTGCTTGATGGTGTGTATGATAAATCCTGCTTGTTCTTGTATGAAACACCTTTGATTGCTTTCCTTCAGGTCATGATTAATGGGTTGCCTACTGTAAAACCTGCTTGTTTGGTGTGAAATACCTTTGCTTCCCATCGTTTACAACCAATTAGCAGTAGTAATGTCATTCTAAGATTCCATGCAATGAATAATTTAATAGGAATTAGTTCTGAAAGCTTGTTGCATGATATATTTTTGAAGTGTGACTTTGCTGCTGTTTTATGCCCCATATGTGAATTCAGCACGTCTATTTGGTTCTATCTTTTCCTTCAACATTTCAGTTAAAAAGCAAGCTGTCACTGAGACACAAGAACATACCCAACAGAAATCTTCAGATATAGTGAAAGAAACTTCCAAGATTACTGAGAAAAGCAGTGTGTCTGGCCCATTACAGCAGAAAAAGGTATTTCACTATTGTAGATAGATAACTAAGGAGTGACTGTTTCAAATTTAGTGTGTATTCATATCTCTTTGCAGTTGGCAGACCGGCCTTTGAATTGGATTGAAATACTAAGAGAAGTCACTACTTTCTGTCAGTAGTCCCATGCATAGAATATCTGGCTATTTAAGGGCAATTGCGTGCATAGTAAATGGTTGAGGAACTTGATAAGTGACGAGTTAGAACCTACTTTTCAAATAGTGTGATTTTAGCATTTTAGATGAAATTCATCTTTTCTTTTCATCTTCCATCCATAATACTTTTTTCCAAATATCCATATGGTTTTCTGCATCTATTAAATTCCCCTATTTGCCATCCCAATTACTTAGCGTGACCAAATCAACTTTGCCTCAAACTAAAAGGTTCCATTTTTCTTTTATTTCTTCCAGAATATTCTTCCTTTGAAGTGGGCTGAGACACTTCCTGAAAGTGAACACCAGTGGATCTTAGATACTGTGGTCAAGGAGATTAAAGGTCAACAATCCAGTCTGCGGCTTTGGTGGTATCCACCTCAGGCTCCTCTCCTCTACCATTGCCCACCAAATTCTGCTGCACCTTTCTTTCGGCAGAGATTTTTTCTGTGGATGCCCTATCGCATGTTCCAGCTCCGTCTGTCATGCATTCGTCCGGAATGCAATGGACATCATCTGACTAGCTGTGGCTTTCACAAAATCACAAGGACAGTACTTGGCATTGACCACATGTACAACATGGCATCAGAGTACTTGGAATGCTATAAATGCAAGAAGAAATATATCAGCTGGAGTTCCGCCATACTGGACCAGATGGATATCGCTCACCGTAGCTTATTTCCAGCTGTTCTTACCTATAGGCATGTCTTACTATGTTTCCTAGACTTAATACATTTGTGGAGCAAAAATGTTTTTTGATTGCTGAATTACCAAATTTTTATTTCATCTTGATAACTACTAGCTGGATTGTTTTCCTTGCAACTGGTTTGTGCTATGATATTCAGAGATTGATAGCACTTTGTGTATCCATGTGAAATTGCTTCTAATGTCAGACTTTTTTTAAGATAACATTCAGTTCTGTGAATTACAGGTGAAGACAAGACCATAAGGCATAAGGATCATGTTCTTAAATGCTAATACATGATATGATCTACTATTGTCATTCCTTTGTTAATTGGAAATTCTCTTACAATGGTAGCTCTTCTTATTCCAGATATGCTTGTGATAAGAGTGTGGTAAGACTCATGCGTGAGCGAGGACTGGGTAACAGTGCTACTCAACTTTCCAAAAAGATTCGTGAGCAACACACTGATAGATGGATGGAAGCCACTGTCCAGTATCTCTCTGCCTGTGAGATTTTCCGGAATCGCCTAGTAGTGCCACCTGCATTTCCCAAGCCACCAGAACAACCAGCCATTCCCAAGCCCCGGTGGTTCATGACCGTTTATGCGCAAGATGTCCTTGGAAGATTAGATGAGATAAAGGCTAGCATCACAAGCACTTATGGCTCAGTTCTCAAAATCGACTCCACCAAGAAGGTAGTTGTAAAATTGATTACCATTAATGTTTTACACAGAGTAGTTTAAGTGACATATGTATTTGAAACATTTGAAACAAGGGTACGTTGTGAATATTATGCATGTATCACAGACTGACTTTTGTTCCATATCTGCCGGGAGTGTCATTTGATGCGCATTGATAGATTACAGTGGTTGGGAGCTCCTCTTCCTTTGCATTATCTTTTAGTGATCAGAGGCTGGGGATCTCTCGTCTGCTTGATTTTTGCAACACGCTGGCATACATTGCACTCTAGGGGATATGTTAAGGGCATTTATATTATTGCGGTGGAGTGTCTGCTTGTGGCATGACCTGCAATGTTGATGAATATGAGGTCATGATCATAGTATTTGGCAGTTATGTTGATGAGTCTTCCAATGTGATGTTTGTGTATATGTGGACTATGGTTGTGTTACGCCTTGCACATGTACAAACCAGACCGGAAGCCACAAAGAACGATCGAACACCAGCAAGATGGCCATTGGAGAGCAATAAGAAACAAACTAGTGATATGACCTTAGAATACCATTGCAGATAGCATTAATTGTTGACTCATCATTCTTTAGTTTCTTATAGATTCATAAAATATTCCTGTATATATTTTGGTAATGGTTCTGTTTTGTATTGACTAGGTTGTGAAGAAGATGGCAGGTACCAGTGCAGGAACAGCGACATGGGCAACCAATGTTGGTAATGAATTTGGACAGGTCCTGATGTCAGTCATCACAGTGCAGGAGGGAACTGCTGGCCTTGCAGAGATGGCCAAGGGCTTGGTGCAGCGTTACAGCAATGCTCATGTACAACCACCAAAGATGCTGTATGTTGACTGTGACTGCTGCACTATACAGGGTGACTGCAAGGTTCTCGGTTTGTTTTCTGGGTGGCCTGACCTGCTGGTGCGCCTGGACATCTGGCACTTCATGCGGCGTTTGGCAGTTGGTTGCACCTCAGAGTCTCATCAGCTGTATGGGATCTTTATGAGTCGCCTTTCATCTGCGATTTTCCAATGGGATGCCAGTGACCTTGAGGAACTGCATAAGGCCAAACGTCAAGAACTGCAGTTAGAACATCTATCCCCCAATGACATTACCAAGTATGTCACCAAGAGGGAACTGGCCTTACATTGTAGAAGGCAGACCCGTGGCACTGAGGAGACAACAAAACATATTGAGACACTTTTGAGGTTATTCGATGGTACAGCCGGCAGGGATACCATGGGCATCCCTGTTTTGGATCATGATCGCATTTGGGCCATATGGGAAACACAGAAGCGCCACATTGCCTGCCTTCAGGATCCAGACAACTTTCAACTCTACACCCAGACAGGAGTGTTAGTGAAAGGGGGTGTTGAACTAAAAACCTATCGCTGTGCCAGGGGCACCACATCCTTGGAGAGTTTCCATCTTCACCTCAACAGGTTCATTCCAGGTATACAACATATCACCTCTTGCAGTTTTTTATGCTGGAGTATTTGGCTTCATGCCTTTCACTTCAGTAACTTTACTTACTTTCAGTCTTGGCAGTTACTTCACTTACTTTCAGGCTTGGCAGGACATGATTTTGCTTTATTCAGATTTCAGGTAGGAATAACTTGTGCACAGGTGTACAGCCCTGAAAAACTATGTATGAGACATGAGTGCACATTTTGAAATACCCACAAGTGTGATTAGGTTTGTCGATGCAACATCCAATTTATTCTTCCACAGGTACCAGTGCTAGCGACCTACATTACCACGCATACCTGCTCGATGGGGTGTTTCGCTGGAACCAAGACCGTGGGTTAGCTGCTGTAAAAAAGGTGGAATTCCTGAGGGTCGGAACTTTAGTGGACCACTGAAGAAGACTGTGAATGACCTTTCCAAAGTCCTTTTTGGCACCGCTATGGTTCCTGAATTTAGGGAGCCTGGGAAGTTCACCGGTATTTAACTCTTTCTTCATTACCCAATGATCCAGGTTCTAATTGCATTGATTTCAGATGGGGCTGTCCTACAATTAAATAACTGCTCTTTCAACTAGTACAATCAACTGTCTTGAGAATGAAAAATCAGTAACTGTATTCCTATTGATCCAGATTCATGTGACATTACTAGGCAAATGTTTAGATGTGAGTTTGTTCATGCTTACCAGTATACATTTGAATTACTTCTTCAGCTGTGGCAAGTCCATATCTCTCATTCATTTCAGGTGAGAGGATAGGAATGGAATACCTGTACGAACAAACAGGAAAGGTGCTCGAAAATGATCTTGAAGAATTTGTGGATGATGGCGACGAATCCATAGAAGATGAGGGTTTTGTGGAGGTGGAAGTTACCGATGAGACTGTTTCCCTCCCCACTGGTGGACAGACCATAGCAGATGACAGTGATTCAAACTCTGACACAATCCAATACGATGATAACCCTGAAGAATTGCGACCACTTGCATCTGAAACTGATGTGAGTCTTTTTCCCTTCTTGATGTCATGCCAAGTACATTCCTGTGCCTTACCTTAACTGCAACACCACCACCTCATTAGGGAATCATGCCCCTTGTACTGCTACTACTGCTGCTGCTACTATTGTTATTACTGCTACGAAAATAATAAAAATAAATAAAAACCACTTCAGTTATAAAGAAATAACAAAAATACTAAAGTAATAATCATGATAATAAAAACTTTATTTTTATAAATGCCCAATTTGATTATTGATAGAGTACAATTATTATCAGGTACATTCATACCTTTTATTAACAGGATTGTGTAGGACCTAGTGGAGTTCCAGGATTTGATAAGATTCAGGATCTTGCTGGATACCTAATCAGCATCAGGGATCAGAGTTATGTGAGAGACAGTCAGGTGAAAAAGATACAGACCATGTGGACTGCTTTGGAAGAAGTTGACAAGAAGAGGATCAGTTACCCTCCTCGCTTCAGGGATAAGCTGGTGCAAGGGAGATTCAAGGCTTCTAAGTCAAACGTGGCCCCAGGAGTGGAGAGTTTGAGAAGGTGAGTTTCCATTTGAGAAAATTAGAATATACAACAGATTCTGCTTGTTAGGGCCTGTTTGAATAGGTTGCATTCTTTATTTCAGTGGGTTACATGTGTAGATTCTATTGAAAACTTTTGAGTTCTAGGTTTTACTGATATTTTTAGTAACTGCCTGACCATTCCACAAACTACAGCTAATTTTTCTCCTTTCTTTCTGATTGAACAGGTGTATACTTGGCCAGAATTCTGGACCTGCGTCAAAGCCAGATGTCAGTCGATTGGTGGAATGCATCTGCTCCAAACTCTGCCACTTGCACACATCACCATCCAAATCAAAAGGCATATCAGTGTCTAGGTGGAGCAAGGTCTTAACAGAATACAACAAAATCAGGAATATTATACTTGAGAATGAGAACATCATAAAATCTACAAACATCCAGCTCCCACATCTCAACAATGCGACAATAAGCAAATGGTAAATATTCAATTATTCATAATCAATGCTACCATTTACCTGTCAGAAGTATTGTTCTTTGATGAGTAATCAATACCTTAAGATTGTATTTGGAAAGGAGTCCTGATTTATTGCTGTGATTGTGAATACATGAATTGGATTTACAATTTTTTTTCCATAGTAGGTCATATCATGATGGTTACTATTATTGCTTAGAATGATATACCAGATAAACAAATTATCTATGTATTTGTATTGTATGTGAAATTGTTTTTTATGAAATTGTTTATGTGAATAGTCTTCCACTATCATTTTCCTTCATTGTTTTCATAGGTACAATGAGAAAGACAAAAGGCAGGAGCAAACTGTACTTCTTCAGGGAGTGCCAGATGCACCCAGTCCTGCAGCTGCTCCTGATCCTTTACCAGCTGCAAAGATGCTGCTTGAAGCCCCTCCCACCGAAAACCATCAGAGGCATGAATTTGCCATGCCGCCGAATACACAAGGCCAGGCAACGAAGCAGAGGAAAAAGCATTCTAGCCTTACTAATCTACCTCTTGTACCAGGTGGGCAAGAGAGCAATGTCTTTGTTGTGTCTGCTGAGGAGTTCTCTGAGGGTATTACACTACCCTCACAATTACAACCAACATTCTATTCGAGAACTACTCAGTACAGACACAAGAAACGCGCAGAAGCTGGGCTTTCTCCAAAATACAAAAGAGTAAAGGCCAATAATCAATGTAAAAATTGTGGCCACCCAAAGAATAAAATCTACAACCATTTACAGTACTTTGGGAAGTGGTACTGTCCAGGGCTTGAAGGTGCCAATGGAAAGACAGGAGAACAATGGCTAGCTGAAATGAGAGTAAGCCAGCCAAATCCAAAGAAGAAAAAGACTCAAAACTAGTTGACATTATTTGTCAAAGTGTCAAATATATATATATATATATATATATATATATATATATATATATATATATATATATATATATATATATATATATATATATCCTTTACTGAGCAAATTCGTACATCCAGAAATATATTTTCAATGCTATTGTGAGAAAATGTCTGTGAACATTCTCCCTTGTACAATAAGCAGCATTTTACAAGCAATGGGTATCTAACCTACTGCTGCCTATTGTACTTAGGGCTAACGTTCATTATGAATATTTGCTTGTGTCTAGTCATAACCTTGGTATAACCATAATTGGTTGTATTGCATATGTTGGTGATGATCATTGTACTGATTGATTGTCAGGCAAGGTATTTAAAAGTGTTTAAGGTTCCAAAGTGCCAAATACCAAATGATATAGCCATAGATGCATTTTAACGCCATTATTTGATATACATATTCTTTACTTGCCACATTGTTGCATCCATATGTTGTTGATAATTATTGCACCTATTGATTGTCAGGCAAAGTATTTGTTCAAGCTTTCTTAGTGCCAAAGACCAGTTGATACAGTCATAGTGGTATAATTTTAAAGATATATGTTTGATATACATATCCTTTACTTGACACATTATTGCATCAATATGTTGTTGATAATAATGCACTTATTAATTTTCAGGCAAGGTTTTTAGAAATGTTCAAGCTTTCAAAGTGCCAAAGACCTTTTACTACAGCAAAGGTTGTATTCTTAGTGTCTAGTCATTACCTACAGCAGCATTGAAATTGGTTTTATTGTAAATGTTGGTGATAAGTACTGTACTGATTGATTGTCGGGCTAGGTATTATTAACCTTTCAAATTTCCGGTATTACCTTGCAATTCAGGAAATACACAGGTCTGACATTTTAGTTAATAATGATGTCGGATGAGCAGTCTCCATCATATGCTGTAATTGTGCTGTTGTTCACATTTTGGTGCTATTGTAAATAAATGTATATAGTTTATTTTGAAATATATTCTCGTATTTTGAGTTATTTCTGTTTGGTTCTCCATACGTTATAAACTCTTAATCAAGACATGCAATTTGGGTTAACTTTTGGTGCTTTTTTACTCCAGTCAAATTCAATCTTTAATTTAAGACTAGACATTGTTTCACCTGGTCAATTATTAGAGCTTGATATCTCAAAGCAATTTTAGTGGCCAAATATGGCATTATTTGAGGCAGCATTTTTTAGTGACATAAATTCATGATTAGTTAACATACATTTGGGTGATTTTGAGTCTTTTTGATTAATATTATTTCAAATTTGATATTATTTGAGTATATTATTTTTGGGTCATTTTCTGGATAGTGAAAGGCAGATTCATGTTGTCTTCCTATTCCAAGCATTTTTTCACTTCCTTTCTCTTTTTTTCTAATATTTAGCAATTTTTTTGTGCAGATTAGAACAGAGAAGATTGAGCCCCATCCTTTGCGCAGGGGCCATGCTAATCTTCTCTGTATTCCAATTTTAGTATATGTACGGCCGAAGCTCGTACATTTATGCACTGCAATTGCAGTGTGTATATAAGGCATGCACATTACCAACCTTAATCCATGCTTATAACAGGAATACAACAGTTCTAATGTTTATTTTGAAGAATGTCGCCAAACTTACATTATAGAAAAGTCAATGTCAGTTTTCCTCAACTTATTTTACTAATTGTTAATTTGTTGGAAATAGATTGCATTAAATTACAAAGACGTATTCCCTTGTTTAGCTGCAAAGTTGAAACGGCTTATGTATGGATCTATTTATAGCACACATCAGAGTTAATGCTCATGTCACGTGACAAGCAGTACTTCCGGCGCCACTAGAATATTCTAGGCATGCTACTAGTGGTTGGCGCTGCTGAAGGGAGACCTGCCTTATGGTAAAGTCATTAAGGCAATAAATAAGTCGTTCGCCTGAACTTTAGAGACCCTTTGTATGCTAAAGTTGTTATCTCTATAAGCATATCATTAAGGTAGCGTGTGGGGTTAATTTTTTTGACTTTGTTTTTTTCCAGTACCCTTTTTTCATTTGAATATTTATGTTGCCTGAAAGATCTTCAGATGCATTAAACATCACAAATGTAGCCTCATAATCACCTAAGGGGTAAGATGTTTTGGGTAAAAAAAACTGAAAAAACATGCATAGTGTTTTCAAACGAAGCTCCTGTCCAAAATTATGGACCAGGGACCCTCAACGTCCACAAATGCGGAGAAAAAAATCAATACAGAGGGAAGGTTGTCATAGCTTTTCAAATTTTACTCTGTACAAATTTGATAACCATTTAATTAAGAATTTTGTGTTGAAAAAGAGAAAAAAAATGCTTTTTTTTAACTTTCAGATTGCATAACTTTTGCATTAACTCAAAAGCGTAAAAACTGTGACACCCTTGCCTCCGACTTACCCATGGCTATAACTATGCGAAATTTGAAGGAGATTCGTTAACATTTGATACTCAAAATGCATGTTTGAAGCGACCATCGTTTAGTAAAGTTCGACAAGGATAAAAGGCTCAAAACATTTTCTATGAGTGTGCAAACCTATGTATGTATACGTCCCATTCATGCATACACAAAAATATACACAGGAAACTTGCCAAATTGAGCACTACTGCAAAATTTAAACTTGAACACTACACTGAAAGAGGCTTTTTCAGTGTCCAGCAGATCTTCCAAATGATTGATTACATATTAATCAGACCTCCATGCACTGAACACCCGTACAGAGAAGATTGTTCTCCATCCTCTAGCGCTACTGTCTCCTAACTGAATGTTAGAGTCAATTTTAGACTTTTAGAACGCTTCTCAGCCAATCAGATGTGAGGATTGTTCTAAGATTACCTGAAACTTATAAGCGATCAGCCAATCAGATCGCCGGATTGTTCTAAATTTCATCATACGCCAGACTGCCATCTACTTGCAGAGTTGGAAACTAATACATCATCTTGATGCCGTCTCCGACTGATCTCAGTTTCGCCGCTCTTTTTCCCTGGATAAGATTTAGGGCCGAAAAAGATGAGAGGCCTCAAATAAAAGTTAAGAGAGTGGTATTTGCTTAGTCTAAAAGTCATCTCACCTCTTCTGAATTATACAAGGTAGCAGTTTTGCTGCAATTGAATTCATGGATTAGCGTGAAGAAAAACTGATTTTATTTTATTTTATTTTATTCGGTCTAGTACGATGCATATTACATAGCATTTGGCACACAGACAAATCATATATAAAGGTGACTAGTCGAAGTCGTTTACTGCTATGCAATAGAATTCTAACCAGACACAGGATATATACACTAAAAGTTAGAAACTTGTTTCCATAGTGGTCCAAGTGGTCCCGTATTGTGTTTCATGTCATAAACATGAAGAAAATTTCAATTGATTTCTTTCCTACGGGTATTCACTGCACATGCGTTGAATGAAATACAGTTAATTCATTTAAAATCGGCAAAATTCCTGCGTGTTGCTTAGATGTCCGTCATTATTACATATTACATTTCAACTATGTATGCAAGCAATCTACTATCGGCGCCTCTTGCTTTTTATTGAGGGATGGAATGTATGTAACTAATATACTTGTGCAAATAGTATAGTAACTGAAAGATAAGTGTTATTGCACCATTCGATTGGCGCCTCACTATAAGCACCCGCGAAAAGGCTGAGCAATTTCTAGGCTAAAATGTATACGAAGAAGTATTGTCCAAGGATTTAGGCATGGTGCCCATATTCATCGTTGTGTGTGTGTGTGTGTGTGTGTGTGTGTGTGTGTGTGTGTGCATACATACATATATACGTACATACATACAAACATTCATACAGCAAAATCTAGGCCCCCCCTTGGAACATTGAACCTGCACGGGTTTTTTTTGTAGACTCAGTTCCTCTCACCTCGCCTTTGACTATGCAGCATATACACAGTACTCGTTGCCTGAACGCTCTTATGAGGAGCACGAACGTACCCTCCTGATAGGGTGTAACGTCTGTGGGTAGCTAAATATAAACTACATAAAGGTGACAATTCGCAGCAAGAACATCAACATTTTGAATTGTTCCCCAAACCCCGTGAGCTGCCTCTGTATCCGCAAGTAGTACCAGGCCAGGTGTGCTTAATGTACGGGATACCAAACTAAGCACGAGAATAGGTGATCACTACTTTCCAAAAGTTCTAAAAGTGAGCAGTACGAGGCCGGGGCGTATTGTTCTCTGTCGAGGGGGAAGAGAAACAAAGAAGGAAAATAACGGAAAAGGAGCAGAATACATACATACATACGTACGTACGTACGTACGTACGTACGTAAGTACGTACGTACGTACATACGTACATACGTACATACGTACATACATACATACATACATACATACATACATACATACATACATACATACAGTACCCCCAATAATACCCCGAAGAGGTCTTTCCATAAAAATGAATGGTACACAGCATACGCAAAGTACTCGTTGCCTGAAAGCTCCTCTGATGAACGCAATTACCACCACAAAAGTACCCTCCTGATAGGGTGTGACATGTGTGGGTAACTAAACAGGATCTACAGAAAAGTGATAATTCGTAGCAGAAACATCAATATTTGGAATTGCAAAAAGTGCTTTCCTCAAAACCCTCCAGCCCTCTCTGTATCCGCCACTGTTATCAGGTCAGGTGTTCTTAATGCACAGGATACCAAACTAAGCACGAGAATAGGTGATCGCTACTTTCTAAAAGTTCTAAATGTAGTTCTAAAAGTGAGCTGGCCGGTGCCTGGGCGTATTGTTCTCTGTCGAGGGGGAAGAGAGAAAAAGAAGGAAAAGAAGGGGAAAGGAGCAGAATTTTGAATGTTGCAAAACTCTTGATGGAAAAGGGTCGAAATGTGTTTCTTGTAAAATCTTACGCGAAGATACGGGATAAACACCTCATAAAACAAAGATAGCGATCGGCGGCCGTGCATGCAGAACACACTTGCCTAATGCAAGGTACCGGGTATCGCTAACTGGCGCGACGCAGACCATGTTTTTTGGGGGTCGGGGGGGGGGGGATGATCACAGGTTTTCTTTTATAGTAGGAAGGGTGGGGATAGTGCCAAGATTTTAGCACTATCACCATACTTCCCGTGTCTCTCCCAGCACAAGTTTTATGTCCTCCTGAAATAGGAACAAATTAGGAACAAAATAGGAACATCTCTGAAACAATCATAAGGCAAGAAGAAAAGCAAAGATGAATTTCACCAAAATGTTGAAATATTACTAAACGTATGTTGGAAAAGGAAGAAAATGTCTTTCATGGTACATAAAATCTTACGCGAACACAGGATAAGACCTCATAAAACAAAGATAGTGATCGGCTGCCGTGCATGCAGAACACAGTTGCCTAATCTTAGGTACCGGGTATTGCAAACGGGCGCGACGTAGCCCATGTTTTGGGTGGGAGTGATGATCATAGTTGTTTTTTATAGTAGGAAGGGTAGGGATAGTGCCAAGTTTTTAGCACTATCCCCATACTTCCAGTGTCTCTCCCAGCACAAGTTATATTGATTAGTACGACATTGCTAGCTAACTGTGATATTGATGTTAAAAATATGATGTTTAGGTACTCTAAAGGTGATATTTGTTTAATTTATTAAAAAATATTAATAAAAAATATGGAACGCTTCACGAATTTGCGTGTCATCCTTGCGCAGGGGCCATGCTAATCTTCTCTGTATCGTTCTAATTTTAGTATATGTACGGCCGAAGCTCGTACATTTATGCACTGCAATTGCAGTGTGTATATAAGGCATGCACATTACCAACCTTAATCCATGCTTATAACAGGAATACAACATTTCTAATGTTTATTTTGAAGAATGTCGCCAAACTTACATTATAGAAAAGTCAATGTCAGTTTTCCTCAACTTATTTTACTAATTGTTAATTTGTTGGAAATAGATTGCATTAAATTACAAAGACGTATTCCCTTGTTTAGCTGCAAAGTTGAAACGGCTTATGTATGGATCTATTTATAGCACACATCAGAGTTAATGCTCATGTCACGTGACAAGCAGTACTTCCGGCGCCACTAGAATATTCTAGGCATGCTACTAGTGGTTGGCGCTGCTGAAGGGAGACCTGCCTTATGGTAAAGTCATTAAGGCAATAAATAAGTCGTTCGCCTGAACTTTAGAGACCCTTTGTATGCTAAAGTTGTTATCTCTATAAACATATCATTAAGGTAGCTTGTGGGGTTAATTTTTTTTGACTTTGTTTTTTTCCAGTACCCTTTTTTCATTTGAATATTTAGCCTATAAAAGGTGTATGTTGCCTGAAAGATCTTCAGATGCATTAAACATCACAAATGTAGCCTCATAATCACCTAAGGGGTAAGATGTTTTGGGTAAAAAACCCTGAAAAAACATGCATAGTGTTTTCAAACGAAGCTCCTGTCCAAAATTATGGACCAGGGACCCTCAACGTCCACAAATGCGGAGAAAAAAATCAATACAGAGGGAAGGTTGTCATAGCTTTTCAAATTTTACTCCGTACAAATTTGATAACCATTTCATTAAGAATTTTGTGTTGAAAAAGAGAAAAAAATGCTTTTTTTTAACTTTCAGATTGCATAACTTTTGCATTAACTCAAAAGCGTAAAAACTGTGACACCCTTGCCTCCGACTTACCCATGGCTATAACTATGCGATATTTGAAGGAGATTCGTTAACATTTGATACTCAAAATGCATGTTTGAAGCGACCATCGTTTAGTAAAGTTCGACAAGGATAAAAGGATCAAAACATTTTCTATGAGTGTGCAAACCTATGTATGTATACGTCCCATTCATGCATACACAAAAATATACACAGGAAACTTGCCAAATTGAGCACTACTGCAAAATTTAAACTTGAACACTACACTGAAAGAGGCTTTTTCAGTGTCCAGCAGATCTTCCAAATGATTGATTACATATTAATCAGACCTCCATGCACTGAACACCCGTACAGAGAAGATTGTTCTCCATCCTCTAGCGCTACTGTCTCCTAACTGAATGTTAGAGTCAATTTTAGACTTTTAGAACGCTTCTCAGCCAATCAGATGTGAGGATTGTTCTAAGATTACCTGAAACTTATAAGCCATCAGCCAATCAGATCGCCGGATTGTTCTAAATTTCATCATACGCCAGACTGCCATCTACTTGCAGAGTTGGAAACTAATACATCATCTTGATGCCGTCTCCGACTGATCTCAGTTTCGCCGCTCTTTTTCCCTGGATAAGATTTAGGGCCGAAAAAGATGAGAGGCCTCAAATAAAAGTTAAGAGAGTGGTATTTGCTTAGTCTAAAAGTCATCTCACCTCTTCTGAATTATACAAGGTAGCAGTTTTGCTGCAATTGAATTCATGGATTAGCGTGAAGAAAAACTGATTTGATTTTATTTTATTTTATTCGGTCTAGTACGATGCATATTACATAGCATTTGGCACACAGACAAATCATATATAAAGGTGACTAGTCGAAGTCGTTTACTGCTATGCAATAGAATTCTAACCAGACACAGGATATATACACTAAAAGTTAGAAACTTGTTTCCATAGTGGTCCAAGTGGTCCCGTATTGTGTTTCATGTCATAAACATGAAGAAAATTTCAATTGATTTCTTTCCTACGGGTATTCACTGCACATGCGTTGAATGAAATACAGTTAATTCATTTAAAATCGGCAAAATTCCTGCGTGTTGCTTAGATGTCCGTCATTATTACATATTAGATTTCAACTATTTATGCAAGCAATCTACTATCGGCGCCTCTTGCTTTTTTATTGAGGGATGGAATGTATGTAACTAATATACTTGTGCAAATAGTATAGTAACTGAAAGATAAGTGTTATTGCACCATTCGATTGGCGCCTCACTATAAGCACCCGCGAAAAGGCTGAGCAATTTCTAGGCTAAAATGTATACGAAGAAGTATTGTCCAAGGATTTAGGCATGGTGCCCATATTCATCGTTGTGTGTGTGTGTGTGTGTGTGTACATACATACATATATACGTACATACATACAAACATTCATACAGCAAAATCTAGGTCCCCCCTTGGAACATTGAACCTGCACGGGTTTTTTTTGTAGACTCAGTTCCTCTCACCTCGCCTTTGACTATGCAGCATATACACAGTACTCGTTGCCTGAACGCTCTTATGAGGAGCACGAACGTACCCTCCTGATAGGGTGTAACGTCTGTGGGTAGCTAAATATAAACTACATAAAGGTGACAATTCGCAGCAAGAACATCAACATTTTGAATTGTTCCCCAAAGCTGCCTCTGTATCCGCAAGTAGTACCAGGCCAGGTGTGCTTAATGTACGGGATACCAAACTAAGCACGAGAAGAGGTGATCACTACTTTCCAAAAGTTCTAAAAGTGAGCAGTACGAGGCCGGGGCGTATTGTTCTCTGTCGAGGGGGAAGAGAAACAAAGAAGGAAAATAACGGAAAAGGAGCAGAATACATACATACATACGTACGTACGTACGTACGTACGTACGTACGTATGTATGTATGTATTCTGCTCCTTTTCCGTTATTTTCCTTCTTTGTTTCTTACGTACGTACGTACGTACGTACGTACGTACGTACGTACGTACGTACGTACGTACGTACGTACATACATACATACATACATACATACATACATACATACATACATACATACATACATACATACATACATACATACATACATACATACATACATACATACATACATACATACATACATACATACATACATACATACATACATACATACATACATACATACATACATACATACATACATACATACATACATACATACATACATACATACATACATACATACATACATACATACATACATACATACATACATACATACATACATACATACATACATACATACATACATACATACATACATACATACATACATACATACATACATACATACATACATACATACATACATACATACATACATACATACATACATACATACATACATACATACATACATACATACATACATACATACATACATACATACATACATACATACATACATACATACATACATACATACATACATACATACATACATACATACATACATACATACATACATACATACATACATACATACATACATACATACATACATACATACATACATACATACATACATACATACATACATACATACATACATACATACATACATACATACATACATACATACATA
This sequence comes from Maea johnstoni, assembly GCA_963942565.1. Lineage (NCBI taxonomy): Eukaryota > Metazoa > Annelida > Polychaeta > Spionida > Magelonidae > Maea > Maea johnstoni. The sequence continues at coordinate 26,419,871 of OZ012698.1, read as the reverse complement.
CAGTACCCCCAATAATACCCCGAAGAGGTCTTTCCATAAAAATGAGTGGTATACAGCATGCCTGATAGCTCTCCTCTGATGAACGCAATTACCACCACAAAAGTACCCTCCTGATAGGGTGTGACATGTGAGGGTAACTAAACAGGATCTACAGAAAAGTGATAATTCCGCGGATAATTCGTAGCAGGAACATCAATATTCCTCAAAACCCTCCAGCCCCCTCTCTATCCGCCACTGTTATCAGGTCAGGTGTTCTTAATGCACGGGATACCAAACTAAGCACGAGAATAGGTGATCGCCACTTTCTAAAAGTTCTAAATGTAGTTCTAAAAGTGAGCTGGCCGGTGCCTGGGCGTATTGTTCTCTGTCGAGGGGGAAGAGAGAAAAAGAAGGGGAAAGGAGCAGAATTGTGAATGTTGCAAAACTCATGATGGAAAAGGGTCGAAATGTGTTTCTTGTAAAATCTTACACGAAGATACGGGATAAACACCTCATAAAACAAAGATAGCGATCGGCGGCCGTGCATGCAGAACACACTTGCCTAATGCAAGGTACCGGGTATCGCTAACGGGCGCGACGCAGACCATGTTTTTTGGGGGTTGGGGGGGGGGGGATGATCACAGGTTTTCTTTTATAGTAGGAAGGGTGGGGATAGTGCCAAGATTTTAGCACTATCACCATACTTCCCGTGTCTCTCCCAGCACAAGTTTTATGTCCTCCTGAAATAGGAACAAATTAGGAACAAAATAGGAACATCTCTGAAACAATCATAAGGCAAGATGAAAAGAAAAGATGAATTTCACCAAAATGTTGAAATATTACTAAACGTATGTTGGAAAAGGAAGAAAATGTCTTTCATGTTACATAAAATCTTACGCGAACACAGGATAACACCTCATAAAACAAAGATAGCGATCGGCTGCCGTGCATGCAGAACACAGTTGCCTAATCTTAGGTACCGGGTATTGCAAACGGGCGCGACGTAGCCAATGTTTTGGGTGGGAGTGATGATCATAGTGGTTTTTTATAAAAGCAAGGGTGGGGATAGTGCCAAGTTTTTAGCACTATCCCCATACTTCCAGTGTCTCTCCCAGCACAAGTTATATTGATTAGTACGACATTGCTAGCTAACTGTGATATTGATGTTAAAAATATGATGTTTAGGGACACTAAAGGTGATATTTGCTTAATTTATTAAAAAATATTAATAAAAAATATGGAACGCTTCACGAATTTGCGTGTCATCCTTGCGCAGGGGCCATGCTAATCTTCTCTGTATCGTTCCAATTTTAGTATATGTACGGCCGAAGCTCGTACATTTATGCACTGCAATTGTAGTGTGTATATAAGGCATGCACATTACCAACCTTAACCCATGCCAATAACATGAAATACAACATTTCTAATGTTCATTTTGAAGAATGTCGCCAAACTTACATTATAGAAGAGTCAATGTAAGTTTTCTTCAACTTATTTTACTAATTGTTAATTTTTTGGAAAAAAGATTGCATTAAATTGCAAAGACGTATTCCCTTGTTTAGCTGCAAAGTTGAAACGGCTTATGTATGGATCTATTTATAGCACACATCAGAGTTAATGCTCATGTCACGTGACAAGCAGTACTTCCGGCGCCACTAGAATATTCTAGGCATGCTACCAGTGGTTGGCGCTGCTGAAGGGAGACCTGCCTTATGGTAAAGTCATTGAGGCAATAAATAAGTCGTTCGCCTGAACTTTCGAGACCCTTTGTATGCTTAGGTTGTTATCTCTATAAACATGTCATTAAGGTAGCTTGTGGGGTTAATTTCTTTGATTTTGTTTTTTTCCAGTACCCTTTTTTCATTTGAATATTTAGCCTATAAAAGGTGTATGTTGCCTGAAAGATCTTTAGATGCATTAAACATCACAAGTGTAGCCTCATGATCACCTAAGGGGTAAGATGTTTTGGGTAAAAAAAACACTGAAAATACATGCATAGTGTTTTCAAACGAAGCTCCTGTCCAAAATTATGGACCAGGGGTCGACAAATGCGGAGAAAAAATCAATTCAGAGGGAAGGTTGTCATAGCTTTTCAAATTTTACTCCGTACAAATTTGATAACAAATTCATTAAGAATTTTGTGTTGAAAAAGAAAAAAATGCATTTTCTAACTTTCAGATTGCATAACTTTTGCATTAACTCAAAAGCGGAAAAACTTTGACACCCTTGCCTCCGATTTACCCATGGCTATAACTATACACAATTTGAAGGAGACTCGTTAACATTTGATACTCAAAATGCATGTTTGAAGCGACAATCGTTTAGTAAAGTTCGATAAGGAGAAAAGGATCAAAACATTTTCTATGAGTGTGCAAACCTATGTATGTATACGCACAGTCCCATTCATGCATACACAAACATATACAGGAAACTTGCCAAATTGAGCACTACTGCAAAATGTTAACACTGAAAAAACTTTTTCATTGTACAGCAAATCTCCCAAATGATTGATTACATATTAATCTCACCTCCATGCACTGAACACCTGTATACAGAGAAGACTGTTCTCCATCCTCTTGCGCTACAGTCCCTTAATGTTAGAGTCAATCTTAGACTTTTAGAACGCTTCTCAGCCAATCAGGCGTGAGGATTGTTCTCAAATTACCTGAAACTTATAAGCCATCAGCCAATCAGATTGCCGGATTGTTCTAAATTTCATCCTACGCCAGACTGCCATCTACTGGCAGAGTTGGAAACTAATACATCATCTCGATGCTGTCTCAGACTGATCTCAGTTTTGCCGCTCCTTTTCTCTGGACAAGATTTAGGGCCTAAGAAGATGAGAGGCCTCAGATAAAAGTGGAGAGAGTGGTATTTGCTTAGTCTAAAAGTGATCTCACCTCTTCTGAGTTATACAAGGTAGCAGTTTTGATGCAATTGAATTCAAGTCTCATACATGGATCAACTGATGTCATAAACATGAAGAAAATTTCAATTGATTTCTTTCCTACGGGTATTCACTGCATATGCGTTGAATGAAATACAGTTAATTCATTTAAAATCGGCCAAATTCCTGCGTGTTGTTTAGATGTCCATCATTATTACATATTACATTTCAACTATTTATGCAAGCAATCTACTATGGGCGCCTCTTGCTTTTTATTGAGGGGCGGAATTATGTAACTTTTGCAAATAGTATAGTAAAGATAAGTGTTATTGCACCAGTCGATTGGCACCTCGCTATAAGCACCCGCGAAAAGGTTGAGCAATTCTAGGCTGGAATGTATACAAAGAAGTATTGTCCAAGGATTTAGGCATAGTGCCTATATTCATCGTTGATTTGATTTTATTTCATTCGGTCTAGTACGATGTGTATTACAAAGCATTTGGTTTACAAAAAAATCATATATAAAGGTGTTATGTATGTTATGGTGTAACGTTATGTGTGTGTGAGTGTGTGTGTGTGTATGTGTGTGTGTAAGTATGTGTAAACATACATACATACGTACATACATACATACACACATTCATACAGCAATATCTAGCCCCCCCCCCCCCCCCCCCCCCTCTTGGAATATTGAACCTGCACGGGGTTATTTTGTAGGCTCAGTTCCTCAAATCCTCGCCCTTTACTATGCAGCATATACACAGTCCTCGTTGCCTGAAAGCTCTTATGATGAGGAGCACGAAAGTACCCTCCTGATAGGGTGTAACGTCTGGGGGTGCCTATGTATAAACTACATAAAGGTGACAATTCGTGGCAAGAACTTCAACATTTTGAATTGTTCCTCAAACCCCGTGAGCCCCCTCTGTACCCGCAAGTAGTACCAGGCCATGTGTGCTTAATGCACTGGATACCAAACTAAGCACGAGAATAGGTGATCACTACTTTCCAAAAGTTCTAAAAGTTAGGCGCTACTAAACCATGGGCCGACAATAAGTACTTGAGACTTCCCAAAAGTTCTAAAAGTGGACTGAGAAGAATGTGTTTGTTGTTAATCCCACGAGGTAAATGTACCTGGCCCTGACCGTACAGCATATACTAAGTACTCGTTGCCCGAAAGCTCTTCTGATGAGTAGCACTATTAGCACCAAGTGAGCAGCTACTAAACTATGGCCAGTGAATAAGTACCTGAGACTTTCCAAACGTTCTAAAAGTGAGCAGTACGAGGCCGGGGCGTATTGTTCTCTGTCCAGGGGGAAGAGAAACAAAGAAGGAAAATGACGGAAAAGGAGCAGAATTTTGGATGTTGCAATAGCAATGTTGAAAAAACTAATACATACATACATACATACATACATACATACATACATACATACATACATACATACATACAGACAGACAGACAGACAGACAGACAGACAGACAGACAGACAGTACCCCCAATAATACCCCGAAGAGGTCTTCCCATAAAAATGAGTGGTATACAGCATGCCTGATAGCTCTCCTCTGATGAACGCAATTACCACCACAAAAGTACCCTCCTGATAGGGTGTGACATGTGAGGGTAACTAAACAGGATCTACAGAAAAGTGATAATTCTGGGGATAATTCGTAGCAGGAACATCAATATTCCTCAAAACCCTCCAGCCCCCTCTGTATCCGCCACTGTTATCACGTCAGGTGTTCTTAATGCACGGGATACCAAACTAAGCACGAGAATAGGTGATCGCCACTTTCTAAAAGTTCTAAATGTAGTTCTAAAAGTGAGCTGGCCGGTGCCTGGACGTATTGTTCTCTGTCGAGGGGGAAGAGAGAAAAAGAAGAGGAAAGGAGCAGAATTGTGAATGTTGCAAAACTCATGATGGAAAAGGGTCGAAATGTGTTTCTTGTAAAATCTTACGCGAAGATACAGGATAAACACCTCATAAAACCCCGGGGGGGGGGGGGGGGGGTACAGAGGGGTGCGCACCTGCGTTACGTATTTCGCGGAACAAGGGGTCTTTTTTAAGACATCCGCATGTCCGCGATTTTGTAAAAGAAGGGTACTTTTTTTGTATCCAGGTACGAAGTATGGGGGTCAAAATCCCCTTACAATCCACGAAATATACGCGGCTCTGACGCCGAGTGACTCCCGGTGTGACTGGGCTTCCGAGTTTGCTGCCGCCACTTGCTGCCGCTAAACAAACAGAGGATGTCAGTGTTTTGATAAAAGAAGGGGTGTTTATTTAATGGAAAAAATCAGCGTTTTATTAAATTAAGGGTGCTTTTTTGGCCAGAAATCAGTGCTTTAGGGGTATTTTTTAATTTTGATAACGAACGTATGCACCCCCCTAAATATCCAAGTGCCCCCCCAGACCATGTTTTTTGGGGGTTGGGGGGGGGGGATGATCACAGGTTTTCTTTTATAGTAGGAAGGGTGGGGATAGTGCCAAGATTTTAGCACTATCACCATACTTCCCGTGTCTCTCCCAGCACAAGTTTTATGTCCTCCTGAAATAGGAACAAATTAGGAACAAAATAGGAACATCTCTGAAACAATCATAAGGCAAGATGAAAAGAAAAGATGAATTTCACCAAAATGTTGAAATATTACTAAACGTATGTTGGAAAAGGAAGAAAACGTCTTTCATGTTACATAAAATCTTACGCGAACACAGGATAACACCTCATAAAACAAATATAGCGATCGGCTGCCGTGCATGCAGAAGACAGTTGCCTAATCTTAGGTACCGGGTATTGCAAACGGGCGCGACGTTGCCCATGTTTTGGGTGGGAGTGATGATCATAGTTGTTTTTTATAAAAGCAAGGGTGGGGATAGTGCCAAGTTTTTAGCACTATCCCCATACTTCCAGTGTCTCTCCCAGCACAAGTTATATTGATTAGTACGACATTGCTAGCTAACTGTGATATTGATGTTAAAAATATGATGTTTAGTGACACTAAAGGTGATATTTGCTTAATTTATTAAAAAATATTAATAAAAAATATGGAACGCTTCACGAATTTGCGTGTCATCCTTGCGCAGGGGCCATGCTAATCTTCTCTGTATCGTTCCAATTTTAGTATATGTACGGCCGAAGCTCGTACATTTATGCACTGCAATTGTAGTGTGTATATAAGGCATGCACATTACCAACCTTAACCCATGCCAATAACATGAAATACAACATTTCTAATGTTCATTTTGAAGAATGTCGCCAAACTTACATTATAGAAGAGTCAATGTAAGTTTTCTTCAACTTATTTTACTAATTGTTAATTTGTTGGAAAAAAAGATTGCATTAAATTGCAAAGACGTATTCCCTTGTTTAGCTGCAAAGTTGAAACGGCTTATGTATGGATCTATTTATAGCACACATCAGAGTTAATGCTCATGTCACGTGACAAGCAGTACTTCCGGCGCCACTAGAATATTCTAGGCATGCTACCAGTGGTTGGCGCTGCTGAAGGGAGACCTGCCTTATGGTAAAGTCATTGAGGCAATAAATAAGTCGTTCGCCTGAACTTTCGAGACCCTTTGTATGCTTAGGTTGTTATCTCTATAAACATGTCATTAAGGTAGCTTGTGGGGTTAATTTCTTTGATTTTGTTTTTTTTTCAGTACCCTTTTTTCATTTGAATATTTAGCCTATAAAAGGTGTATGTTGCCTGAAAGATCTTTAGATGCATTAAACATCACAAATGTAGCCTCATGATCACCTAAGGGGTAAGATGTTTTGGGTAAAAAAAACACTGAAAATACATGCATAGTGTTTTCAAACGAAGCTCCTGTCCAAAATTATGGACCAGGGGTCGACAAATGCGGAGAAAAAATCAATACAGAGGGAAGGTTGTCATAGCTTTTCAAATTTTACTCCGTACAAATTTGATAACAAATTCATTAAGAATTTTGTGTTGAAAAAGAAAAAAATGCATTTTCTAACTTTCAGATTGCATAACGTTTGCATTAACTCAAAAGCGGAAAAACTTTGACACCCTTGCCTCCGATTTACCCATGGCTATAACTATACAAAATTTGAAGGAGACTCGTTAACATTTGATACTCAAAATGCATGTTTGAAGCGACAATCGTTTAGTAAAGTTCGATAAGGAGAAAAGGATCAAAACATTTTCTATGAGTGTGCAAACCTATGTATGTATACGCACAGTCCCATTCATGCATACACAAACATATGCAGGAAACTTGCCAAATTGAGCACTACTGCAATATGTTAACACTGAAAAAACTTTTTCATTGTACAGCAAATCTCCCAAATGATTGATTACATATTAATCTCACCTCCATGCACTGAACACCTGTATACAGAGAAGACTGTTCTCCATCCTCTTGCGCTACAGTCCCTTAATGTTAGAGTCAATCTTAGACTTCTAGAACGCTTCTCAGCCAATCAGGTGTGAGGATTGTTCTCAAATTACCTGAAACTTATAAGCCATCAGCCAATCAGAGCGCCGGATTGTTCTAAATTTCATCCTACGCCAGACTGCCATCTACTGGCAGAGTTGGAAACTAATACATCATCTCGATGCTGTCTCAGACTGATCTCAGTTTTGCCGCTCCTTTTCTCTGGACAAGATTTAGGGCCTAAGAAGATGAGAGGCCTCAGATAAAAGTGGAGAGAGTGGTATTTGCTTAGTCTAAAAGTCATCTCACCTCTTCTGAGTTATACAAGGTAGCAGTTTTGATGCAATTGAATTCAAGTCTCAAATGTATACAAAGAAGTATTGTCCAAGGATTTAGGCATAGTGCCTATATTCATCGTTGATTTGATTTTATTTCATTCGGTCTAGTACGATGTGTATTACAAAGCATTTGGTTTACAAAAAAATCATATATAAAGGTGTTATGTATGTTATGGTGTAACGTTATGTGTGTGTATGTGTGTGTGTAAGTATGTGTAAACATACATACATACGTACATACATACATACACACATTCATACAGCAATATCTAGCCCCCCCCCCCCCCCCTCTTGGAATATTGAACCTGCACGGGGTTATTTTGTAGGCTCAGTTCCTCAAATCCTCGCCCTTTACTATGCAGCATATACACAGTCCTCGTTGCCTGAAAGCTCTTATGATGAGGAGCACGTAAGTACCCTCCTGATAGGGTGTAACGTCTGGGGGTGCCTATGTATAAACTACATGAAGGTGACAATTCGTGGCAAGAACTTCAACATTTTGAATTGTTCCTCAAACCCCGTGAGCCCCCTCTGTACCCGCAAGTAGTACCAGGCCATGTGTGCTTAATGCACTGGATACCAAACTAAGCACGAGAATAGGTGATCACTACTTTCCAAAAGTTCTAAAAGTTAGGCGCTACTAAACCATGGGCCGACAATAAGTACTTGAGACTTCCCAAAAGTTCTAAAAGTGGACTGAGAAGAATGTGTTTGTTGTTAATCCCACGAGGTAAATGTACCTGGCCCTGACCGTACAGCATATACTAAGTACTCGTTGCCCGAAAGCTCTTCTGATGAGTAGCACTATTAGCACCAAGTGAGCAGCTACTAAACTATGGCCAGTGAATAAGTACCTGAGACTTTCCAAAAGTTCTAAAAGTGAGCAGTACGAGGCCGGGGCGTATTGTTCTCTGTCCAGGGGGAAGAGAAACAAAGAAGGAAAATGACTGAAAAGGAGCAGAATTTTGGATGTTGCAAGACCAATGTTGAAAAAACTAATACCTACCTACCTACCTACCTACCTACCTACCTACCTACATACCTACATACCTACATACCTACATACCTACATACATACCTACATACCTACATACCTACATACCTACATACATACATACATACATACATACATACATACCCCGAAGAGGTCTTCCCATAAAAATGAGCTGTCAGAAACATTAATTCTCTATACAGCATACACAAAGTACTCATTGCCTGAAAGCTCCTCTGATGAGGAACGCAATTAGCACCACAAAAGTACCCTCCTCATAGGGTGTGACATGTCAGGGTAACTAAACAGGATCTACAGAAAAGTGATAATTCGTAGCAGAAACATCAATATTTGGAATTGCAGAAAGTGCTTTCCTCAAAACCCTCCAGCCCCCTCTGTATCCGCCACTGTTATCAGGTCAGGTGTTCTTAATGCACAGGATACCAAACTAAGCACGAGAATAGGTGATCGCTACTTTCTAAAAGTTCTAAATGTAGTTCTAAAAGTGAGCTGGCCGGTGCCTGGGTGTATTGTTCTCTGTCGAGGGGGAAGAGAGAAAAAGAAGGGGAAAGGAGCAGAATTACCCCCCCTTCTCAAATCCTGGATCCGCCCCTGGTGTGTATACATACATACATATATACGTACATACATACAAATATTCATACAGCAAAATCTAGGGCCCCCTTGGAACATGGAACCTGCACGGGGTTATTTTGTAATGCAAGGTACCGGGTATCGCTAACGGGCGCGACGCAGACCATGTTTTTGGGGGGGGGTTGGGGGGGATGATCACAGGTTTTCTTTTATAGTAGGAAGGGTGGGGATAGTGCCAAGATTTTAGCACTATCACCATACTTTCCGTGTCTCTCCCAGCACAAGTGTTATGTCCTCCTGAAATAGGAACAAATTAGGAACAAAATAGGAACATCTCTGAAACAATCATAAGGCAAGATGAAAAGAAAAGATGAATTTCACCAAAATGTTGAAATATTACTAAACGTATGTTGGAAAAGGAAGAAAATGTCTTTCATGTTACATAAAATCTTACGCGAACACAGGATAAGACCTCATAAAACAAAGATAGCGATCGGCTGCCGTGCATGCAGAACACAGTTGCCTAATCTTAGGTACCGGGTATTGCAAACGGGCGCGACGTAGCCCATGTTTTGGGTGGGAGTGATGATCATAGTTGTTTTTTATGGTAGGAAGGGTGGGGATAGTGCCAAGTTTTTAGCACTATCCCCATACTTCCAGTGTCTCTCCCAGCACAAGTTATATTGATTAGTACGACATTGCTGGCTAACTGTGATATTGATGTTAAAAATATGATGTTTAGGGACTCTATAGGAGATATATGTTTAATTTATTAAAAAAATATTAATAAAAAATATGGAACGCTTCACGAATTTGCGTGTCATCCTTGCGCAGGGGCCATGCTAATCTTCTCTGTATCGTTCCAATTTTAGTATATGTACGGCCGAAGCTCGTACATTTATGCACTGCAATTGCAGTGTGTATATAAGGCATGCACATTACCAACCTTAATCCATGCTTACAACAGGAATACAACATTTCTAATGTTCATTTTGAAGAATGTCGTCAAACTTACATTATAGAAAAGTCAATGTCAGTTTTCCTCAACTTATTTTACTAATTGTTAATTTGTTGGAAATAGATTGCATTAAATTACAAAGACGTATTCCCTTGTTTAGCTGCAAAGTTGAAACGGCTTATGTATGGATCTATTTATAGCACACATCAGAGTTAATGCTCATGTCACGTGACAAGCAGTACTTCCGGCGCCACTAGAATATTCTAGGCATGCTACTAGTGGTTGGCGCTGCTGAAAGGGAGACCTGCCTTATGGTAAAGTCATTAAGGCAATAAATAAGTCGTTCGCCTGAACTTTAGAGACCCTTTGTATGCTAAAGTTGTTATCTCTATAAACATATCATTAAGGTAGCTTGTGGGGTTAACTTCTTTGACTTTGTTTTTTTCCAGTACCCTTTTTTCATTTGAATATTTAGCCTATAAAAGGTGTATGTTGCCTGAAAGATCTTCAGATGCATTAAACATCACAAATGTAGCCTCATAATCACCTAAGGGGTAAGTTGTTTTGGGTAAAAAAAACTGAAAAAACATGCATAGTGTTTTCAAACGAAGCTCCTGTCCAAAATCAATACAGAGGGAAGGTTGTCATAGCTTTTCAAATTTTACTCCGTACAAATTTGATAACCATTTCATTTAGAATTTTGTGTTGAAAAAGATAAAAAAATGCTTTTTTTTAACTTTCAGATTGCATAACTTTTGCATTAACTCAAAAGCGTAAAAACTGTGACACCCTTGCCTCCGACTTACCCATGGCTATAACTATGCGAAATTTGAAGGAGATTCGTTAACATTTGATACTCAAAATGCATGTTTGAAGCGACCATCGTTTAGTAAAGTTCGACAAGGATAAAAGGATCAAAACATTTTCTATGAGTGTGCAAACCTATGTATGTATACGTCCCATTCATGCATACACAAAAATATACACAGGAAACTTGCCAAATTGAGCACTACTGCAAAATTTAAACTTGAACACTACACTGAAAGAGGCTTTTTCAGTGTCCAGCAGATCTTCCAAATGATTGATTACATATTAATCAGACCTCCATGCACTGAACACCCGTACAGAGAAGATTGTTCTCCATCCTCTAGCGCTACTGTCTCCTAACTGAATGTTAGGGTCAATTTTAGACTTTTAGAACGCCTCTCAGCCAATCAGATGTGAGGATTGTTCTAAGATTACCTGAAACTTATAAGCCATCAGCCAATCAGATCGCCGGATTGTTCTAAATTTCATCATACGCCAGACTGCCATCTACTTGCAGAGTTGGAAACTAATACATCATCTTGATGCCGTCTCCGACTGATCTCAGTTTCGCCGCTCTTTTTCCCTGGATAAGATTTAGGGCCGAAAAAGATGAGAGGCCTCAAATAAAAGTTAAGAGAGTGGTATTTGCTTAGTCTAAAAGTCATCTCACCTCTTCTGAATTATACAAGGTAGCAGTTTTGCTGCAATTGAATTCATGGATTAGCGTGAAGAAAAACTGATTTGATTTTATTTTATTTTATTCGGTCTAGTACGATGCATATTACATAGCATTTGGCACACAGACAAATCATATATAAAGGTGACTAGTCGAAGTCGTTTACTGCTATGCAATAGAATTCTAACCAGACACAGGATATATACACTAAAAGTTAGAAACTTGTTTCCATAGTGGTCAAAGTGGTCCCGTATTGTGTTTCATGTCATAAACATGAAGAAAATTTCAATTGATTTCTTTCCTACGGGTATTCACTGCACATGCGTTGAATGAAATACAGTTAATTCATTTAAAATCGGCAAAATTCCTGCGTGTTGCTTAGATGTCCGTCATTATTACATATTAGATTTCAACTATTTATGCAAGCAATCTACTATCGGCGCCTCTTGCTTTTTATTGAGGGATGGAATGTATGTAACTTGTGCAAATAGTATAGTAACTGAAAGATAAGTGTTATTGCACCAGTCGATTGGCGCCTCACTATAAGCACCCGCGAAAAGGTTGAGCAATTTCTAGGCTAAAATGTATACAAAGAAGTATTGTCCAAGGATTTAGGCATAGTGCCCATATTCATCGTTGTGTGTGTGTGTGTGTGTGTGTGTGTGTGTGTGTGTGTGTATACATACATACATATATACGTACATACATACAAATATTCATACAGCAAAATCTAGGGCCCCCTTGGAACATGGAACCTGCACGGGGTTATTTTGTAATGCAAGGTACCGGGTATCGCTAACGGGCGCGACGCAGACCATGTTTTTGGGGGGGGGTTGGGGGGGATGATCACAGGTTTTCTTTTATAGTAGGAAGGGTGGGGATAGTGCCAAGATTTTAGCACTATCACCATACTTTCCGTGTCTCTCCCAGCACAAGTGTTATGTCCTCCTGAAATAGGAACAAATTAGGAACAAAATAGGAACATCTCTGAAACAATCATAAGGCAAGATGAAAAGAAAAGATGAATTTCACCAAAATGTTGAAATATTACTAAACGTATGTTGGAAAAGGAAGAAAATGTCTTTCATGTTACATAAAATCTTACGCGAACACAGGATAAGACCTCATAAAACAAAGATAGCGATCGGCTGCCGTGCATGCAGAACACAGTTGCCTAATCTTAGGTACCGGGTATTGCAAACGGGCGCGACGTAGCCCATGTTTTGGGTGGGAGTGATGATCATAGTTGTTTTTTATGGTAGGAAGGGTGGGGATAGTACCAAGTTTTTAGCACTATCCCCATACTTCCAGTGTCTCTCCCAGCACAAGTTATATTGATTAGTACGACATTGCTGGCTAACTGTGATATTGATGTTAAAAATATGATGTTTAAGGACTCTATAGGAGATATATGTTTAATTTATTAAAAAATATTAATAAAAAATATGGAACGCTTCACGAATTTGCGTGTCATCCTTGCGCAGGGGCCATGCTAATCTTCTCTGTATCGTTCCAATTTTAGTATATGTACGGCCGAAGCTCGTACATTTATGCACTGCAATTGCAGTGTGTATATAAGGCATGCACATTACCAACCTTAATCCATGCTTATAACAGGAATACAACATTTCTAATGTTCATTTTGAAGAATGTCGTCAAACTTACATTATAGAAAAGTCAATGTCAGTTTTCCTCAACTTATTTTACTAATTGTTAATTTGTTGGAAATAGATTGCATTAAATTACAAAGACGTATTCCCATGTTTAGCTGCAAAGTTGAAACGGCTTATGTATGGATCTATTTATAGCACACATCAGAGTTAATGCTCATGTCACGTGACAAGCAGTACTTCCGGCGCCACTAGAATATTCTAGGCATGCTACTAGTGGTTGGCGCTGCTGAAGGGAGACCTGCCTTATGGTAAAGTCATTAAGGCAATAAATAAGTCGTTCGCCTGAACTTTAGAGACCCTTTGTATGCTAAAGTTGTTATCTCTATAAACATATCATTAAGGTAGCTTGTGGGGTAAATTTCTTTGACTTTGTTTTTTTCCAGTACCCTTTTTTCATTTGAATATTTAGCCTATAAAAGGTGTATGTTGCCTGAAAGATCTTCAGATGCATTAAACATTACAAATGTAGCCCCATAATCACCTAAGGGGTAAGTTGTTTTGGGTAAAAAAAACTGAAAAAACATGCATAGTGTTTTCAAACGAAGCTCCTGTCCAAAATCAATACAGAGGGAAGGTTGTCATAGCTTTTCAAATTTTACTCCGTACAAATTTGATAACCATTTCATTAAGAATTTTGTGTTGAAAAAGATAAAAAAAATGCTTTTTTTTAACTTTCAGATTGCATAACTTTTGCATTAACTCAAAAGCGTAAAAACTGTGACACCCTTGCCTCCGACTTACCCATGGCTATAACTATGCGAAATTTGAAGGAGATTCGTTAACATTTGATACTCAAAATGCATGTTTGAAGCGACCATCGTTTAGTAAAGTTCGACAAGGATAAAAGGATCAAAACATTTTCTATGAGTGTGCAAACCTATGTATGTATACGTCCCATTCATGCATACACAAAAATATACACAGGAAACTTGCCAAATTGAGCACTACTGCAAAATTTAAACTTGAACACTACACTGAAAGAGGCTTTTTCAGTGTCCAGCAGATCTTCCAAATGATTGATTACATATCAATCAGACCTCCATGCACTGAACACCCGTACAGAGAAGATTGTTCTCCATCCTCTAGCGCTACTGTCTCCTAACTGAATGTTAGAGTCAATTTTAGACTTTTAGAACGCCTCTCAGCCAATCAGATGTGAGGATTGTTCTAAGATTACCTGAAACTTATAAGCCATCAGCCAATCAGATCGCCGGATTGTTCTAAATTTCATCATACGCCAGACTGCCATCTACTTGCAGAGTTGGAAACTAATACATCATCTTGATGCCGTCTCCGACTGATCTCAGTTTCGCCGCTCTTTTTCCCTGGATAAGATTTAGGGCCGAAAAAGATGAGAGGCCTCAAATAAAAGTTAAGAGAGTGGTATTTGCTTAGTCTAAAAGTCATCTCACCTCTTCTGAATTATACAAGGTAGCAGTTTTGCTGCAATTGAATTCATGGATTAGCGTGAAGAAAAACTGATTTTATTTTATTTTATTTTATTCGGTCTAGTACGATGCATATTACATAGCATTTGGCACACAGACAAATCATATATAAAGGTGACTAGTCGAAGTCGTTTACTGCTATGCAATAGAATTCTAACCAGACACAGGATATATACACTAAAAGTTAGAAACTTGTTTCCATAGTGGTCAAAGTGGTCCCGTATTGTGTTTCATGTCATAAACATGAAGAAAATTTCAATTGATTTCTTTCCTACGGGTATTCACTGCACATGCGTTGAATGAAATACAGTTAATTCATTTAAAATCGGCAGAATTCCTGCGTGTTGCTTAGATGTCCGTCATTATTACATATTAGATTTCAACTATTTATGCAAGCAATCTACTATCGGCGCCTCTTGCTTTTTATTGAGGGATGGAATGTATGTAACTTGTGCAAATAGTATAGTAACTGAAAGATAAGTGTTATTGCACCAGTCGATTGGCGCCTCACTATAAGCACCCGCGAAAAGGTTGAGCAATTTCTAGGCTAAAATGTATACAAAGAAGTATTGTCCAAGGATTTAGGCATAGTGCCCATATTCATCGTTGTGTGTGTGTGTGTGTGTGTGTGTGTGTGTGTGTGTGTGTGTATACATACATACATATATACGTACATACATACAAACATTCATACAGCAAAATCTAGGGCCCCCTTGGAACATGGAACCTGCACGGGGTTATTTTGTAATGCAAGGTACCGGGTATCGCTAACGGGCGCGACGCAGACCATGTTTTTGGGGGGGTTGGGGGGGATGATCACAGGTTTTCTTTTATAGTAGGAAGGGTGGGGATAGTGCCAAGATTTTAGCACTATCACCATACTTTCCGTGTCTCTCCCAGCACAAGTGTTATGTCCTCCTGAAATAGGAACAAATTAGGAACAAAATAGGAACATCTCTGAAACAATCATAAGGCAAGATGAAAAGAAAAGATGAATTTCACCAAAATGTTGAAATATTACTAAACGTATGTTGGAAAAGGAAGAAAATGTCTTTCATGTTACATAAAATCTTACGCGAACACAGGATAAGACCTCATAAAACAAAGATAGCGATCGGCTGCCGTGCATGCAGAACACAGTTGCCTAATCTTAGGTACCGGGTATTGCAAACGGGTGCGACGTAGCCCATGTTTTGGGTGGGAGTGATGATCATAGTTGTTTTTTATGGTAGGAAGGGTGGGGATAGTGCCAAGTTTTTAGCACTATCCCCATACTTCCAGTGTCTCTCCCAGCACAAGTTATATTGATTAGTACGACATTGCTGGCTAACTGTGATATTGATGTTAAAAATATGATGTTTAGGGACTCTATAGGAGATATATGTTTAATTTATTAAAAAATATTAATAAAAAATATGGAACGCTTCACGAATTTGCGTGTCATCCTTGCGCAGGGGCCATGCTAATCTTCTCTGTATCGTTCCAATTTTAGTATATGTACGGCCGAAGCTCGTACATTTATGCACTGCAATTGCAGTGTGTATATAAGGCATGCACATTACCAACCTTAATCCATGCTTACAACAGGAATACAACATTTCTAATGTTCATTTTGAAGAATGTCGTCAAACTTACATTATAGAAAAGTCAATGTCAGTTTTCCTCAACTTATTTTACTAATTGTTAATTTGTTGGAAATAGATTGCATTAAATTACAAAGACGTATTCCCTTGTTTAGCTGCAAAGTTGAAACGGCTTATGTATGGATCTATTTATAGCACACATCAGAGTTAATGCTCATGTCACGTGACAAGCAGTACTTCCGGCGCCACTAGAATATTCTAGGCATGCTACTAGTGGTTGGCGCTGCTGAAAGGGAGACCTGCCTTATGGTAAAGTCATTAAGGCAATAAATAAGTCGTTCGCCTGAACTTTAGAGACCCTTTGTATGCTAAAGTTGTTATCTCTATAAACATATCATTAAGGTAGCTTGTGGGGTTAACTTCTTTGACTTTGTTTTTTTCCAGTACCCTTTTTTCATTTGAATATTTAGCCTATAAAAGGTGTATGTTGCCTGAAAGATCTTCAGATGCATTAAACATCACAAATGTAGCCTCATAATCACCTAAGGGGTAAGTTGTTTTGGGTAAAAAAAACTGAAAAAACATGCATAGTGTTTTCAAACGAAGCTCCTGTCCAAAATCAATACAGAGGGAAGGTTGTCATAGCTTTTCAAATTTTACTCCGTACAAATTTGATAACCATTTCATTAAGAATTTTGTGTTGAAAAAGATAAAAAAATGCTTTTTTTTAACTTTCAGATTGCATAACTTTTGCATTAACTCAAAAGCGTAAAAACTGTGACACCCTTGCCTCCGACTTACCCATGGCTATAACTATGCGAAATTTGAAGGAGATTCGTTAACATTTGATACTCAAAATGCATGTTTGAAGCGACCATCGTTTAGTAAAGTTCGACAAGGATAAAAGGATCAAAACATTTTCTATGAGTGTGCAAACCTATGTATGTATACGTCCCATTCATGCATACACAAAAATATACACAGGAAACTTGCCAAATTGAGCACTACTGCAAAATTTAAACTTGAACACTACACTGAAAGAGGCTTTTTCAGTGTCCAGCAGATCTTCCAAATGATTGATTACATATTAATCAGACCTCCATGCACTGAACACCCGTACAGAGAAGATTGTTCTCCATCCTCTAGCGCTACTGTCTCCTAACTGAATGTTAGAGTCAATTTTAGACTTTTAGAACGCCTCTCAGCCAATCAGATGTGAGGATTGTTCTAAGATTACCTGAAACTTATAAGCCATCAGCCAATCAGATCGCCGGATTGTTCTAAATTTCATCATACGCCAGACTGCCATCTACTTGCAGAGTTGGAAACTAATACATCATCTTGATGCCGTCTCCGACTGATCTCAGTTTCGCCGCTCTTTTTCCCTGGATAAGATTTAGGGCCGAAAAAGATGAGAGGCCTCAAATAAAAGTTAAGAGAGTGGTATTTGCTTAGTCTAAAAGTCATCTCACCTCTTCTGAATTATACAAGGTAGCAGTTTTGCTGCAATTGAATTCATGGATTAGCGTGAAGAAAAACTGATTTTATTTTATTTTATTTTATTCGGTCTAGTACGATGCATATTACATAGCATTTGGCACACAGACAAATCATATATAAAGGTGACTAGTCGAAGTCGTTTACTGCTATGCAATAGAATTCTAACCAGACACAGGATATATACACTAAAAGTTAGAAACTTGTTTCCATAGTGGTCAAAGTGGTCCCGTATTGTGTTTCATGTCATAAACATGAAGAAAATTTCAATTGATTTCTTTCCTACGGGTATTCACTGCACATGCGTTGAATGAAATACAGTTAATTCATTTAAAATCGGCAGAATTCCTGCGTGTTGCTTAGATGTCCGTCATTATTACATATTAGATTTCAACTATTTATGCAAGCAATCTACTATCGGCGCCTCTTGCTTTTTATTGAGGGATGGAATGTATGTAACTTGTGCAAATAGTATAGTAACTGAAAGATAAGTGTTATTGCACCAGTCGATTGGCGCCTCACTATAAGCACCCGCGAAAAGGTTGAGCAATTTCTAGGCTAAAATGTATACAAAGAAGTATTGTCCAAGGATTTAGGCATAGTGCCCATATTCATCGTTGTGTGTGTGTGTGTGTGTGTGTGTGTGTGTGTATACATACATACATATATACGTACATACATACAAATATTCATACAGCAAAATCTAGGGCCCCCTTGGAACATGGAACCTGCACGGGGTTATTTTGTAATGCAAGGTACCGGGTATCGCTAACGGGCGCGACGCAGACCATGTTTTTGGGGGGGGGGGGGGTTGGGGGGGATGATCACAGGTTTTCTTTTATAGTAGGAAGGGTGGGGATAGTGCCAAGATTTTAGCACTATCACCATACTTTCCGTGTCTCTCCCAGCACAAGTGTTATGTCCTCCTGAAATAGGAACAAATTAGGAACAAAATAGGAACATCTCTGAAACAATCATAAGGCAAGATGAAAAGAAAAGATGAATTTCACCAAAATGTTGAAATATTACTAAACGTATGTTGGAAAAGGAAGAAAATGTCTTTCATGTTACATAAAATCTTACGCGAACACAGGATAAGACCTCATAAAACAAAGATAGCGATCGGCTGCCGTGCATGCAGAACACAGTTGCCTAATCTTAGGTACCGGGTATTGCAAACGGGCGCGACGTAGCCCATGTTTTGGGTGGGAGTGATGATCATAGTTGTTTTTTATGGTAGGAAGGGTGGGGATAGTACCAAGTTTTTAGCACTATCCCCATACTTCCAGTGTCTCTCCCAGCACAAGTTATATTGATTAGTACGACATTGCTGGCTAACTGTGATATTGATGTTAAAAATATGATGTTTAGGGACTCTATAGGAGATATATGTTTAATTTATTAAAAAATATTAATAAAAAATATGGAACGCTTCACGAATTTGCGTGTCATCCTTGCGCAGGGGCCATGCTAATCTTCTCTGTATCGTTCCAATTTTAGTATATGTACGGCCGAAGCTCGTACATTTATGCACTGCAATTGCAGTGTGTATATAAGGTATGCACATTACCAACCTTAATCCATGCCTATAACAGGAATACAACATTTCTAATGATCACTTAGAAGAATGTCGCCAAACTTACATTATAGAAAAGTCAATATCAGTTTTTTATAACTTATTTTACTAATTACTAATTTGTTGGAAAAAAGATTGTATTAAATTACAAAGACTTATTCTCTTGTTTAGCTGCAAAAATGAAACGGCTTATGTATGGATCTATTTATAGCACACATCAGAGTTAATGCTCATGTCACGTGACAAGCAGTACTTCCGGCGCCACTAGAATATTCTAGGCATGTTGCCAGTGGTTGGCGCTGCTGAAGGGAGACATCCCACACTGGGCCTGCCTTATGGGAAAGTCATTAAGGCAATAAATAAGTCGTTCGCCTGAACCTACGAGACCCTTTGCATTCCAAATTTATTATCTCTATAAACATATCATTAAGGTAGCTTGTGTGGTTTGTTTCTTTGACTTTGTTTTTTCCTGTACCCTTTTTTCATTTGACTATTTAGCCTATAAAAGGTGTATGTTGCCTGAAAGATCTTCTGATGAGGAATACATTAAACCTCACAAATGCGGCCTCACCTAAGGGGGTAAGATGTTTTGGTAAAGAGAACTGAAAATACATGCATAGTGCTTTCAAAGAGAGGTCCTGCCCAGAATTATGGACCGGAGACCCTCAAAATCCACAAATGCGGAGGAAAAATCATTACAGAAGGAAGGATATCATAGCTTTTCAAATCTTCATTTTACAATTCATTTAGAATTTTTGTTGAAAAGGAGAAAAAAAATGCAATTTTTAACTTTCAGGTTACACAACTTTTGAATTAACTCGAAAGCGGAAAAACAGTGACACACTTCCCTCCGAACTACCCTTAGCTATACCTATGCAAAATTTGAAGGAGATTCGTTAACATTTGATACTCAAAATGCATGTTTCAAGCGTCCATGGTCTAGTAAAGTTCGATGAGGAGAATAGGATCAAAACATTTTTTACTTCTGTGCAAACCTATGTATGTATACGCACAGTCCCATTCGTGCATACACAAAAATACACAGAACTTGCCAAATTGAGCACTGCTGCAAAATGTGAACTTCAACACCTGTATACATTAAAAAACGTTTCCATTGTCCAGCAGATCTTCCAAATGATTGATTACATATCAATCCGACCTCCATACACTGAACACCCCAACAGAGAAGATTGTTCTCCATCCTCTAGCGCTACCGTCTCCTAACTGAATGTTAGAGTCAATTTTAGACTTTTAGAACGCTTCTCAGCCAATCAGGTGTGAGGATTGTTCTAAAATTACCTGAAACTTATAAGCCATCAGCCAATCAGATTGCCGGATTGTTCTAAATTTCATCATACGCCAGACTGCCATCTACTGGCAGAGGTGGAAACTAATACATCATCTTGATGCCGTCTCAGACTGATCTCAGTTTCGCCGCTCTTTTTTGCTGGATAAGATTTAGGGCCGAAAAAGATGAGAAACCTCAAATAAAAGTTAAGAGAGTGGTATTTGCTTAGTCTAAAAGTCATCTCACCTCTTCTGAATTATACAAGGTAGCAGTTTTGATGCAATTGAATTCATGGATTAGCGTGAAGAAAAACTGATTTGATTTGATTTGATTTTATTCGGTCTAGTACGATGCATATTACATAGCATTTGGCACACGGACAAATCATATATAAAGGTGACTAGTCGGAGTCGTTAACTGCTATGCAATAGAATTCTAACCAGACACAGGATATATACACTAAAAATTAGAAACTTATTTCCATAGTGGTCCAAGTGGTCCCGTATTGTGTTTCATGTCATCTGAGATGAGTAGAGTAGGGATGTATTTCTCTGATGTCATAAACATGAAGAAAATTTCAAGTGATTTCTTTCCTACGGGTATTCACTGCACATGCGTTGAATGAAATACAGTTCATTCATTTCAAATCGGCGAAATTCCTGCTTATTGTTTAGATGTCCTTCATTATTACATATTAGATTTCAACTATTTATGCAAGCAATCTACTATCGGCGCCTCTTGCTTTTTATTGAGGGATGGAATTTATGTGTAGGTAGAGGAGAAACACTGGACGGCTGGACCTGGACGGCTGGACGCTGGACGGCTGGACGCTGGACGGCTGGACCGTCTAGACGCTGGACCGTCTAGATGCCGGACTATGTCTAGGGCCTGTCTAGACATATAAGGGAATACCCAATGTTTTGAAACAAAGTGAAA
Organism: Maea johnstoni; assembly: GCA_963942565.1. NCBI lineage: Eukaryota > Metazoa > Annelida > Polychaeta > Spionida > Magelonidae > Maea > Maea johnstoni. The sequence goes on along the minus strand of OZ012698.1, from coordinate 26,398,240 downwards.
CCATACTTTAAAGAGAAATGTTTTGTTTAAACTTGATTATCCTCACCAAAACTAACAAAAAGGGATAACACTTATCTTAATTCAATACTAGTGATATTCTTCAATTGGACCACACACTATTGTTTCACCCCTCCGCCTCCCAAGGTGCTTTTTAAAGCTTATTATGCCCCCTTATAGCTCTAGACACTTCACTGCTCTTATTCATACACACACAAGATACATTAATGACATTATTGGCTGACTAGACTCTCTCTCTCTCTCTCTCTCTCTCTCTCTCTCTCTCTCTCTCTCTCACACACACACACACATGCACAAACACATGCTCCTTACCTCACTCATACAGTCCTAGCAAGGGATAGCCTTACAAGATCTACCCTGTGTAGGCAATTAGCACGTAATAAACTTGTCAAATGAAGCATTCAGTACACATGCCCTATAACTGACCTTCCCGAGTCATCGTATGTGTATACGTATGTTTATATATATATATATATATATATATATATATATATATATATATATATATATATATATATACATATACATATATATATATATATATATATATATATATATATATATATTTGTACAAATACAACCATTGGGGGACAAATTGGTTAGGGTTGGGGGACAATGTCCCCTAATGTTACAAAGCTGATGTCCCCCATTGTACAATGTCAATTTTCTCTCAGATAGGTGGCTAAATTGTAATTATTAACGATTATTTATAGAGAGTATTTGTATTTAAGGTACAGGTTTGTTTATAATTCAATTGTTTTTACTCTAAAGCGTTTAAAAAGTGAGTTATAGTTTTTGTTTTTTTATACGAAGTTACCATTGGGGGACCTAACAAAATATTCGTTTTTATCACTGTTACCTCAAATATATTTGACACAAATTTCGGGGTTCATATTATTTATGTATGTTACACTTTTTTCAGCAATAAAAATGCAAACATATTCCAATTAAATATAAATAAATATATATACTTTTGCCAACTATGCATCGGCCGGCCGGTTCATTATCAAAATCCAGGTGTCGCCACTGATGCATACTCAATAAAAACTAAAATAAAGAAAGGGTGTTTTTATGTTTTAGGCCCCACACGTCTTAGAAAATAACAATTTAGATATAAATCTTTAATAACACACAAAAATTTGCTGTTGGGATCTCTACACTGCAGGCCTCTGACAACGTCACGAGGCCTCCGTGCAGACATGAGATTTGTGGAGCTGGACGGTATGCTGCTTCAACGTCCGGAATACCAACATCTATGGTGTGACACGGGAGGAATCATTCAACAATGTGTTCCTTTACCTCGAAGGTAAGTTTTTGCCTAGTTTTATCTTGAATTATGTAAACTTTTTGGTGTGTTTGTGTATGCTGGTCTTGGCCGGCGACTTATGTCACCTATTATCGCCCATCAGCCTGTGGAGTTCCCAATGTGCGTGGGAGGGATTTCCCAACTTCAACCGGCCCCAGTACCATTGCAACCTCACTAGATATAGGGATTAAGATCTAGCCAGACTGCATGGCCAAGGACAAGGGGAGTTTGATGCATCTCAGCCAAGGGCTGTGAGATGCATCAGACCTCCCGGGGCCGTGGCTTTTCCAACACAGCTGTATGGCGATGTCTTAATGGCTATATTAATATTATTTCATGAAAAGAATTAGGAAGTGGCTATGTAGCCGGACAGCCAGCTACACAGCTTATGCACCAGTCAATTGAATCCCCGGGGGGGGGGGGGGGGGGGGGCGGAAATGGCCGGGCGATGTCGGGCTTATCCGGTTAAGTACACCAAAATGTTGCCCCGCAGGGTGGGGACATAGCCAATTAGTAGAGCGACGATGTAGGCCGGGGCACGGGGCGGGGATAGTGAATACCACCCAAATCCTCCTGAAAATGCCAAAATCCTATTTACTTTATGATTAGCCCAATCTGCTGCCTAGCAGTGGATAGACACATAGTATGAGACATTGTCATGATGATACGACCGGCACTGAATGTGGCTAGTATGAAATTATCTTTTTTATATAAATACAAGGAAAAAAACAAGAATTTTAACAAAAACAAACACATTGATGATTACTGAATCTCGTTAAATTTGGAGGATAACACTTTAATTATAATAAGACTACAAAGCAAAGCTTTAAATACTCGCGAATCTCGAAAATGTTTGTGAAATAACCACACAGTATGAGTAGTGATTGACCAAAAATTAATGGCATAACAATTGCTACGATTTCAACCTGTCTAGCGTGCAACATAACCACTTGTCCCGTTGCAAGTGAATTCGGCAAAAAAACAGCAATTTGGCAAGCAGAACAAGACCCTTACTTGCCCCGCTCGGCAAGAAATGTCTTTTGGCAGAGTCCTCGCAGTGTAACTCACCTTAGTTAAACAAGGTTGTGGGACAAGTGGAAGTGCCAGCGTGGGCAAGTAAACTTTAGGGGCAGCTTGCCATGCTCGGCAAGTAATGTTTTGGAACCTATGTTGCAACCTGCTATCGCAACATCGCCATTTCACAACAACTTTAAAAGAATTAAATGGCAAGTAGAATGAGTTGTGGCAGTTATAACATTCGAAACTGCATTAAAGTTGACCCACAGAAGTGCAAATAATTTATCTTTTTTGTGAACATAAGGTACACTGCTGTGGCAACTTTTTGGGCTACTATAATCATGACGTCGCGTGAGCATTTGTTGCACTGAGGATTTGGTGCGTATTTGCGCATGTTGCGTGGTCAGTGGCGGTCAAAAGTGCGTGCAACGCACTAGTGCGTTCCCTAATCATTCTGCATTAACCTTTAAAGCAGTTACAAAGTTATGACAGGATTCTGTCTCACCGTGACGTCATTCTTTCCCAAATTCCGCCGATAGAGGTCGCCGCTTTTGTGTGTACTTTGCAGAAACAAGTTGCGCACAAAACTTGCACACATCGCAAAATTTGTCCAAATGAACTTCGAAACTGACCAATCCAGTGGAACTTATGTCAAGGTATCAGTACATATGCTTATGCGGGGAGTTATGCCAATCATAAACGCTTCCTTGCAGAAGGGCTGCACAAGCTATTATATGCCAGAAATATCTAAAAATGAAATAGCCATTTTAAAATCCAATCGTGGTAGTCTGACCAGTTTGCATGAGGATGTACAGTGGCTGGAATTTCTCACAGTACTACAGACCAAGCTGCTATGGACTCTTCAACAAAGACAATCTTCATGAGGTGCATGAAGGCCCTCAATATGATAGTTTTTTTCTAGGATGTTCCTGCATTTGTACAAATCAACACAATAAAAGTTTATTTTCAAATTCATTTATCATATTTTTGATGCCCACATGGATAGAAAATATGGTTTAAATGGGAACTTGAGGAAGAAGAAATCATAGGTTCATATGAAAGTTCATGAACATAGCTCAACATCTGTCATAAACAGGGAAGTCCTAGAGCTCAACACAAAGAGAAATCTAAAATTGCAATTAGTGAATAGCACCTCCTCTGAGCCAAGGCCGCCGCCATTGTGAATCCGGGTCATCACCCCCTTCTGTGGTCAGTGTTATTGGGTAGCAAAGGAGCTTAGTGGTGCATGAGATAAGCAAAAAGCTAGGGGCAGGAAGTGATCTCTGCAACCCAATAAAAAAACATGGCCGCAGCCAGTGGCTGCTAGGGGCTGGGCAGGATGATGGCAATATGCAAAAATCTCCCCTCATGGGATCACTGAGAGAAAAAAAGGCCAGCATCCTGTTCTTGAAGTGTATTACTTTCATATAAGCTGATATGTATCATACAGTATGTGAGCATTTAGGGCCCTTAAAAAAATGTGCCCCAGGGGCGGGGATTAGTGACAAAAAAATGTGCCGCGGGGGCGGGGATTTTGCAAAATAGTGCAGAAGGTCGGTGCACTATCCCCGCCCCACCCCCCCCCCCCCCCCTCTCGGGGATTCAATTGACTGGTGCATTATACTGCAGCATTTGGCTGCATAGCCGGAATATTACCAAATTGTGTATAGTGCATGTTATATTGTAATATTAAGAAAATGTATTTTTTCATTGGTAAGTACAATAAACTTTCTAATATTACCAATAAACAAAATACATTTTCTTAATATATGTACTATAAAGAAAATGTATTTTTTTCACCCTGCTTTTTAAAACCCTGTGGGCAAGGCATCTAGATACTCATCTTATGGAAGGAATTGAGAATAAGGATGGGCAGCTATTTATCAGTGTGCCTTCTTATTCTCATGGGGGGATTGTACAACACCCTGCACTTTACAGTGTACACCTGATGTCAGTTATGGTAATATTTACCAAATTGCAATTAAACAAAACAATCTGCTTCTTTCAGATGATTCACAAAACCTTTTCGCTGACTTATTACTGAAATCATTTATCAATCCTTCAAATTCAAGCCATTTGAGACAAGGAGTGACAAAACTTTACTATTAGTCATAAAAAGTCATATGGAAAAATGTTTTTTTACAGATGATTTTTTGGTCATAAATTGGATAATTAATAGAAATGCCATTTGAGACAAGGAGTGACAAAAATTAGTCATAAAAAGTCATGGAAAAATGATTTTTTTACAGATGATTTTTTGGTCATAAATTAGCTAAGTAATAGAAATGTAATAGAAAATTACTTATATATATATAAATTTCTTTTGGGGTCACTTGCTTGAGTGGTGTAATGAAGTTTCCAGAATCTGTTCAGCATAAGGTTGTCACTTTCTGTATATATATAGGGATCGACCTTAAGATTTTTTGAAAGGTGCTCTTCGGGCGCCCAGCGAAAAAATTTCTAGGTGCCCACAAGAAATATCAGGAGCCCGTGTTTTACAATCAGCTCTCTTGCAATCAGCTGTCCTTACTGACATCCTCCTCAAAACCATGCATATAATATAACTCAGACTTCAGGGTTCGACTTAAGTACTAGTCCGCTTGCCCCGGCAAGTGAATTTAAAAAAAAAGGGCTTTCGCCTTTCGGGCAAGTACATTTTAGTTTTCACTTGCCCGAATGGGCAAGCTGATTTTCTGAGCACTACACATTTTTTCTATGTAGAAAAATGGCACAAATACCCAGAAATATGCTAACAATGCAACTCAATTTAAAAGAAAATGATTTTACAATCGTTAAATCCATGAGAAATAATGCATGACATTCTGGCATATGTTATAACTTATTTCGGGCAATTCAGAATTTATGTCGGGCAAGTTAAAATCATGAACTACTTGCCCGGCATGGTAAGTTAGTTCTGAAACTTATGTTGTTGCCTGGACTTAATTTCAAGGCTCTTAATCTAGCTGACATCACTCTTGAATATGGTTGGAAGTGTGGGAAGTCTGGGTGCAATTTGGGCACCTAGGCTCACATATTCTAGGTGCAAATTTAAAGATCTAGGTGCAAATGCACCTATTGCGCCTGTTAAGGGTGAACCCTGATATATACTAATGTATGAAATGATACATTAGTTTATTAGATTCTTTTTCACACTTCCTCATATGTTGCTTATTAATTAACATGGAAGCTTGTAATTAACTTTGCAAGACAGATCTTTTTGCCTTTACCAGTTTGTTGATTACTGCCTATTTAATTCTAATATCACTTGGGAGTTTTTAATTGTTATAAGAATCAAAGCATAAACCAATGTATGTGCAGATAAATGAAAAAAATAATATTTAGATTTCTTGTAATAAATATTAATTAGTCTGTTAATGAAATTAATGAAATATGTTATGCTTTTTGGGGCCTCCTTTCACTATTTGTATTTTCACTATGCTCTTCTTTTTGTCTTTCAGTGCATGAGGGTTCACCCATCACAGAATGGGAAGGTCGAAAACTGCTGACAACATATGACCCTAAATGTGGCCTCATCTTCATGGAAACTAAAGGTATTTACAAGAAAAGGCAGTATTTATAATTGAGAAATAATCAAAAGTATAAAATGTATATTCTAAGTAGTTTTAAAGGCAAAGAATAAACTATTCAACAGGTCAAGTGATGGTGGTCTAAGAGAGTGTATTTGACAAAATATATAGCCTAACTGAAGCATCATGGACCCATCCCACATATGAAGAAAACAATGAAATATATGAATACAATTCACAGGATAGATCTGGGATACTTCATTTAGGCCAGAGGAACTATTTGAAAAAGTATATATTTCACAATATTGAAGTTGAGCATCAAAATGCACTGCCAAACAATACAGAAATGCTTATAGTAATAGCTAATTATGTTTGAATCTCTTGCTAGATTTTGTCATGTATGTTGTTGGTGATGTATTTCTGAGTCTCCAGTTCCTTTCCTGCAGGATGCTGGTGGTGTGGATTGGCGTAGCAAGCTGGACACTCAGTGCGGTGCAGTCTTAGCCACATAGCTTAAAAAAATAGCCCTAAGCTGGACACATGGACTGCATGCTCCCTGCTGGCTGGATCTACCCAGCTGAAGTTTGGGTAGGTAATCTAATCCTTGAGCAGTAGTAGTAGTGATAGTGGTGGTGCTAGTTATTTCTTGAATGTTCATTTCAAGCATAATTTTTTTTTCACCTCAATATAATTAGCATAACAATATATAAGGATATTATGCCTCATTTTAATAAGTAAATACATAACCATGGTTGTAATCTCAGTATATTTTGGTCGACATTGAACAATGGGATACAGAAATAATTTAGAGTTGCCAGTTTTGGGCACCCAATTTCTAAATCCTGGCTTAGACCCTGTTTAATGAGCCCTATTTCGTGTTTGTTCTGCTAATTCTTTTTCAAATTTAATTTATGTACACAATTTGAAGGCGTCGTTAATGAGTCTTATTTTGTGTTTGTGTAAAGTGAGCACTCTTTGATTTGCAAAATTTGAACTGTATTGTTTGGATAAAAGTTTAAATTGGATGATATTGTTAACATGCAAGATATCAAAACCACCACATACCTTTTTGAGTATAAAGTAAGCACAAACCTCTTTCATTTGTGAAATATTTTGACAAAATTTTGAATTGTATAATGGTGAAAATATGCAAGTCACTGCAACCACAAGTTCTTCTATTTTAAAGAAGCAACTATTTCTATTTCTATCAGTTGGGTCATGAGTCTCTGTTCTGACAGTCATCTAAAAAATCCATTTGGAAAGAGAAAATCAATATCTATGAAATAAAGTTTCAAACCATTTTATAAAATCAATATCTATGAAATAAAGTTTCAAACCATTTTATTTTATTTTAATCTTTCACTACAAGATGCACCTTGATACTGTATTGATGTATTTTCTAAAGTAGTACTTGGTTCGATGCATTAAATCATTGAGTCATAAGATTGCAGTTACTCTGCAATCTTTGTGATTGCAGTGAAGCCCCTTCAATCGAGTGAGTTATGTTTCTTTGAGTTATTTTTGGGCCGGCCTTGATGGCATCGTCAATGACTGCTAGCTGTCCCTCAACACTGCTCGGGTTTAAATACTGGCCAAGGCATGTGAGGCTGCCAGTGACTTGGGATTAAGTGGTGGTTTTCACCAGGCTCCTCCACCATTTATAACTGATTAGGCCTAAAAAAGATGTTTGGTTCCTATTACCCTACCCTACCTAGTTTTTGTCCTGTACCTTAAAGTTTTTTTTTCCAATCCTACTGAAAAATGAACTGTTCCTACCCAAACACTTGCCTCGCCGTCCTAAATATCAATTCTCCAACCATAAAATTATAAATTTCTGGATGAACAGACGCAGGGGCCTACAATTAATGCATATAAAGACAATTACAACAAGGCAAACCTTTATCGAAGCCATCCAGCTCCAGGGAATCGTGCAAGTTAAAGAATATAAAAAAAAAAATTAAAAAAAAATAATTTTTTAGGACGTAATAGGTACCAAACACTTTTTTTTTGGCCTTAATAACTTCCTGTTATCTCATACTTATTTTGACTGAACTCGACCAATGACTTCCTGTCATCTCATACTTACTTTGGCTGAACTCGACCAATGACTTCCTGTCATCTCATACTTACTTTGACTGAACTTGACCAATGACTTCCTGTTATATCATACTTACTTTGACTGAACTCGACCAATGACTTCCTGTTATCTCATACTTACTTTGACTGAACTTGACCAATGACTTCCTGTCATCTCATACTTACTTTGACTGAACTTGACCAATGACTTCCTGTCATCTCATACTTACTTTGACTGAACTTGACCAATGACTTCCTGTTATATCATACTTACTTTGACTGAACTTGACCAATGACTTCCTGTCATCTCATACTAACTTTGACTGAACTTGACCAATGACTTCCTGTTATCTCATACTTACTTTGACTGAACTTGACCAATGACTTCCTGTCATCTCATACTTACTTTGACTGTACTTGACCAATGACTTCCTGTCATCTCATACTTACTTTGACTGTACTTGACCAATGACTTCCTGTTATCTCATACTTACTTTGACTGAATTTGATCACTAACTTCCTGTCATCTAATACAGCTAGCAGTTAGTGGCACGCCTTAGGCCACACGGCCATCAGGGCAGGGTCTTGGCCATTATTCAGAAACTGGGTGCCCAAAATTGCCTTTTGCAAAACATTTGGGTGTGCTTTTTTTCAAGGGAGACCACAATATACTCAGATTAGAGTCATAAACATGTATTTATCAATTTGAAATGAGGCAAAATATCCTTATACCATACCATTGGATTAAATATGTAAAAAAGTGGTTGTGCTGATAGGTGACCTTTGAGGATTTGGGTGTCCAAATGACGATAGATGACCTATTGGCTAAGCATTTGTATGTCTCATTGAAATTTAGGTTTCAGTTGTTTTTCTCTTGTCAGCTGACATTAATTATTACTATATTTTGATTTTCCAGGTGCGTCGTGCTCACAGTGCAACCACAGTGCAGGCAGCCAACCACCCACAATGAAGAAACAGCACCTGGATTCTAACTTAAAACCAACTAAGATATTTGTACATAAAATTGTAATATATGCATTTTTGAAATCCTGCTTTTTGGGTTTATAACATGTTAGAATTATAAATGAAATTTCAAAAAATAAACTAATTCTATGGCAAATCATGACAATCTATTTTTGGTATGGTCTTAAACCCTAGATACATCAACAAAATGGCTTTGGAAGCATAAGCTAATAATCAGTGTCTAATTTGGAAGGTATTTTTGGTATTTGATTTATTTTGTATTTTCGTGTAAATCGGTATGTTTACCAGATCTGTGGATTTGTAAAGATTAATTAAATGCCTTTTGAGTATTGTACAAATGATGGTGTTCATTAATAATAAATATGTAATAAAGTATCAATAGAAATGAATTTTTGTTTGTATTCATTATTTATTTTGGTTTCTGCAAAGGGATCCTGTCTGAACACCAACCACTTCTCAATTTCACCCTTATTGTCATAGAGGTGTGGTTTCATATCTAATTTTCTATAATTCTATGGAATGCTAATTTTCCCCCTCCCCCCCCCCCCCTCAGGGATATACCCTGTCTGCCTGGATGAATTGATTTCATGATATTAATTGTTTTAATATGATGGTGCAGGTGTGAACAGCAGAAAATTATTAAAGAATCTGTCGTTTTCCAGAAAAACATTGAGAAAAAAATATCTGCCGTTCACACCTGCACCATTGTACTTTAAGATGAAAGATTTAAAAAAAGAATGTTAGTTAGCATTAAATTATCAACAACAGCAAGGCAACATTCCTGTTTACTGCTCATACTCTAATCAGGAGAGTGTTCATAGCAGAAGTAGGAATGTGACAATTATAACTCACATTTAACAAATTACGACCACTTTTAAGCAAATTAGAGTAGTCAATTGAATTACCCGGAAGGAAAGAGTAAGGTAAGAGGTAGTGTACTGGCCTTCTGCCCTATTTTGTACAGTCCCAAACCCCCAGGGCACATTTCTTTTGTCACTAGTCCCCACTCCTGGGGCACCTTTTGTGAGGCATATTTTCGAGCAATGTGGGGATCACAAAATATGAAAAGAAAACACTTATTTTGTAGATTTGAACAGATGCAAGTTCATCCTAAAATAAAAATCAATACTGCTTTCTCCATTCTCTCTCAGTTATCCTCTATGTGTTTGTTTTTGTTGAAATTTCTGGAAGGCCAAAGTGGACAAAAAGTGCATTTTCTAATATTAATAAATGATTTCTTAATATTAATAAATGATTTCTTTATATTAATAAATGATTTATTATTATTAAGAAATCATTTCTTAATATTAAGAAATCATGTCATTTATAAATATTAATAAATGATTTATTAATATTAGAAAATGATTTATTTATATTAGAAAATCATTTATTAATATTAAGAAATGCTAAGCATTTGTTAATATTAAGAAATCATTTATCAATATTTAGAAATCATTTATTTATATTAATAAATGCTCTTTTTTATGGAAGGCCAAAGTGGACAAAAAGAGCATTTTCTAATATTAATTAATGATTTATTAATATTAATAAATCATTTATTAATATTGATAAATATTTATTAATATCAAGAAATATTATTATTAAGAAATATTTATTGATATCAATAGATGATTTATTAATATTAATAAATGATTTATTAATAATATAAAATCATTTATTAAAATTAATGATTTTTTGATATTAATAAATGCTAAGGATTTATCAATATTAATAATTGAATTATTAATATTAAGAATTTGATTTTATAATAATAAATGATTTATTAATATTCATAAATCATGCCATTTATCAACATTAAAAAATGATTTATTAAGATTAATGAATGATTTATTAAAATTAATAAATCATTTATTAGTATTATTAAATGCCCCTTTTGTCCGCTTTGGCCTTCCTACATGTACTTGTTTTCGAATCGAAAACAAGTAAATGTAGGATAGTTTCAAGGAAGATTTTGGGGGTATTCCCCAACTATCCCCGCCCTGTGCTCCCGCCTATTACGGTAGCCTCGTTCTACTAAATATTGATATCCTCACCCAGCATTTATGGTGTACTATACTGGATAAACCCTCGCCCCCCCCCCCCCCCCCCCCCCCCCCCTCCAGGGTATTTAATTGACACTGGTGCATAAATAACCAGTAA
>OZ012698.1:26372152-26382152 GCA_963942565.1 Maea johnstoni | reverse complement strand
ATGTACGTACATACTGACATACATTCATGTACAGCAAAATCTAGGGCCCCCTTGGAACATTGAACCTGCACGGGGTTACTTTGAAGACTCAGTTCCTCTCACCTCGCCTTTGACTATGCAGCATAAGCACAGTACTCGTTGCCTGACCGCTCTTATGAGGAGCACGAACGTACCCTCCTGATAGGGTGTAACGTCTGGGGGTAGCTAAATATAAACTACATAAAAGTGACAATTCGCAGCAAGAGCATCAATATTTTGAATTGTTCCCCAAACCCCGTGAGCTGCCTCTGTATCCGCAAGTAGTACCAGGCCAGGTGTGCTTAATGTACGGGATACCAAACTAAGCACGAGAATAGGTGATCACTACTTTCCAAAAGTTCTAAAAGTTAGGAGCTAGTAAACCATGGGCCGACAATACGTACTTGAGAGTTGAGACTTCCCACAAGTTCTAAAAGTGGACTGAGAAGAATGTGTTTGTTGTTAATCCCACGAGGTAAATATACCTGGCCCTGACCGTACAGCATGTACTAAGTACTCGTTGCCCGAAAGCTCTTCTGGTGAGGAGCACTATTAGTGCACCAAGTGAGCAGCTACTAAACTATGGCCAGTGAATAAGTACCTGAGACTTTCCAAAAGTTCTAAAAGTGAGCAGTACGAGGCCGGGGCGTATTGTTCTCTGTCCAGGGGGAAGAGAAACAAAGAAGAAAAATTACGGAAAAGGAGCAGAATTTTGGATGTTGGAAGACCAATGTTGAAAAAACTAATACATACTAATACTAATACATACATACATACATACATACATACATACATACATACATACATACATACATACATACATACATACATACATACAAACAAACATACATACATACATACATACATACATACATACATACATACATACATACATCATACCTGTCAACCCCAGACCAAATAAAAACAGGAGATTTTCTCACGCGGCAGTGCCGCTACAATATATGTTAGTTTACCAACTTCCCACCAGGTGCCGCACCTGTATATATAATTTACTAACGTCCCACCAGGTGCCTCCTACCTAATGTAGTGCCAATACTCTCAACTCTCCGCAGTAAACAGATGGACATAATAACAACAAATCAATTTTAACATGACCATATTTATTATTCCTGTCAGTCCATGAATTTCAGGAAACCTATTCCTTTTTTCACTTTAAACAGGTTACATTACCTGGATTTTTTTCTTAATGTTATGATGCTAGACCAGCATGCACCTCTTTCTACCTCTTAAAATTCAGCTTAATATCAATTAAAACATATCTACTGCTAAAAATAGGAATGGTTATCTAGGCTAATTGCAACTTTTGGGCAAGCTGGGTTCAATTAGGTCAACTGAGTATTGTTTAGGCAGGCTAGAAGACCTGAGTTTACATGCTAAGCTGTAGGAGTTTAAGTAGATCTGGGCTGAACTTGAGGAAAAACAGGAGATTATAGTCGTTTTAGACTGGTTTTCTAGAAAAACAGGAGAAAAACAGGAGACAATAAAAAAACAGGAGAAAAACAGGAGGCAGGTAAAATGAAGTCCAAAAAACAGAAGACTCCTGTTAAAAACAGGAGACTTGACGGGTATGATACATACATACATATAGTACCCCCAATAATACCCCGAAGAGGTCTTCCCATAAAAATGAGTGGTATACAGCATGCCTGATAGCTCTCCTCTGATCAACGCAATTACCACCACAAAAGTACCCTCCTGATAGGGTGTGACATGTGAGGGTAACTAAACAGGATCTACAGAAAAGTGATAATTCCGGGGATAATTCGTAGCAGGAACATCAATATTCCTCAAAACCCTCCAGCCCCCTCTGTATCCGCCACTGTTATCACGTCAGGTAATCTTAATGCACGGGATACCAAACTAAGCACGAGAATAGGTGATCGCCACTTTCTAAAAGTTCTAAATGTAGTTCTAAAAGTGAGCTGGCCGGTGCCTGGGCGTATTGTTCTCTGTCGAGGGGGAAAGGAGAAACAGAAGGGGAAAGGAGCAGAATTGTGAATGTTGCAAAACTCATGATGGAAAAGGGTCGAAATGTGTTTCTTGTAAAATCTTACGCGAAGATACAGGATAAACACCTCATAAAACCCCGGGGGGGGGGGGGGGGGGGAGGTACAGAGGGGTGCGCACCTGCGTTACGTATTTCGCGGAACATGGGGTCTTTTTTTAAGACATCCGCATGTCCGCGATTTTGTAAAAGAAGGGTACTTTTTTGTACCCAGGTACGAAGTATGGGGGTCAAAATCCCCTTACAATCCACGAAATATACGCGGCTCTGACGCCGAGTGACTCCCGGTGTGACTGGGCTTCCGAGTTTGCTGCCGCCACTCGCTGCCGCTAAACAAACAGAGGATTAAAAAATCTTAAGTTAAAATACGTGTTCCCGTTCATCCAATGTCATTGTTTTGATAAAAGAAGGGGTGTTTATTTAATGGAAAAAATCAGCGTTTTATTAAATCAAGGGTGCTTTTTTGGCCAGAAATCAGTGCTTTAGAGGTATTTTTTAAGTTTGATAACGAACGTATGCACCCCCCTAAATACCCAAGTGCCCCCCGCCCCCCCCCCCCCCCCCCCCCTCCCCCCCCCCCCCCCGGCATAAAACAAAGATAGCGATCGGCGGCCGTGCATGCAGAACACACTTGCCTAATGCAAGGTACCGGGTATCGCTAACGGGCGCGACGCAGACCATGTTTTTTTTTGGGGGGGGGGGGGGGGGATGATCACAGGTTTTCTTTTATAGTAGGAAGGGTGGGGATAGTGCCAAGATTTTAGCACTATCACCATACTTCCCGTGTCTCTCCCAGCACAAGTTTTATGTCCTCCTGAAATAGGAACAAATTAGGAACAAAATAGGAACATCTCTGAAACAATCATAAGGCAAGATGAAAAGAAAAGATGAATTTCACCAAAATGTTGTAATATTACTAAACGTATGTTGGAAAAGGAAGAAAATGTCTTTCATGTTACATAAAACCTTACGCGAACACAGGATAACACCTCATAAAACAAAGATAGCGATCGGCTGCCGTGCATGCAGAACACAGTTGCCTAATCTTAGGTACCGGGTATTGCAAACGGGCGCGACGTAGCCCATGTTTTGGGTGGGAGTGATGATCATAGTTGTTTTTTATAAAAGCAAGGGTGGGGATAGTGCCAAGTTTTTAGCACTATCCCCATACTTCCAGTGTCTCTCCCAGCACAAGTTATATTGATTAGTACGACATTGCTAGCTGTGATATTGATGTTAAAAATATGATGTTTAGGGACACTAAAGGTGATATTTGCTTAATTTTTTAAAAAATATGGAACGCTTCACGAATTTGCGTGTCATCCTTGCGCAGGGGCCATGCTAATCTTCTCTGTATCGTTCCAATTTTAGTATATGTACGGCCGAAGCTCGTACATTTATGCACTGCAATTGTAGTGTGTATATAAGGCATGCACATTACCAACCTTAACCCATGCCAATAACATGAAATACAACATTTCTAATGTTCATTTTGAAGAATGTCGCCAAACTTACATTATAGAAGAGTCAATGTAAGTTTTCTTCAACTTATTTTACTAATTGTTAATTTGTTGGAAAAAAAGATTGCATTAAATTGCAAAGACGTATTCCCTTGTTTAGCTGCAAAGTTGAAACGGCTTATGTATGGATCTATTTATAGCACACATCAGAGTTAATGCTCATGTCACGTGACAAGCAGTACTTCCGGCGCCACTAGAATATTCTAGGCATGCTACCAGTGGTTGGCGCTGCTGAAGGGAGACCTGCCTTATGGTAAAGTCATTGAGGCAATAAATAAGTCGTTCGCCTGAACTTTCGAGACCCTTTGTATGCTTAGGTTGTTATCTCTATAAACATGTCATTAAGGTAGCTTGTGGGGTTAATTTCTTTGATTTTGTTTTTTTTTCAGTACCCTTTTTTCATTTGAATATTTAGCCTATAAAAGGTGTATGTTGCCTGAAAGATCTTTAGATGCATTAAACATCACAAATGTAGCCTCATGATCACCTAAGGGGTAAGATGTTTTGGGTAAAAAAAACACTGAAAATACATGCATAGTGTTTTCAAACGAAGCTCCTGTCCAAAATTATGGACCAGGGGTCGACAAATGCGGAGAAAAAATCAATACAGAGGGAAGGTTGTCATAGCTTTTCAAATTTTACTCCGTACAAATTTGATAACAAATTCATTAAGAATTTTGTGTTGAAAAAGAAAAAAATGCATTTTCTAACTTTCAGATTGCATAACGTTTGCATTAACTCAAAAGCGGAAAAACTTTGACACCCTTGCCTCCGATTTACCCATGGCTATAACTATACAAAATTTGAAGGAGACTCGTTAACATTTGATACTCAAAATGCATGTTTGAAGCGACAATCGTTTAGTAAAGTTCGATAAGGAGAAAAGGATCAAAACATTTTCTATGAGTGTGCAAACCTATGTATGTATACGCACAGTCCCATTCATGCATACACAAACATATGCAGGAAACTTGCCAAATTGAGCACTACTGCAATATGTTAACACTGAAAAAACTTTTTCATTGTACAGCAAATCTCCCAAATGATTGATTACATATTAATCTCACCTCCATGCACTGAACACCTGTATACAGAGAAGACTGTTCTCCATCCTCTTGCGCTACAGTCCCTTAATGTTAGAGTCAATCTTAGACTTCTAGAACGCTTCTCAGCCAATCAGGTGTGAGGATTGTTCTCAAATTACCTGAAACTTATAAGCCATCAGCCAATCAGAGCGCCGGATTGTTCTAAATTTCATCCTACGCCAGACTGCCATCTACTGGCAGAGTTGGAAACTAATACATCATCTCGATGCTGTCTCAGACTGATCTCAGTTTTGCCGCTCCTTTTCTCTGGACAAGATTTAGGGCCTAAGAAGATGAGAGGCCTCAGATAAAAGTGGAGAGAGTGGTATTTGCTTAGTCTAAAAGTCATCTCACCTCTTCTGAGTTATACAAGGTAGCAGTTTTGATGCAATTGAATTCAAGTCTCAAATGTATACAAAGAAGTATTGTCCAAGGATTTAGGCATAGTGCCTATATTCATCGTTGATTTGATTTTATTTCATTCGGTCTAGTACGATGTGTATTACAAAGCATTTGGTTTACAAAAAAATCATATATAAAGGTGTTATGTATGTTATGGTGTAACGTTATGTGTGTGTATGTGTGTGTGTAAGTATGTGTAAACATACATACATACGTACATACATACATACACACATTCATACAGCAATATCTAGCCCCCCCCCCCCCCCCTCTTGGAATATTGAACCTGCACGGGGTTATTTTGTAGGCTCAGTTCCTCAAATCCTCGCCCTTTACTATGCAGCATATACACAGTCCTCGTTGCCTGAAAGCTCTTATGATGAGGAGCACGTAAGTACCCTCCTGATAGGGTGTAACGTCTGGGGGTGCCTATGTATAAACTACATGAAGGTGACAATTCGTGGCAAGAACTTCAACATTTTGAATTGTTCCTCAAACCCCGTGAGCCCCCTCTGTACCCGCAAGTAGTACCAGGCCATGTGTGCTTAATGCACTGGATACCAAACTAAGCACGAGAATAGGTGATCACTACTTTCCAAAAGTTCTAAAAGTTAGGCGCTACTAAACCATGGGCCGACAATAAGTACTTGAGACTTCCCAAAAGTTCTAAAAGTGGACTGAGAAGAATGTGTTTGTTGTTAATCCCACGAGGTAAATGTACCTGGCCCTGACCGTACAGCATATACTAAGTACTCGTTGCCCGAAAGCTCTTCTGATGAGTAGCACTATTAGCACCAAGTGAGCAGCTACTAAACTATGGCCAGTGAATAAGTACCTGAGACTTTCCAAAAGTTCTAAAAGTGAGCAGTACGAGGCCGGGGCGTATTGTTCTCTGTCCAGGGGGAAGAGAAACAAAGAAGGAAAATGACTGAAAAGGAGCAGAATTTTGGATGTTGCAAGACCAATGTTGAAAAAACTAATACCTACCTACCTACCTACCTACCTACCTACCTACCTACATACCTACATACCTACATACCTACATACCTACATACATACCTACATACCTACATACCTACATACCTACATACATACATACATACATACATACATACATACCCCGAAGAGGTCTTCCCATAAAAATGAGCTGTCAGAAACATTAATTCTCTATACAGCATACACAAAGTACTCATTGCCTGAAAGCTCCTCTGATGAGGAACGCAATTAGCACCACAAAAGTACCCTCCTCATAGGGTGTGACATGTCAGGGTAACTAAACAGGATCTACAGAAAAGTGATAATTCGTAGCAGAAACATCAATATTTGGAATTGCAGAAAGTGCTTTCCTCAAAACCCTCCAGCCCCCTCTGTATCCGCCACTGTTATCAGGTCAGGTGTTCTTAATGCACAGGATACCAAACTAAGCACGAGAATAGGTGATCGCTACTTTCTAAAAGTTCTAAATGTAGTTCTAAAAGTGAGCTGGCCGGTGCCTGGGTGTATTGTTCTCTGTCGAGGGGGAAGAGAGAAAAAGAAGGGGAAAGGAGCAGAATTTTGAATGTTGCAAAACCCATGATGGAAAAGGGTCGAAACGTGTTTCTTTTAAAATCTTACGCGAAGATACGGGATAAACACCTCACAAAACAAAGATAGCGATCGGCGGCCGTGCATGCAGAACACACTTGCCTAATGCAAGGTACCGGGTATCGCTAACGGGCGCGACGCAGACCATGTTTTTGGGGGGGTTGGGGGGGATGATCACAGGTTTTCTTTTATAGTAGGAAGGGTGGGGATAGTGCCAAGATTTTAGCACTATCACCATACTTTCCGTGTCTCTCCCAGCACAAGTGTTATGTCCTCCTGAAATAGGAACAAATTAGGAACAAAATAGGAACATCTCTGAAACAATCATAAGGCAAGATGAAAAGAAAAGATGAATTTCACCAAAATGTTGAAATATTACTAAACGTATGTTGGAAAAGGAAGAAAATGTCTTTCATGTTACATAAAATCTTACGCGAACACAGGATAAGACCTCATAAAACAAAGATAGCGATCGGCTGCCGTGCATGCAGAACACAGTTGCCTAATCTTAGGTACCGGGTATTGCAAACGGGCGCGACGTAGCCCATGTTTTGGGTGGGAGTGATGATCAATCATAGTTGTTTTTTATGGTAGGAAGGGTGGGGATAGTGCCAAGTTTTTAGCACTATCCCCATACTTCCAGTGTCTCTCCCAGCACAAGTTATATTGATTAGTACGACATTGCTGGCTAACTGTGATATTGATGTTAAAAATATGATGTTTAGGGACTCTATAGGAGATATATGTTTAATTTATTAAAAAATATTAATAAAAAATATGGAACGCTTCACGAATTTGCGTGTCATCCTTGCGCAGGGGCCATGCTAATCTTCTCTGTATCGTTCCAATTTTAGTATATGTACGGCCGAAGCTCGTACATTTATGCACTGCAATTGCAGTGTGTATATAAGGCATGCACATTACCAACCTTAATCCATGCTTATAACAGGAATACAACATTTCTAATGTTCATTTTGAAGAATGTCGTCAAACTTACATTATAGAAAAGACAATGTCAGTTTTCCTCAACTTATTTTACTAATTGTTAATTTGTTGGAAATAGATTGCATTAAATTACAAAGACGTATTCCCTTGTTTAGCTGCAAAGTTGAAACGGCTTATGTATGGATCTATTTATAGCACACATCAGAGTTAATGCTCATGTCACGTGACAAGCAGTACTTCCGGCGCCACTAGAATATTCTAGGCATGCTACTAGTGGTTGGCGCTGCTGAAAGGGAGACCTGCCTTATGGTAAAGTCATTAAGGCAATAAATAAGTCGTTCGCCTGAACTTTAGAGACCCTTTGTATGCTAAAGTTGTTATCTCTATAAACATATCATTAAGGTAGCTTGTGGGGTTAACTTCTTTGACTTTGTTTTTTTCCAGTACCCTTTTTTCATTTGAATATTTAGCCTATAAAAGGTGTATGTTGCCTGAAAGATCTTCAGATGCATTAAACATCACAAATGTAGCCTCATAATCACCTAAGGGGTAAGTTGTTTTGGGTAAAAAAAACTGAAAAAACATGCATAGTGTTTTCAAACGAAGCTCCTGTCCAAAATCAATACAGAGGGAAGGTTGTCATAGCTTTTCAAATTTTACTCCGTACAAATTTGATAACCATTTCATTAAGAATTTTGTGTTGAAAAAGAGAAAAAAAATGCTTTTTTTTAACTTTCAGATTGCATAACTTTTGCATTAACTCAAAAGCGTAAAAACTGTGACACCCTTGCCTCCGACTTACCCATGGCTATAACTATGCGAAATTTGAAGGAGATTCGTTAACATTTGATACTCAAAATGCATGTTTGAAGCGACCATCGTTTAGTAAAGTTCGACAAGGATAAAAGGATCAAAACATTTTCTATGAGTGTGCAAACCTATGTATGTATACGTCCCATTCATGCATACACAAAAATATACACAGGAAACTTGCCAAATTGAGCACTACTGCAAAATTTAAACTTGAACACTACACTGAAAGAGGCTTTTTCAGTGTCCAGCAGATCTTCCAAATGATTGATTACATATTAATCAGACCTCCATGCACTGAACACCCGTACAGAGAAGATTGTTCTCCATCCTCTAGCGCTACTGTCTCCTAACTGAATGTTAGAGTCAATTTTAGACTTTTAGAACGCTTCTCAGCCAATCAGATGTGAGGATTGTTCTGAGATTACCTGAAACTTATAAGCCATCAGCCAATCAGATCGCCGGATTGTTCTAAATTTCATCATACGCCAGACTGCCATCTACTTGCAGAGTTGGAAACTAATACATCATCTTGATGCCGTCTCCGACTGATCTCAGTTTCGCCGCTCTTTTTCCCTGGATAAGATTTAGGGCCGAAAAAGATGAGAGGCCTCAAATAAAAGTTAAGAGAGTGGTATTTGCTTAGTCTAAAAGTCATCTCACCTCTTCTGAATTATACAAGGTAGCAGTTTTGCTGCAATTGAATTCATGGATTAGCGTGAAGAAAAACTGATTTGATTTTATTTTATTTTATTCGGTCTAGTACGATGCATATTACATAGCATTTGGCACACAGACAAATCATATATAAAGGTGACTAGTCGAAGTCGTTTACTGCTATGCAATAGAATTCTAACCAGACACAGGATATATACACTAAAAGTTAGAAACTTGTTTCCATAGTGGTCAAAGTGGTCCCGTATTGTGTTTCATGTCATAAACATGAAGAAAATTTCAATTGATTTCTTTCCTACGGGTATTCACTGCACATGCGTTGAATGAAATACAGTTAATTCATTTAAAATCGGCAAAATTCCTGCGTGTTGCTTAGATGTCCGTCATTATTACATATTAGATTTCAACTATTTATGCAAGCAATCTACTATCGGCGCCTCTTGCTTTTTATTGAGGGATGGAATGTATGTAACTTGTGCAAATAGTATAGTAACTGAAAGATAAGTGTTATTGCACCAGTCGATTGGCGCCTCACTATAAGCACCCGCGAAAAGGTTGAGCAATTTCTAGGCTAAAATGTATACAAAGAAGTATTGTCCAAGGATTTAGGCATAGTGCCCATATTCATCGTTGTGTGTGTGTGTGTGTGTGTGTGTGTATACATACATACATATATACGTACATACATACAAACATTCATACAGCAAAATCTAGGGCCCCCTTGGAACATGGAACCTGCACGGGGTTATTTTGTAGACTCAGTTCCTCTCACATCGCCTTTGACTATGCAGCATATACACAGTACTCGTTGCCTGAACGCTCTTATGAGGAGCACGAACGTACCCTCCTGATAGGGTGTAACGTCTGTGGGTAGCTAAATATAAACTGCATAAAGGTGACAATTCGCAGCAAGAACATCAATATTTTGAATTGTT
>OZ012698.1:26362952-26371952 GCA_963942565.1 Maea johnstoni | reverse complement strand
GTTGAATGGATGAAATATCATTCAGTTTGCCTAGAATACAGAAAAAGAACCTTTATCGACAATCAAAGTTGGTCTGGCCTAAAAGTTGGTCATATGATGTTATTATACCTCACGCGAAGACAAATATGACATTCCTGTGGGGTGTCCACCAGACGCCCTCGAGCGACGATCCTCTCGAGGGGAAGTTATTCCTGGTGGACACCCTGCAGGGATGTCATATTTGTATAATGACCATTGGAAGACCACAAAATGTGTACATGAAGAAATTAACATTACGTCTCACCTTTAAAAACACTAGTTATCTGACCTGGTGGATGATCTCTGATTGAGATCCCTCCGTTATTAAGATATGCACGATACTTGCTGAATTTGAGTGCGTCGCTGTTACTGTAGATTCACAAAAGATTGTGTAGAGTAAATTTTGCGAATTTACAGATAATCGATTTTTGCGTTTTTTAACTTTGCGAATTGGCCAGCTATACACTTAAAGTGGCAGAACTTACCATTGTGAATTTTAAATTTGCGTCCAAGGCTAAACGCAACAAAACGCAAAAAGTTAACTAACGCAATCTTTTCCGAATTTACAGTACTTTCTATAGAGTGACGATCATAGATTACTAGAACTTCCCGATGTATAATGCCAGTTTTTTACCTAATGTGCCATTTTTACGATAGAAAATAATAAGATAACGTAATAACTGCATCTAATAACGTAATGTCCAAGTAATAAATACAGAAAAAGAACCTATATCGACAAATCTGTTTTCTGATAAAGTTATTACGGCATCCATATTGTTATTTTATGTATGGAACGATAACAATTATTTACAGATACAGCTTTTACGATTCGGTGAAGGAATATTATCACACCCTGAAATGAACAGCTGGAATGCTCATTAAAGTTGTTTTGTCAATTCCATATCAGAGTAAACAAATCAATCATTTGCTGTACACAAGAAAATAGACTCTAAAAAACGAGATATGACGACAAGTGAGCGCCACTGCGTACTTGCCAGCATCAAGAGACTACACGTATCCCATTTTGTATCGTGAAGGGTATGATTCAATTTTTCTTTTGAGTGATGGAAAGTAGATATTATACTGCAGATACTACAAGGCTCCATACAAGGGTGTGTGCCCTAATGGGGATATAAGTTACACGTAGGAAGTTGTCCAATATGATAGTTTCCTATCTTGACTTCTGATTTAAGTTCTTTAAATTGTTTTCATTGTATAAGCAGTATTAGCTTCTGTATTATAAGTTTGTGTTGTTTGTTTACTTGTATATTGTTTTCCTTGCGGACGTCATATCTTGATGCAGACGTCGTAAGAGGCAGTTATTTTATTATTACAGCGAATAAACGTACTAACGTGCTACTATTTCATTTGAAGCGTGACCGCAGAGCTGGGAGCATTTGTATGTATCTATATTGACTGTGCCTCCCGCCATAGAGGGCATATACAAACATTATGTACATCGAGATCAAAAAAACCCTCAGGGTATTACACCATTAAGTACGATTGAGGAGAGTTTGCTTTGGCTTGTACAGTGAAGACATTTAATTCCTGTACCAGCCGACCGAACGCCTGCCCGGCAGTGACTGGTTGTACAAATGTCCAAGGATAACATATCAAAAATGATAAACTAGACGTAGTAATGACAAACAAAGCTGTATATCTAGGCTACGTTCGGCTCTGACGTCAGTGGTTATCGATCGCATCCGTACCCAGAAAATCGGGTGTGCGGTCGTGCATTATGCCTGATCTGCCCGTGCATTTAGTGCATGAATTAAAAGCCGGTACTGTAGCTGGTCATGATCCGGTGGACCCTCAAGCCGTTGCTACCTGCTCTGTGGTCGTGCTGCAAATGAGAGGCTGTCCGTGCGTTATCTCGCTTTATCTATCAGTCATGTGAGGATCTCTCCCGTACACAGGTAAAGCTCAGAACCCGTTATAATGGGCCCGTAACGGACTCGTTATAACGGGCCCGTTACGGGTTCGTTACGAGCCCGTTACGGACCTGTTGTAACGGGTCCGTAAAAATGATAAAATTAATGGGTTACGGGTTTTCAAACTGTGAAATGTCGATATATTGAGGCCGTTACGGGCCTGTACGGCCCCGTGAACTTTTACCTGTGTACCTTACATGTATCAAGACATGTTTGGTATATATAGTAGACATAGTAGATATTGTAATTATGTGTACCAAAGAGATTGTTTATCAGAAAAGTCAAAACGGGCAAAGAATAGCACTGAGAGGCATTCAATATAAGATGCTTAAGCAAGTGAAAAAAGACCTGCATACTGCTAAGATGAACATGGAAATAGACAAATGTAACCAAACATGTATGAATGTATTTGAGTATCTGTGCAATGTATTTGGAATATTTTAAAGTTGACTATCAGAGTTATCTGCAATGCATATATTGTAACTCTATTAATATACATTGGAAAAAACAATAAAAGTCTAATATGCACAATTTGAATTTTTAAAAGAAAATACATTTTTAGAATAACTTTGCCTCTTCGCGACCTCTCATTGCCTTTACATGTGTTGCTTTTTATATGGCACTACAATGCTGTTTATTATATATAAACTAAACTGAATACCTAAGTATCAAATATGATTCTTTATATGTTAATACAACATCATTGACATAATGAGGAAATGTTTTGCATGAGGCAAAATAAACAAAAAATATTTGTCTTATTAGGTGGCTAGGGTGGCCAAATCAGTTCACGTTTTCCTTGCCAGGTAGATAGAGTAAAACCGCTATCATAATTGCTATCACTACACCACATGGTTTGGTCAACATTTTAGGTACTGGTAGCCTAGTCTTACCAGTGCAATCAGCCATCCCTGCCACCATTAATACTGTGGACACTCTACTTAGGGGAATACATACATTTGATTCCTACACCAGTCGACCGGACGTCTTCCAGTGCCTGGTTGTACAAACATCCATGGATAGTATGTAAAAAACATAAGCCAAGCATGCGAATCAAAGCTACGTTTAGTTGTGAGGTCATCAATGCATTTATGCTCAGAAAACTGGGTTGCAATTGGGCATGTTTTATGCCTGGGCCGACCGCACATTAAATGCAGGAATAAAATGTCTCCACTGTACACGTATTTAAACTGGAATATGATATCAAGTATCTCGATACCGAGCGACGGTTACTATTCTGGCAACTGTATGCATACACGTCTTTTAAAAGGTGCACACACTCTGCAGATGTCTAGATGATTTTGCATCTGAAGAGCACGGATGGTCTAACAAATAACTCAAATAGGGATAATTTGTGAAAAAAATGAGTGTTGTAGTTTCTTCCTCAACACTGAATACACCTTCTCGTCAATTACTTCATAAAAGTTTTTTTTCTACGTATATTCCATATCCATCAAAGTTGAAGGAGATTGATGATCAAACTACTTGCAGGCTCAATATGTGACGGATGTTTTATACCGGTCTTATAACTACACAGCTTAAATGTAATGTTTCAAAGAGATAATTCAATAATGTAATAATTTAGGTAAACAATACAGAGCTGAGTATAAATGAAGCCTTTTCCCTTTCAGGAGTTGCCACGCATGTGCACACGCCTATCAATATTAGCAACGTCATCCCTTGTGCTCGTAATGCTAAAACGATGTGCAAAAGGCGTTTGATCCGGAATGGCAAGGTCAGCGTTCAAGGTCATTGATTCACGGCGGAACTCGTGGCTACTTCCGGCATCTGGATATCCACCTGGCCTCTCGTGGCGGTGTGCCTACTTCCCCATCTGTCCGCCAGGTTGCGCAGCATCATCTTGAGGTCACGTTTTAAGATGCCCAGGTCGGAGATGACAATGACCCCCAGCAAACTAAACATGAGGACGGTGGCGGTTATCCCAATGATCTTATTGGAGGATTTAGTGTAGGGGTCCTCCCCGCGTGTGATGTTTAAGTCATCTAGTTGAGGCCAGATCCAGCGTTTCTGTGGGGGGTTTGTGACCTTGCGTGTGGTGGGTTTCTGTGTTTTCTGCACGTGGGTGGTTTGAGTGTTCTGCATCTGGGTGGTTTCATGTGGTGTTGTAGTTTCGTACACGCGTGTAGTCACTGAAGGAAGAAATACACGCAATGAACATTTCACGTGGGTAGTTTCATGTGGTGTTGTTGTTTCATACACAGTTGTAGTCATCGAAGGAAGAAACACACACAATGATCATTTCCAAACAATTAATGTATCTAAAATTGGAAATAAGAATTTCTATTTTAGTCACTTTTTCGCCATTGTTAGGCTAGAACGTGACTAGCCAACGTGACTAGACTATAGTAGGCATTGGAGGATAAGGGCGAGGGAAAAGCAACACAAATAAATTACACTGAATTGTACCGCCTGGAGGACAATTTTCAGAAATTAAATTCGATCTGATGTAATGGTTCTTTAAAGCAACATAACGTAGAAAACGTATATTCCATATAAAAATGTTCTATGAAGAAATCCAGATATGTATGACATTTAGAACCGATTGATTGAATAACGGTAAGAACATGGTAGGAGACTGTAACGTAAGGAATAGATCCATTTAATCGATTTTGAAATCTAGCAAAATACATTTTATAGAACCTGGAATTTTTATATATATTTCGCACATGTCAATACGAGACAAGGGACATTAAGCAATCTATCATTTTTAGATAATAGTTATACAGATTGATGATATGATGATACGAGTCTAAGTTGTTCTAAAAGTTAAACCGAAAAGTACATGCATAAGTCCAAACAGCAATGAAGGATGTTTAAAGGATAACTGAAAAATAACATATCGAATAACTTTAACAACACATGTTTTTTCAGTCGCACAAAGTCCATAAACAGCCCTCAAGAGCGCCACATATTTTATACATGTATCGCGACCAGGCCAACCTTTTGGAGCCAGGCATCGTAATCACTAAGCCACGGCAGATCCATCCATCCATCCATCCGTACATGCATGACCTTTGTATGCATGGATGCATGAATACATACAAACATACATACATACATACATACATACATACATACATACATGCATGCATGCATGCATGCATACATACATACATACATACATGCATGCATGCATGCATGCATGCATGCATGCATACATGCATGCATGCATACATACATACATACATACATACATACATACATACATACATACATACAAGCATACGTGCAGACATACATACATACATACATACATACACACACACATACATACATACATACATGTACATACATACATACATACATACGTGCACACACACACACACATGCACACACATACATACATACACACACACACACACACACACACACGCACACTTACATTCGGTACTAATACCTGGCGACGTGGTAGTTATCATTTCTGTTGCATTGCAAAAGTTGCAAAATTTCCTGCAGTTTGTCCTAGCCCAGGCGTCGTAAGAAGGGTTGGTGCAGATATCCGACTGGTAGGTCTGGCAGTTCGTCTTGACGTCGGTACACGGCTGAGGGGGCGCTGTGGTCGGCTCAGTGGCGTTGCAGAACTTGCAATACTTGGGACAATTCTTCTCAGCCCAGCCGGCTGACGAAGTGCAAACGCCCGAGCCATAGTTGGAGCAGTTTGGTATGGCATCCTCACACGTTGATGTCGCTGAAATGTAATTTGATTAATGCTACTATTATGCATTTTATTTTTTGAATATTTCTCCTTAGACAATACTTCAATTCCATAGGAGATAACTTTGAAATTACTTATACTTTTCAAATCCTTTGAAGAAGACATATTCAGAATAGACATACTTAACACTTACATTTTCCTTATTTTACTTCCTCTTGAGACATATTGATACTATTATATTGTCTTGCTGCGTGTTAGTGTTACAGGCATGGAGTTTATGTTGAATCATACGAGACATCGAAATAAACATTAGCAACTAAGTAGTCGAACTGAGTAGAACTAAATAAAAGAATATGCTATTTTACACAAATTAAACCAAGATCAGACATAAAATCTTAAGTACAGAAAAATCATCATATATCAAAACTAAAATGCGAGGTACATCAAAGTGGTCTAAATAATTTTGACATTGGCTTTAGCAAAGCTATACTGTAGCTTATTCTACGCAGGCAACTAAAAGAAAGGTGGAGTAAAGAACTGATTGATGCTTGCCAATACCAACTGACTTAATAAGCTGCCATGCACCACATTTTCAAGGTTTCATCGCACTGTACACTCTCCATATAAGGCCCAGGAAAAAGGCATATCTTTTCTATCCATCAAATTCGCTTACGATGAACACTTCAAGGAGAAGTGAAATATTTAATGAACGTAGGATGTCATTGGACAAGGATGTCATTCATCCAATTGGGGTAAGGTGCATTCGCTAATAACAAAGTGTCCATTCACATCCGTTCAAACTATGAAGGTCACAAAATAAACAGATTTTAGCATGTAAGCATATCATTAGAGTATTCTTATAGTTCGGGAATAAAGTAATGTAGATATATATATATATATATATATATATATATATATATATATATATATATATATATATATATATATATATATATATATATATATATATGTGTGTGTGTGTGTGTGTGTGTGTGTGTGTGTGTGTGTGTGTGTGCGTTTGCATGTGTTTTGGGCAATACATGTACTGGCACCTGACATCGCCTCCAGCATTTAAAGTAGGGTACATCATGCCCGTTTTGGCTCCCGCTCTCCGGGTCTATATCCTAGACATAGCAATAGCAGGCCTCCAGTCCCTTTCATCGGTCAATATCAACATTAGCTACATCCAAGTAAATCGCGAAACTAGGCAAATGTATTTTCTTTCCTTTTTGTTCATTTTACCAAAATTACAGATACCACGCAAGTTACACAGAATCCTTTTAGTTTTGTAAATAGCCCCATCGATGGCTGCCTGTTGCCGCGGGCAGTTCAGCAGATTATTAACACAGAAGTGTTTATAGTGTTGAGGTGATATCGATCAAGATATCGGTAAGTCTGACATATGTTCAAGCCGGCCAAAACTTTACCAACAATTCAACGCATTCATTTAGGGACCTTTAAGGAGGGAGGGAAATCAGGAGCATTTTATAAACTCAACTGCATCATCTAGTATTTAGTAATAATAAAAATGAAATAGCTTTATACAACCAATCTATTTTAATATAACCTTTTTCATAAATGGAATTTCTTTTCACGAATACGATTTTTTACCTTACACGTACAGTCAAAAACATAAAAATGAAATAAATTTAAAAACGACTTTTAATTGAAAATAGACAACAAAAATCCAAATGTGAGAATTTGGCAAGGATAAGTGCGGGTCGTTGTCTTCCGGCCAAGTAGAGGCACTTGCTATTCACACTAAATAATAGCAGCTTTTCTTTCCTCATTAAACTATTTTAGAGAGCAACTATTCAAAATGCTTCTCACGTATAGTTGTCAATATTAAATGGTAGTCAAATCTATATGTGCATGTTTATCTGGAACCATATACTACATTGTAACCAAATCGTGCATGATGAACATCTCGTAAATCTAAAAGATAACAAATCATATATATATATATATATATATATATATATATATATATATATATATATATATATATATATATATATATATATATATATATATATGTATATATATATATACATATATACATATATATATAAATATAACTTCATAAACTCCAATAAAACCTTAGTCGCTAAATCACCTTTATTTTCGGTAAAGAGGATGAGAAGTTGGCAGCGTGATATTATGTTTTATTATAGGTAACATGGGATAGCTTAGTTGAGATGAGTGCACACCAATACACGACCACCTTAAGCATCTAGTGGAAATGTTATCTTACCTGCCAATACTGAACTTATGAAAACGCCAAGAAAAATAAGGACCTGAAAAATAGCGAAAAGTGATCTATGACCATTGCGATACAAATAGCTTTAATATAATTATACATTTACAAACGAAAAATGTTCTCAGGGAATTATAAGCGTATTCTATTTGCCACATCACATGTTCACACGCACCATTCCACTTTTATTTAGAGTACTTTATAGTTATAACAATGGCCTGTTAACAGAGCATCACTGATTTCGAGTGAGGACTAATAGAATCGGGGAACCCATAGATACCCGAAGGTCGAACAGCTACTTCACAAAATAATTGGTTAAAGGATGCTTTTATATATGAGTGCGTTTCGAGAACTGGAAGTCAAACAAAGAAAATCAACTTACCTGAAAACACATCTTCTTCATGTTAAATGGCGTAAACATCCTGTATTCATTAAGTAACGTGTATATTCCGTTATTTCTATGAAACAGCCATGCACTTCTAAAGTTGTCTAATAACTGAATGTTCTGAGGAAAAGCATATACTGAACAGCTTCCCGACCTTTAACCCTTCCGATGTTGAGGCTACTTTCGGCCAAAGCACAAAGACGCAAATCTTTTTGAAAACAAACTTAAGCATGTCATATTGGTATTCCTTGGATAGCCCTGGCTGAGTACTTTCAGATGAGTACCCATATGCCAGGGTTTCGGTCATTTTTCAGGGTTTCTGCATTATTTTTCTGGCTATATTCGCCACCAGCAGTATATGGGTTAAGAAACCATTGCCATATCTAGCTCCCTCGCCCTATAGTCTATGGAGTGTTTACACACTATAAAAGGAATTGATTTAGCTGGAAGCGAATATATTTGTACAATAATTCAGTCTGGCACTGTTGGGAGAAGAACTGCTCTGCAGCTAGCACTTGTACGGAAATTAAAGAAAGTTGTTACTGAGCGTTAGAAAGTCAAGCTATTTAACAAGGAGTGTATACAGTGCCGACATTTAATTCCTGCACTAAATGCCAGGGCAGTCCGGGCATTATACACGACCGCACACTCGGATGACATCCAGTTTTCTTGGCATGGATGTAATGTGTATACATGACCTCCCAATTGAATGTAGCTTTGATTTGCAAACTAG
>OZ012698.1:26315452-26357952 GCA_963942565.1 Maea johnstoni | reverse complement strand
CATTTTGAGCAGTGAGGACAGACTATGATTGGTTGGATTGCAAAATCTTCCCCTCATTCTATATAGAGCTAGTCTGGCTGCTTCTAACCCTTCATCGTTTGGGATGTTGGTATATAAACTAGCCACATCTAGGGTGGCTAAAATGGTATTTTTGGGCAATTTGCCTAGTTGATTTAGTTTTCTGAGGAAATGTGTGGTGTCCTTAATGTAAGAGGGTAACGCTTTTACATGTGGTTGTAGAAAGAAATCCACTAATTGAGAAATTTTCTCAGTGGGACAGCCATTGCCAGACACTATAGGTCTGCCAGGGGGATTTTCTAGTCTTTTATGTATCTTGGGTAACATGTAAAACAGGGATGTCCTTCCTGTTGAATCCATGAGGTAGTCATGGCATTTGAGGTCAATTTCTTTGTCCTCATACATGTCCTTGATTTTATTATTTATTAGTGTTTTGTGTTGGGTAGTGAGGTCCGTGTCAGTTTCTATATAGAAATTGTCATCGCTGAGTTGTCGAAGACCTTCATTGATGTAATCAATAGTGTTGAGTACCACTACTGCGCCCCCCTTGTCTGCGGGTTTGACTGTAATTCTGCTATTAGAAGTGAGTTCTTTAAAAGCTAGTCTTTCTTCCTTAGATATATTTTGATGATGAAATTTAGGTGTTTTAGTTCTGTTTAGTGTTAATTCGTTTTGTTGTATAAAATATTCTAATGGTGCCACAACAGGTGGTATCCAGTCAGATGGTAGTTTGAATTTTTGGTGAGAGAAAGGTTCCATAGGATCCACCCTCGGTGTGGGCAGATTGACAGAGTGATCACTGCCTGAGTCCAGACTAGAATCTGGATCGGTTATCACATTAAAATGTAGTTCTCTTTTAAGTCTAAGGTGGAATCTATCCAGGTCATCTTTGTATTCTCTGAAATCTGGTTCGCCCGGATTCGGACAGAACTTGAGGCCTCTAGAGAGAAGTCTCCTCTGAGGTGCAGTGAGTTCACAGTCAGAGAGGTTGACCACTAAGTGGTCACTATTATCATTGGAATTGTTGTTGGTGTTGAAGTCTATAACATCTGAGTGTGTGTGTGTACAACTAAAGACACATGAAAATGAATAAATTGAATAACAATATTTATTATGTAAAACAGGATAAGTGTTGAGCCACAGTGGAATGTGGGTGGAATTTAGTAGTTTGGCAATGTGGGAAGTTATACAAAGACTAAGTAATGTCCAAATTGACACTTGTATGTAAAGGACTGGTCCCATAATGAGATTAAGTGAAGCAGTGGATACAGAATAAAGCCTTATTAGGCAGTAGCAGATTTTGAAAACAAAACTCAAAGTGGTAGATACATATAAAAGGCTATTGTGTGGTTCACATAATAAGTAGTAGGTTACCTGTGGTATCAGGTAATAAAAACACAGTGTACATAAACAGTATTTAACATGGGTGGAGTAATAACACATCAGACACCCTAATGGCTCGCAAACAATGATTTCATGAGCAATGTGAACAATGAGTAACAGAAAACAAGAAACAATATTCAAGGCAAGTAGCACATAAGGTGTGAGCTGGAATAATTTAAAAACCAATGAAATAAGTGATTTCAATTTTAAAACCAGTGTGGGATTGAAATATACCAACGAATGACTAGATGTTTTAGGCATGAGGTAAAGGATGAAGTATCCAAATTTACAATTGAAAAGAATAAATAGCCTTACTTCTGATAACATGTAGTGAATGAGGTAGTTACTAGATAGAATAGGTAGTGTATTGCAGGGGCGGATCCAGGGGGGGTTCGAGGGGTTCGTCCCCCCCCCCCCCCCCTGGCTGGTGAGTCATTTTGCACCACCACGCAACCTGTGGACAAACATCAAAACATTTTTTTTCCTGCCTCGGCCACCAGTTGCAATTTGCAATTCTGTCCACGTCTATTGTTTCCCCAGGCTCTGAGTAGGCAACAGGCTGATTGGTGTCAACCAGGTACAGGTCCGAGAGGATGAACATCCTGCTTGAGGGGATTATCTGCCGTGAACCGGTGGATACACAGAATAACAGTCGATGGGGGGGGGGGGGGGGGTTCGTTGATTCCCAAAATTCTAGATCACTTGATTCCTTAGTCTAGCAGGTACAGAAATATAGTCCAGTTGTTCGCAGACTACGAATAGCTTGGAAAACCTGAAGTTTGTGAGGGGAGAGGGGGGGGGTTCGTTGATATATAAACTTCTAGATCACATGATTCCTTAGTCCAGCCAGAGATATATAGATTACAGGTCACTGGTCCATAGGATACAGATAGTCCAGTCCAGTCCTTTGCAGACTAACAACTAGCTTGGAAAACCGGATGTTTGTTAGGTGAGGGGGGGGGGGGGGGGTTCGTTGTTTCTCAAACTTCTAGATCACTTGATTCCTCCATGCCCTATGAAAAATACTTAACTAATAGCCAACAGATACATAATTAACCACATCTTAACACCTTTTCAGGTGGCTTAACCCGTTTGCATCTGAAGTGCAAAAATGGTCAAACAACTTTGGGTGTACCTCATTAATTAGAGTATTATTTGTAAA
This sequence comes from Maea johnstoni, assembly GCA_963942565.1. Classification (NCBI taxonomy): domain Eukaryota; kingdom Metazoa; phylum Annelida; class Polychaeta; order Spionida; family Magelonidae; genus Maea; species Maea johnstoni. Next base: position 26,355,389 of record OZ012698.1, on the reverse strand, counting down.
AAGGTTGAAAAGAAATGATTCAGCCAAATTAGAAAAAAAGTTGAAAGTGTTGATTTCTGAGAATTCGACGAGCGCAGAAGGGGAAATTTACTGAATGACTCTCATGACTGGTGTTTAGTCATATCACAAATGAAAGAGTCTGTCTCCAATTGAACCCCCCCCCCCTCCAGATGCATGTATCGCAATTGCGCTAACATCAATCAAGCATAGTGGGCAAAGGTTCTTCCCCTCATCCCCAGGGTGTTCACATTGTTAAACCTCTCCTAAAGGTAAAATATACTTCTTAAATGTTTGAAAGAGCAAGAGGTCCGTTCAATCTTGCGACCAAAAAATTGGACAATGTGGCCATCATCACCAAATTCGATTTTGCATGTCATAATTTATATGAAATATTGCATTTCAATTAAAATTTCACTCTAAACCTATACTATATTTTGTTATATCTCTTATGAGATTATTTTTTTTTTTTATATCCCTTATAAAATTATCATTTTTAGCTCTCTGCAGTTGACTCCTGGTGGTGTTTTCATACATAATCGTGAGTGGCGCCACCAGTGTTACTTTTCGGAACTACATTGAACCCCCCCTTCTCAAATCCTGGATCCGCCCCTGTATTGGTAGGTGGTGGCTCCACAGTGTCTGTGGGAATGGTTATCTTCCCCTCGTCCAAACCAAAGAAAAAGGTCTATATATATATATATATATATATATATAATGTGCTAATGCTACAATGCAAACATATGCGTATATAATTCAGTGACTTAAAATGAATCAGAGAAATAAACGTACTATGAACAGTGTGGTTTGAGAAACACAGTAGAAATATTGGTAAGAGTACCGTATAGCAAGTTTATTACTAGGTAATCAGTCATGCAATATATGTTCAAAAGGAAAGCTGAACGCTTCGTTGCTCCCAGCGCATCCTGGCGGCCTAGTTGAGTAAGTGCGAGAGATGGAGATGGTAGTGATAGTGATGGCGATAATCGTTCTCGGCGAATGCATTCTTATTCATGGGTGGCATTCTCGACCCAAACAGGTCACGTCATATGTGTGCAAATTTACAAATCAATTGAGACATTGCAAAAATTCTTTGAACGTAATGCAAAGTAGATGTTGTCTGACCCATATAGCACAAACATATCAGCAATGCTTTTTTCTTTACATTTTTTCAATCATACCATGCCAACGGCAGTGTTTCGGGTGAAAACAGGTTAAGAGTAAACCTGTATTACTGCATAACTTCAGATACAACTAGACTGTCGGCTGGTAGTTGTTAGAAGAGATGTTGATTTCACGACTAGCACTGGTTCATCACGAGATATAATTACAAGGTAGGTGCTTGTTTTAAGATATTATAGCTAATCATATATTGCAATCGATGTAAATATGTCATTGTCCTTATGACAGCTTTGATCATCGACACGCTACTGTAGTTACATTGCATGGCAGTGATAAAGGCTTAAGAGTATGAAGGGGTTTCAGAATTGGCAAGGGCAAACAGATTGACATACAGACAAACACACATACATACGTATATTCATTCATACGTACAAACATACATACATACATACATACATACATACATACATACATACAGCTTAATAGATAGTGCGCCATCTTGGAATGACAAGCAGACGATAGCGGCGACATATTTTGGACAACTACAGAGATTATAGATGGGTTTGCTGTGTGTCCTGTATATTGTCCGTTTTATGAATAGTTTATGATCTATGTGGTGTATGTGGGTAGCGTTTTTGGCGGGAAACGAAATTTGGTAGGGAGTTGTGTGAAAAGGTGATTGTTTGTTGGAATTTTGATTGTTTGTGTGAGAGAAATGAGTTGGAGAAATAGTAGAGATGGTGGGTAGGGGGGAGAAGAGCTTTTGGTAGAGTGTGGTAGATGTAAACAATAGATTAGTGGGGATAGTGTGGGCCGTGACAGGGAAAATGAAAAAGATAAATTTTACGTGTAGAGCTTGTGTTGAAGGAGAGAGGTGGGAGCAAGAAGCTAGGGAGGGGAAGAAAAAGGCAATGGATGTGGCAAATAAGCAAGGAGGGGAGAGAGAATCAGGAGATATGAAAATGGAGAAGAGAGATGGAGAGAGAAATGGGAGAGTGGGAAAAAATTAAGAGTACAAAGGTTGGAAGAGAGAGTAGAAAAGGGGGCAAAAGAGGGTGAAAGACAGGAAGCAGATAGAGCTGAGGAATTTCCAGGGAAAAAGGGGAGAGTAGATCGAAGTAGAGAAGGGGGAGAATGGGGGTAAGGAGCAAAGAGGAGGATCGAGGAGAGGAAGAAAGAGAGAAGCAACGGAGGAGTATGAAGAAGGGGAAAAAGAGGGGAAAGAGGCAGAAGATGGAGATAAAAGTGACAGGGAAGCAGGGGGAAAGAGAGAGGAGGGGATGGTAGAAGGAAAGAGGATGGAAAAGAGGATGATAAGAGAGAAAAGGGGAGTGAAATACAAGAGGGGGGGCAGAGGGAGAAACTGGAAGGAAAGAGGGTAGGGGAAAAATATGATGAAGAGAGAAGGGGAGAGGTGATAGGGGTGTGCTTGTGTGCATATATGTTTTTTTTGTTTTTTACCTTTATTTAACACTGTTGATATTGGTTCAGCCTTAGGGGAAGGTGTAAGTGAGGGGCGCTGGAACAGGTAGGCACGGAGGATACAGGAGGGGAGGCGAGGTAGTGGTACACTGCTGTTTTAATTGTATGTTTATTGAAATAATGAATTAACACAGTTTGTATGTGGGGTTTGATGTGTGTTGAGGGGTTTCTTTCTGTGGGGTTTGAATATATGTGTAGGACAGGAAAACAAGGAAGGGACAGACCAGAGACTCGATAGGTTATATGTACAGGACAGGAGGACATGGGAGGGTACGGACCTGATGCAGGATGCATGACAATATTACGGGGGGAGAGGGAACAGAAAGTGATACAAGGCCCGGGGGTGACGAGTGGCCTGGGTGGTAGGGGTGATCTCCGTAGGTCCTCCCTCGGGAGTTGACCCGGCGGGAAAAATGCGGTTGCGGATCTCAAACAAACAAACAAAAAACATTTGTATGTACGTACATACATAAATACATTTGTCCATATGATTTATTCTCCATGTGTGGGCATTATACGGTAAAACCATACTTTTAAAAACGTGCACACTATTTAAACCTTTGGGCATGTGATCATGTTTCAATTGACTTATGGCTAGACAAAAATTTCACGGAGACTCGGGTTTCTTGCATTATTCACAACTGGATAATCGCGATTCAGTCTTGATATGGTTGACTGATTTGTTACTTCAAGTGATTATAATTGTACTCCTGATCCAAACCGACTCTGTATAATGAACTACACGAATGCTTTGCAAAGTATGCCGCCCCTCTTTTTTACATCATTATATTAAAAACCATCGCACCCCCTTTTAGAGGGTTGGTCTTTTCGCTATGTAGATTGTTGTGTTGCGAGCCGCTATGTATCCATTCCTAACAACTAAAGTTGAACATTTTGAAAAGAAAAGGGCGATCTGTTCCATTTCTAAGGTTTGTTTATCTGATAACGATATGACATAAGCTATTGAGAGCTTCGAAAACCTCAAACAAACAAACAAAAGCTTTCGATCCCGCGTAACCTGAAGGGGTTGACGAAAGGGGCAGAGCTTCCGCTTGAGTGAAGAAGCCACTGTAATTCACGAGGCGTGTACATGAATTCATGAAGTCTTGATCAAAACAAGTTTTCCCACTTTTCCAGCCTGTCTCGTCAGCTTTTTATGAAACAGACACCGTGGTAAGTTTATGGGGTATAATCTTCACCTGGCTTAGCCCGTATCCACGTGCGCCATGCTGTGAGCATGCCCCAGTAGCTTGAACAACGTCACTACTGTCGTTCAGGATCCAAAACTTAACCCTTATGCTGCTGGTAGCTAATTTTACAATACAAAATAATGCAAAAAACATGGGAAAATAAATAAAACCGTGGTATATGGGTACTCATCTGAGAGTATTCAGCAATATCCAATGAATACCAACATGAAAGGTTTTAGATGATTTTTAAATATCTTTGCATACTTGTGCTTTGGGCTAAGGGGGGCTTAGCCTTAGCCCGTATCCGTGTACGCCATGCTGTGAGCATGCCCCAGTAGCTTGAACAACGTCACTACTGTCGTTCAGGATCCAAAACCTAAGCCTTATGCTACTGGTGGCTCGTTTTGCCTAAACAGTCATACAAAAAACTGAAAAACAACTGAAACCCTGGCATATGGGTACTCATCTGAGAGTACTCAGTGAGAGCTAATGAGTACCAACATAACAAGGTTTGGATTGTTTTTAAAGATATTTGCATACTTTTGATTTGGATGAAAGTAGCCTTAGCATTGGAAGGTTCAAGTCCCTGAAGAATGCGCAAAGAGTGAACTTGGGATTTACGATTTAAGTGCGAATGATTTTGAAATGTACAAACTACGGACGAGAATTCACATTGCTATGACTGAAGTATGTGAACTATTTCATTTTATCGTACCTCTCGTTCTGTTTCCATGACAACAGCGCGGCTTTCACAATACTGCTTAAGAATTCTTACAGAAACCGTGTAGAGGTTTCTAAAAGCTGGAAAACTATGAACAAGTACCCAGTTGCCCCTTCAGGGGTTACCAAAATGTGGAAGACAGGTAATGATTTACAAGTAAAGTTTTGCGTACAGGTAAAAAGATCCATGTATTTTTTAAAACTTTGTTATGAACAGGATACTAATGAGGAAATATGATAATTAATATTAAATGATATCAAGCTCAAGAGCAAAACAAAACTACAGTGTGCCATCATATTATTATTCTTGTATCGCATTATGTATTCTAAATTGAAACAAAAAAGAATATTGCAAATACTGCATCTATTGTGCAGTTTTGGTATCGTTTATACATAGTGTACATGTATGTGTGTATGTATTGTTTGTGTGTATCATTTGTACGTGTGACTGTGATCACGGATATGTAACTGTCTAACAAGTCCAATAAAACATGGTTCGTGATTTAACATATATTTTTCTATATTTTCAGAAGTTGAACACCAGTCTCCATATCTCAGTATAAGAAGTATGAACAGAATAGCGACGCCTTCAATATACAGGAAAATACCAGAAACACGAAGAAAGACACTCTGCTAGAATGCGTTGCAAGAAAATATGCCTCTACTCTGCGTATGCGCTTAACATTCTACTGATAACTGTGGTGATAACATTTGGACTACTCCAATTCCTTGTTATCAAATCATCCTTGACATTTCAACGCTCGCAATATGACGTCATGGATCACGCGAGACTGGAGCATCACGTGATTCATGATGAGACCACGTGTATGCCGCCTCTCGAAGATGGGGATCCCACCGATAGTTTTTACCAAATTGGAAAACTACGGATTTTCCTTCAGAGGCCATTTTATGATGAACGATTTAACCAACGAATTTTCCGATTTTTTGGAATGCATGATAAGAATATATTAGATGAACCGCTATGGTGTACGTTCTTGGCCAACTTGGAAAGTGACAAAGAAAATCTCACACGCCAGACGGTCAGGATGCGACGATATATTATATTTCCTGAATGGCCAAATATGGATAGCAAATCGCATGCATATTCTTACGAATGCAACGTAACCGGATATCACGTCAATATGGATCCTATTGAGATATATCCTTATGGACAAAAATATGCAGTTAAAATACCTATCCAGATAGTGCGAACGAGGAAGGCTGAAGATTTTGCTCTGTGTCTGAAAGGCACCTTTGGTCTTCTAAACCCTATTCGCTTGGTTGAATGGATAGAATTCAATCGTTATCTTGGAGTTGAAAAATTCATTATCTACGACATGGCGATACAAGGAGTCGCAAGGCGTGTATTGAAATATTACCAGCTTGCGGGGTTGGTGGAAGTAGTTCCGTATCGCTTTCCTCTCGTTATGCAAATGTTATCTCGCGAGTTTTGGGGCGAGAATAACATCCCCGAGAAAGAAATTCTCGAACAGTCATATCTGGTGGGATTGAATGATTGCGTGTACAGATATAGGCATGTACACAAATTCATCCTAGTTATCGACCTGGATGAGGTGGTCACACCAACAAATATTACGGACTCTTTATTCAAAATGGCCGTCAGGGCTGCTGAGGAATATCCCAATATGCAAGCAGTTTCATTCAAGTCCATGATTCATGCGCAGGAATATGGTTTCAACTGGACAGGAACGAAATCGAAACTATTCATGCAGAACTACCTTCTTCGAACAGAATTAACGAGAATCCAGCCAAAAAGTTTATTTTATTCGAAAAACATTTTGGCGGTAAATTGGCACGCGCCTGTCCAGAAGCATATAGACGGGCTTGAGTTTTATATCATGCTTAATCAAACTAGGTATGGAGCTCTTCACCATTTTAGGAAAATTTCTTCTTGGAAGAATATGGAGACATACCAAAAACCAAAAGCAAAGGATGCAAACATAGCTCGATATCGCTCTATCATGGAGGAAAGGGTGTCCTCTATACTCAACAAGATTTTAGAACCCGGATAGGTGCACTGAGGTGTCTAGGTTGGGTAATTATCCTCCATCGTTTATAGAAACACAACATAGTGACTAAACTCAATCAGGACATAGTGCAAATCAATCTCCGGCTGCAATAGATATGGATGTATATATATATATATATATATATATATATATATATATATATATATATATATATATATATATATATATATATATATATACATATATATATATATATATATATATATATATATATATATATATATTTATATATATATATATATATATATATATATATATATATATATATATATATGTATATATATATATATATATATATATATATATATATATATATATATATATATATATATATTGATTGATTGATTGTATATTATCAATGTGATGTAGTTAAATAGTTTGATTCGTTAGTCAATAAAACCACTCTGGCTGCGAACAGGGTGATGTTGTCGGGTGCATCGTGTACGTTATGCTACTCAACTAAATCATAAGCAAATAACACAAAAGCAAGAAAGATCTGCCCGTTCTTTCATATTTTCTATTCTTTTTTTGAAATTTTGGCGCAGTCAGCATTTCGCTGTGCCACCTGATTTTTATTTTATAAACATGTAGATAGACAATCAAGACAATTCTTATATCATATTGTTTCAATAGATAGAGAATACAGTAAATATTATTTTAATATATAGACCGTACAATAAATTACTATACCAACAATATATGTAGTTTGCTCAGTCTCTGCATTTCACGCATTATCGGTGACCACAATCCTAAAAAGGATCTAAGTCTGCCACAAGCTCTGGCATTAAAGTATTCTGTGTCAAACTGGTATATTAAGCTGGCTTTAAGCTGAGTTAAGGAAACTCTAATTTTTCCAGTTTTGTTTTTAAAGATTAAGGTTTTTGTAGTGAGAATAATTCTATTAAGTATAGGGTCAAGTCTTTGGTCCCCTAGTAAAATTTGTACATCACTAAGGTAGTTAATGTTGTAGCCAAATGTATTATACCAGTTTATCACTTCTTCCCAAATGCATGCAGATACGTCACACTCACAAAAAATGTGTATCAAGCTTTCCTCTTCTAAATTACAATAATCACAAAGGTTTGAAGGCTTGATGCCATATTGGCAAAGTTTTTTGTTTGTTGGAAGAATTCTGTGGATAATTTTGTACTGAAACATTTTCATCCACGCATCAAAACCAATAGTGAATGGAAGTTTAAAGATTTTTTGCCAGAATAATATATCATCGTTAACTGCAATGTCCCTAGTTCAGGAATTTATCGCAGTCGGTGACCAGTCATTATTTTGTTTAAACTCTTTCTTAATTAATTGGTTTGATTTTGTGTCAGAGAGTATTAAGAAAACATGTGACTGGCACCATGGTATATGGGTATTTGTTTCCCAAAAATCTCTTTCCAAAAGCCATGTTGGAGGAATTGATCTTATTAATCTGGCATAATCAATAAAATTTAATGAAATATGAAAGTCAGAACGAATTTCTTCTTTTGACTTTATTTCTTTGTCAGAATTTATGAGGTCCCCGATTATTCTTATTCCTGCATTGTTCCATCTTTTCACAAATTCGATTTTCATTTGTGGGTTGTACCAAATTGGTTGTGATAAAATGTTTTGAGAATGATTTTTCTCTGTTTTATTAATATATTTGGCATAAGCCTTAATAAATGACCTCCAGAATGGGTTAAAGGTATTATTCAATAGCAGGTTTAAGTAATCGGGGCCGTAGAAAGGTATTTTGTCGATTCCATAAATTCTTGGAATTATTATCCAGTCACTCTCTGTTGCAAGTATTTGTTTCATCCACTTTGTTTTGAGTGTCATTTCAAATGTTTCAAGGTTTACCATGTTTAAACCTCCATGGTCAAGGTCCTTTTCTAAGGTTTTCTTAGATATCTTTGGAGGTGTTTGTCTCCAAATGAATCCATAGAACTTCTTGTTTATTGTTCTCATAAATTCTTTGGTTGGTGTTGGGAGGGATATAAAAAAAATGGACTATTCTGGAGAGGGCCAAGCTTTTGACTACTGTGATTCTTCCCAGAAGAGTCAAATTCCTTCTATTCCAGTTTGCTAATAGTCTATCTATTTCCACTAATTTGTCAGCACAGTTGAGGGCGGTGATGTTGCTTAGGTCCTGAACATTGTATTTTATGCCTAATGCAACAAACTCGTGGACCCAATCCAGCCCGAGATCATGACATATTCCATCTTGCTTAAATCTATTAGAACCTATCCAGATAGCCTTAGTCTTTGATAAGTTAATTTTTAACCCAGAAACTTCCTCGAAGTTATTTAGGGTTAATAGGGTTCTTCTTAAGGTCTTCTTGGTTGGTTTAAGAAACATTGTGGTATCATCTGCGAATTGGGTGTTTCTTCTCTTCATTACCTATACGGAGCCCTTCTATCTCGTGAGTATTCTTAATGGATAGGCTCAATATCTCTGCACATAATATGAAGATGTAGGGGGATATTGGACCCCCCTGCCTGCATCCTCGGCCTAGCTCAAATGGTTCTGCTATCCACCCGTTGTGTGAAACCCTGGAGTTTGTATTTAGTTGAAATAGTTTAATCCATTTACAAAGATTTGCTGGGAAACCAAATTTTTTTAGGACTAGATCGACAAAGTCCCAGGCGATGGAATCAAACGCCTTTTCGAAGTCAATGAGGAGAATTAAGTCTGGAATGTCTTTCTCTTCATGTTCATATATATAATCATAAATTTCCCTAGTACATTCAGAAATGTTACGGCCCTGAATAAAACCTTTTTGTTGGCGATCAATAAGGATGTCTAGAACTTTTTAGACTCGGTTGGCAATGCAAGTTGAGATCAATTTATAAGATGAATTTAGGAGAGAAATTGGTTTCCAGTTTTTGAGGTATTTACGTGGTTTGTTTCCTTTAGGTAGACAAGTTATAACTCCTTGCAATTGCGAATTAGAAATCTTGTTCTTGTTGAAGTTTAAATTTATCGATCTAAGATATAGATGTCCTATCTGGTCCCAAAAGATTTTGTAAAACTCCACTGGGAATCCATCAGGTCCCGGGCTTTTGTTGTTTTTTGAATTGATAACTGCATGATGGAGTTCTTCATGCGTAATGGGACCGTCTAGATCATTGATCATGTGCAAAGGAATTTTTTTATATTCTGTAACATTCAAGTCCTTAAGGGACTCTATTAATTTCCTGTTGCGTGGTTTTCTATGTAAAGGTTTTTTATAGAATTTCCTAATTTCTAGGAGAATTCTTTCCTGGTCCGTAACTATTTCTTCCGTGTCTAAGTGGAGTTCTTTAAAGCATTTGTTAACATTATTACTTTTTTCTAGTTGGAGGAAAAATTGGGATGGTTTTTCACCATTCTCAACACAGTTGGCTCTAGATCTAATTTTGGCCCCTTTTAGTTTCTCTTCTCTTAGTTTGACTAGTTGTTCATTTGCCAATGCAAGTTCCGTCATCTGATTAGGGTTAGAGTTGTTTGTATTAATATTGTTCTCTAATGACTCTATTTTTTTGCTCAATGTTTCTTCTCTCTTGCATCGCTGTCTTTTTAGAGAGGATGCAAATCTGATTAGAACACCGCGGATTTGCGTCAGGAGAGTTTCCCATATCAGAGATTCATCTATTAAAAATTCAATATCTTTCATTGGAATACTATCCACATAGTCTGGATGGTATGGAGTGACGGCATAAGTACTCTTGATGAGCAGAATTTCTTTTTTCACTAATTTGATTACCTCTTCATTTTGAAGGAGGTCAACATTTAATCTCCAAGGACCCGGTCCGGGTGTATGATTATTAATATGAAGTTTAAGAACAACAGGGGCATGGTCTGATCTGTATCTAGGTCTAATATGGCAGTCAGAGGCCAGACTTAGTATTGATTGTGAAATGAGAAAGTAATCTAGCCTAGCCTTTTTACTGGGATGGTTTGTCCACCATGTGAATTTAAAGGATTCTGGGTTAAGGGCTCTCCATTCATCGGTAAGACTTAGTAGGGCCATTCCTCTTTCCACTTCATCTTTTGCTTTGGGGTTGTTATTTCTTGCATAATTATAAGTGTCCTTTGAATAATCTCGGACTGTGTTAAAGTCACCACACACTATATAATCTGCATTATTGTATGAGAGGACTTTTTCCCAGATATTTGCAAAAAACTCTGGCGAGTCTTTATTGGGGGCATATAAGTTTACTAAACACATTCTCGGCAATCCTGCTATACTAATGTCTAAAATAATGTAGCAGCCGTTCGGGTCAGTAGTGGAGTTGTGTATTTCAAACTCCAGTCTTGCATTAAATAATATGCATACTCCTCTTGAGGAGGAAGACTTGGTTGCACACACTAGTTCTGCATTCCATTCCTTCCTGAGTTTAGGGATTTCCCAACTTTCAAGGTGGATGTCTTGTAGACAAGCTATTTGTATGTTATCGGTTTTGAGTTTGGATAGTAGGTCAAATCTCTTGCCAGAGTTGGCTAGGCCTCTGCAGTTTCTAGATTCAATATTTATGGCAGCGAAGATACGTTTGGTTTTGGAGATGTCATGATCCCGGGCCTAAGCACCCATCTATACTTACAAAGGTATACTTGTCTGAAGTCTATCTTAAGGGAGGGGTTGATTGTCGTTAAAGGGGAGGTTAACGGGTGATTAGTATAAAAACAAAAAAGGTGGGATGTCCCACCATTAACATTTGTTGACACGAAAGTTATCAACCTAGGACATGATGTTTTTTTCCTTCTTTTCTGTGACGCCGTCAGTTCCTATATTATAGTACAGCACGTACTGCTCATATGTATTACATATTTGGTTTTAATTTCTGACTTTTCAAACGAAGACCGTTAATTCATATGTTTGCAAAGTTACTTGATTGTCTTCCAATCATCATTGTCTGTTACTTTGGCCTCTAGCCAGACAGAGATTCCTTTTAATCTAATTCGAGTGTGTTTGACTTCACCATTCTTTTTCATGTTATACGCCTTTGTGGCTAAGATGGCTCTATCAACTCTCATTGCCTTAGGCAGGTCAGTGCGCAGTGAGAGGTTTGTACCTTTGAGATTTCGTCCATTTTTCAGACATGCTTCCTTGTCTTCGGGGTAGAAAAAGGCGATTTTCAAAGGAGCTGGACTATCGCCAGTGCTTTGCAGTCTCATTGCATATTTAATCTGCAATTTCTCGACCCATTCTTTCGTCATTTTAAGGTCGTCAACGAGAAACTTCCTAGCAACCTCAACTGACTTTCCTACGCCTTCTTTTCCCAGGAGGCCGTAGATGATGAGATTTTCACGTTTTCTCTCATATTCTTCCCAAATTCTTGCTTCGATTAGCATATCCACTTCCTGTTTTAGTTTGCAATTCTCTTCTATCTTATTCTCAGCTTCCGCTAATCTATCTTCGAGGTCACTAATTCTCGCAAGAGCTTGTTCGGCATCTTCTATTTTGTCTATTCTATCTGCCATGTCTTGACTGTCTATCTTCTCTTCGACCGAACTGAGTCTATTTTCTATATCTCCAATGCGAGGGATTAGTCTATTGACTGTGTCAGTCAATTTGTTGAAGTTAGATGTCATTGCTTCAACAAGTTTTTCATTTCTATCCTGCCTGGTGTCATCTTCTTTGTTCTTAACATTTATGGTGGATTTTATCTCCTCGAACATCTTCACGATGTCAGAACTACTGAGTTCCTTGGTATAAGGAGTGCTCGCCGTCGAGCCTGTATTCCCTGTTGCACTCGATTCCCTTCTACCAACATAACTCTCCATAACTGTCTGTTCGCCCCCCCCCCCCCCCCCCCCCCCCCCGTTGCTGCCTAGTTGTTCTGCTATTCATATTGGGGTTTTTATTGTTGGTATAAATATTCGGATTGATGGTCAGGGAAGGGTATGTAAAAAGTTTGCTTAATCTATGAATGAGAACAAATTCTTATTTTGAAGTGACTGTGTATATTATCACGAATGGATACAAGAAGGAGTAAATGTTACAGTTCACTCTCTTGCAACAGAGGTGTGATTCAAAAAAAAAAAGAAAAAACTGTATAACTACCCAGGAGTAAGCCTGTACCGGTCTGAGCGCTAGGTAACGGTATATGATATAGCAATACAAGGCAATAGTATACAATATTGATCTGACTTACGCTTTTATGGCAAGTTGGCCTTGTGGTTCAGGAAGTCACGTGTTCAAATCAATCAACTGTACCTTACCTTTATGTAGCACTTCAGACTTGTTTTGAACAGATGCAGGCAAGACAAAGTGATTAATAAGACAAGGTTTTATGATGAAAGTCTTCTCAGTCCAAAGGAAGTTGAATTGAGAAAATTTTCTAAGTTCTGCAGTCCCTGTTAAACACTGATGCCTGAAAGTTTTCTAAGTTACAGGCTGCAAGATCAATATAGAACATTTCCCAGATCCTAAGATCTCAAATGGTAGGCCGCAGATGTGGATTCAATTCGAAGAACAAGTTGGCTGGAAAAATTTTCTAGGTTCAAGATCTGAGGGAATGGTCGCTTGAGAAATTTTTTTTAAGTTCTAGATTATAGACAACAAGTATGAATTCAAATGTAGAAGACAATTTGGCCTGAAAGTTTTCTAAGTCCTAAACCGTTTAAGTCCTAAGGAAAGATGGCTTGAGAAATTTTTCTAAGTTGTACAATTACTGATAAGTACTGGTACCTTAACTGGGACAAGATAGGTATATGTGCAGAATGTTCAAAAGCAAAATAGAAATTTTCCCAAATCCTAAGATCTCAAATGGTAAACGGCAGATGTGAATTCAATTCAAAGAACAAGTTGGCTGGTAAAATTTTCTAAGTCCAAGACTTGAGAGAATGGTTGCTTGAGAAAAAATTTCTAAGTTCTAAATTATAGGCAACAAGAGCAAAAATAGAAAATTTCTCAAATCCTAAGATCTCAAATGGTAGACAGCAGATATGAATTCAATTCGAAGAATAAGTTGGCTGAATAAATTTTCTAAGTCCAAGACCTGAGAAAATGGTTGCTTGAGAAAAAATTTCTAAGTTCTAAATTATAGACAACCAGTATGAATTCAAATGTAGAAGACTATTTGGCCTGAAATTTTCTAAGTCCTAAACCGTTTAAGTCCTAAGGAAAGGATAGCTTGAGAAATTTTTCCAAGTTGTACAATTACTGATGGCTTGAGAACTTTTTCTAAGTTGTACAATTACTGATAAGTACCAGTACCTTAACTGGGACAAGATAGATATGTGTGCAGAATGTCAAAAAGCAAAATAGAAAATTTCCCAAATCCTAAGATCTCAAATGGTAAACAGCAGATGTGAATTCAATTCAGAGAACAAGTTGGCTGGTAAAATTTTCTAAGTACATGGCTTGAGAGAATGGTTGCTTGAGAAGATTTTCTAAGTTCTAAATTATAGGCAACAAGAGCAAAACAGAGAATTCCCAATTCCTAAGATCTCAAATGGTAGAGGGCAAATGTGAATTCAATTCGAAGAGTAAGTTGGCTGGAAAAATTTTCTAAGTCCAAGACCTGAGAGAATGGTTGCTTGAGAAAAATTTTCTAAGTTCTAAATTATAGCCAACCAGTATGAGTTCAAATGTAGCAGACAATTTGGCCTGAAAGTTTTCTAAGTCATAAACCGTTTAAGTCCTCAGGAAAAGATGGCTTAAGAAATTTTGTACAAGATATTTATGTGTACAGAATGTCAAAGAGCAAATAGAAAAGTTCCCAAATCCTGAGATCTCAAATAGTAAGCAGCTGATGTAAATTCAATTCAAAGAACAAATTGGTTGGAAAAAACTTTCTCCATCCAAGACCTGAGGGAATGGTTGCTTGAGAAAATTTTCTAAGTTTTATAGTCACTGATGAGTACTGGTATCTTGACTGAATTAAGGTAAATATGGATGCTTAAAGAAAAGAAAGAAAAATTTTTATTTTTTATTTTTCTAAAGTCTAAGTCCTAAAAAGTTAGACAGCGGAAATGAATTCAATTAAGAAGACTGTGAAGAATGTCCAAAAAGAGAAAAGAAATATATATATTTTTTAATAATTCTAAGTTCTGAACCGGTAGATAACAAATATGAATTAAATTCGAGAGACAAGTTGTTTTGAAAAAATCCTAAGTTCACGATCTAATAAAAAATGACTCGAGATAGAATTTTATAAGTTCTACAATCCCTGCTAAGCCTTGGAACCTAGATTCTGGTTATTAAGTGGAAGATACCAGACATGAATACAAGATGGCTAAATGGTCAAAAAATAAACAGTGATGTGAACCAATTCAGTGCATTGAAAGCAGACCACTACTCTTCCATTACAGGATATGGCCACAGTACCAACCGTCCTGGCCACCACGGTACCGTGGTGGCCCGGACGGTTGGGAGCAATGCTTCCTGTTATTCGCACTCCCTAGAGAACGCTACCCACCTGGCCGGCACTGGCGTGCAGGTCCTTATCTATATGGGTCACAAGCAGCCAGCTACTAGCAGTATACGATGGAGTGTTGACGCTAGATGTGACAGCCATACAGATTTCCAATTGCAGCAGAAAATTGAGTATAAAAGCGGTTTTCATGGAAATGACTACAAGAAAGTGGTATATTTAGTTTAGGAAGTATACGATACTCTGGCGTGCAGCTTAATATAGGAGTTTTAGCATGCTCTTGAGGGTTGAAAGTTGTAACAAGTGACTTTAAAAAGTTCTGTGTGACCATATCCTGTCATGTCAGGTTATGAGAGGTAAGTTAAACTGAAGGGAAGGAATATGCAAAAAGTTCCAAAATCTAAGATTGGTTGTAGGGTTAATGAAATGGGTGTAATGGAAAATACAGTCTATTGCTTTACAGATAGGGAATTCCTTCTAAATTTTCAGTGGTGCTACGCTTATCGAGTGAACTGAATTGTGATCTATAAATCAAGTACCGACCGATAATTTTAATGGCGTAATGTGTCGGACAAATACCCAGCAACTGTGATTTAACCCAGTAACTGTGTTATGACAAGTTGGTCTCAATCTATTGCAAAAAACCGCTACAGAACAGTGGGTCTACTGATTGACAACTATATCAACAGACCAGTATGAATAGAGAATCCGTCTTCGTTCGCGATGTAAATATTGGTTGTCAAGTATCGCTAGGGTAGAGCGCCGCCAGCGGAGAGTTGTGGTACTAAACCGGAGTTATATATTTACATAGGATTCGAGAATTCTGAATAGATGCCGGGAGATGTATATTAGTGTAGCTACCTCGCTTCCGGAGAATGTTTATACCGGGAAACAGAGAGGAAGATAGCAAATATCTAATCAGATTAGAATGTAGAAAAATATCAAAAATTAGAAAATAGAGAATAGCCATTATCGCATAGGATACTGTGGGATCTTGCCTCTATTCAACTGGTCGTTCAGAAAGTTAGTCTAAACAAGTGTCTAGTATAGCTGCATGTATTAAATACTCTGTTATAGTGGTCAGATGGTAAAATATATTATGCTGCTACTGAATACTAGATAGGACAACCCACGTCTGATGTGACATTGCAAGAGAAATGAGACCTACCTGTGCTTGAATGCGTCCTGTCCTAACTTCCGCTCCGGAGGGAGTGTTCCAGTAAATCCAGAGTGTTTGCACAGTGAGTCTATGGTCGAGTGGAGTTTTAGGGACAGTAGATAGTCTATTTCGAAAGCTAGCAAGGCGAATGGGTGCAGACGGTGCCTACCCGAGAATAGTTCATTTGCTAGGGTGATAGTTCTGCTGCCACTGAGGCTGTATCGCAACAGCCGGAGATAGTCTTTTTCGCCGAGAGTTCGTGTTGTATGTAGATGCGACTGGTGCACACCCGTGTGTGCCTGTTTTAACGATGGATCACTTACTGTGTCAGTGTTCAGCCTGACTGGTGCACACCCGTGTGTGACTGTTTTAACGATGGATCACTTACTGTGTCAGTGTTCAGCCTGACTGGTGCACACCCGTGTGTGCCTGTTTTAACGATGGATCACTTACTGTGTCAGCGCTCAGCCTGACTGGCGTTTGTAAAGTTTCAGGTTGAGTTGGAATGCAACCAACGTTTTTACATGAGTCAATTTTGAGTATTAAAGAGAAGCCAGCCCTTTATCGGAAATTGTTTGTGTGCGTTTGGTGTAGAAAAGTTTTGGTAGGAACTGGTCGATCACACGAAAGCTTAGGTTTTTAATCAAGCGAGAAAACGATGTCACCTAGCCCATCCACCTCAGGGAAGTGGGTTACCACATTTGCCAGGAGTTGCCTAGTGTTGTAGAGGAGATCAGAGGTTTGGTCTAGGACATCTAGCTTCATGAAACTAGAGGCACTTCCACGCTCAAGGCGCACAAAGGTTTGGCGGATGGTACTTAGGCGGGCGCCGACACGCTCTACAGCAGTCTCACAGCGTGTGAGCTCGCCACGTGCTCTGTTAAGATTATAGGGGCTGCTATCAAGATGGTAGTTTTCGTCTACCATATACTGAAGGGAGTCGGTGACTTCCCTGACTGTATATTGGCATTCGAAGAGAACGGCGTTGGCTTTCTCTATTTCGTCTCTGTCCATGTAGTGGAACGCCAAGCTCCCTATGTAGACTGTGGCGACGCCATCTTCGTTACCGTTCACAATCTTGTCCACTAAAAAGGAATAGAGTTTTTTGTAAGTACTAGTGGCGGCGTAAAGTTTATATAAATCAAAAGTTCGGAAATTGCTTATAAGTTTGATGTACACGCGGTCGACCTACTTGTTTCAGCTTGCTTGGGCGAGGTGTTCATAGTTCAGTTAGCTCTGATCAAAAGGAAAGTGTGTGAGCTCGCAGCCGATTAAATAGGCCGCTCTACGAAGTGGTCACGTGGTTTTCTCAGGGCTCTGTGATTGGTTGAGCCGAATGCATTTTCATTGACGTGGTTGGTTGAGAGCAAATTTTGGCGCGAAACTGTTGTACACTTTTGATATTTTTTCACGCTTGAATCTCGTATCTGCAAGTTGTCGTGATCTTCCAAATTTCACCAGGGTGTTCCTACCCTATTCATTCTCACAAATCCTCACTCTCCTGGATATCATTTCAATTAGTGAATGCAGAAATTGGTAAATTATGTGGAGCTATCCGTGCCGACTTTCTCTCAGCTGCTCATGACGTCACTGACTTTGTAAGGGGACATCACATATCAGTGACTTGTATATCACAATTATGTAATTGCCTTATGATGGCCATGGGATGCTTTTGATACTTCAGACACCGCGCAATAGTACTCTTAATGTACATGTAGGTTGGTGGATGAATCCTTAAACACTATATATCAAACAGCGATACATATTAGTGCCACACTATTATATGTTACTGAAAACAGTGCCATTACTCCAATAACTTCTCATAGCGAACCGAACATGTGATACAGCGAACGCGAGATTATAGAAGAGTCCTTTACCTTACGACCAATTAAGCCAGAGAGCAGTGTGAATGTGAAATATATACATATATATATATATATATATATATATATATATATATATATATATATATATATATATATATATATATATATATATATATATATGCACGAGAAAGCAGCTAGCAGATAAAGTGGTACGTTTTGTTATCATTGATCCTTTATAGACTCATACTAATTAGAAAGAAGTGAAAACTGTAAACGGTCGTTTATGGGATCAAAGGCAATAACGGATAAGCTGGTGTCTTTTTAGAGTTTGCTAGACATTTATTGACCATACTATACACAGTCTATGCATATGTTGGTACACACAATAACATGAAATACATTCTAAGAGAATACGTTTTGCAATGATAGTTTATAATGATGCATTTACAATACACCAACTTGACAAATACTTATGAGAATATGATACCGTTCTATTTACATTTGCTGAGTACTTGAGAGTGTGGTTTATTGAGGTACTCTAGGTGTGATTCACGTGCTTTATGACAATGTGGGATGTGAAGACCTCTTATTGTGAACACAATCTCAGGATCCACTTTGTTCCTAATTATGTAAGATTAAAGCCCCTGAAATAGCAACACCAGGTACCTCTGTATGTATGTATGTATGTATGTACCTATCTATCTATCTATAAATGTATGTATGTATGTTTGTTTGTATGCATGCATGGATGTGTGTACTAGTATGTATGAATGCATGCATGTATGTTTGCACGCATGTGTGTGTGTATGTTTGTTCCTGTCTGTCTGACTGTTTGTCTGTATGACTGTGTATATATGCATGCATGCATGCATGAATGCATGCATGCATGTATAAACGTATGTATGTATTTATGTATCGTATGCATGTATCGTATGTACTATCGTGTGAAGGAATGTATGTTTATGGATGTACATGTTTTTTTTATTGTTTTATTAACTCGTTTTGTTGTTATTCTGATTATTTTGGTTGTGTATATTGCACTTAAGTACTTTGTTGTGTAATTGTTTTTTTCTGAATATGTACATGTTTTCGCCCGTTGCGAGGCGGTCAATAAATTCTTCTATAAAACTACATACACATTTCCCAAGTTCATTTATTATTATATACATCCAGATATGGAAAACAACACAATATACATTAAAAGAGTACTTATATTTAAACAGAGATATTGCACCCGTTACGAAGAGCATCGCGAGACATCCCTACAGCTATCACTAATGTTAATGGCTGTAATGATGAATGTTTAGTCTTTATTACTATTTTATAAAAAAGTCGGTAAATATTGTGTACAGATCCGTAGTCATCATTTTATAAACACACCATTTGAGGGTGCCATGGACATGTACTTAAATCGTGAAGTCAAAATAATCGGTCCCGAAGCAAAGTATCTTTGTGGACGATTTCCGACAATTGGTTCAGAATTTTGTCACCAGGTGGCACTGCTAATCAAGCATTCATATCGGAACTGTAAAATAAAGTCCTGGATCAATGAAAAGACAATACAAATTGACGGACTTGATTGTTTAAAGCAGAGCTCTTTATAGAACATAAGAAGGAAGTATTTAACAAGCTGTACTGAACAGTGCTCTCTGAAAATCTGTAAAGTTTAACTAGATTTGGCGCAGGGGGGTTTCCGATGCTGGTGCCGTGTGCAAAAGTATTTCATATTGTCGAATACGCCGCCGAGTTGAGCGCAGTTTTAACATGGCCGTTCAGCTGGACGGACTGGTGCATGGAGCATACAACATTACATGGGTTCATAAAGCCCCATTCTCACATTCACGATCTAGAACATGATCCGAACACGACCTGGCAGATGTAGTGCATACGACCAAAATCTATGTTTTGAGTACGATATTATGCAAATTTTCTTTATTTTTTGAGGTAGAGGACTCTTATTCGATTACCATTGGATATCCATAAGATGCCTATATGTTTGACGACGATCGTCGCCGACTGATACACGACAGGTATTGGACAGTTATTGGACCTGAATATGTTTCTTCAAGATCAAACCCGCATTTAGTATGACCGTTATTCGATGTTCATAGGTAAACCCCGACTATTATACGATAGTAATACGATTACTATACGATGGGAGTACGTGGTGTACGTGCATAGGCGGATCCAGGGGGGGGGGGGGGGGGGGGGGGGGGGGGCGAGGGGGCTTGTTAAAAAATCATGGGGCCTGGCCCCCCTTAATTTCTGGCAACAAAAAAAAATATGAAAGATATTATCAATAGCAGGGAATTTCAGGGTGGCAAGGGACCTGATTGGCCGAAAACATTTCATCCCAGGGATGTACCTAATCCTTCCAGGTCTTATTGTAAAATTTGCCCATTGCCAATACTACAAACACTCGAGCATTTAATCACAAAAAAAATGGAAAAAGCAGTTTCCAAACTCGAGTCAGACAGACTGAATATGGCAGTGACAACAATTGAAATTTTAATTTCAAAGATAATTTCAAAGGCATCAGCTTCTCATGTGTATGTATATTTATGGACTATAACTTCGACTTCATAGTTACAAAAGCATACTTTGATTAGTTGGAAATTACAAATATAATCAACAAATATAATCAAAAGAAACATGATATAACAGATAAAAATAGTACTGTAGGATCATTATGTAACAATATGGGAATACCAGCTTTACAGGTGTACTATGCCCCATGGGGAGTTCAATCTCAGAGTTGAAAGTCGCCGTTTTATACCCTTTAAACACTTTTAATATACTAAAGCAAATGGGCTGCCTGCATTTATCCTCAGTAGTTTTCTTCAATGACACATTTTAAAAATGAAATTTGTCATTAGATAAACTAGTGATCTAATTCTAAATTACCAATTTTGCTTGCAGGATTGCCCTGATAATACATCTCAGAGCATATATGCCCTCTGACAAAAATTTGCCTTTCCTAAAAATCTTAAGATAGACCTCTCATACATAAGTTTCATATTACTTTATACACAAACTTGCTCTGCAAATGCCCCTCAGAAGAGAACACCTACAATATCCAGATCCCCGAACCCATCGCCCCCCCTCCCCCCCCCCCCCCCCCCCCCCACCACCACCACCAACCCCAAGATGTGGAGCTCCCCGGACCCAACCTGGCCCCCCCCATGATAAATTCCTGGATCCGCCCCTGACGTGCGTAATTTCAGGGGTGGCTTTTTCTCGCCCAGTATATAAGGGGTGCGACGCATCATTTTTTGTGTCACATGACAAAATTTTTTCGTACCAATAGCCGACGTGTAAACATCGTGGATAGCGTACAGGTTACCAATAGGCAATCAATAGCTATCGTATAAGTGGCAATAAAGATCATATGCACATCGTATGCAACTTTCCCACGCTCTTGCATACGCAATACGCGGATGTGCGTCTGATGTGCATAGGACGTCGCCGACCTTCATACGATGTTTACTCGCTAGCTATTGGCAGCAACTCGCAGCAACTCGCACCGGGCCGGTTTTGCCGATCGAACATGCAGATTTTGAACATTCCAAAATGGTCGTGGCCACACCTGACCTCAGTACGAGTTGCGCCGACCCAGCCTGATCTTCATACGATCATGCCGATCAACAGGCTGATCTCTATTCAACTTAACACGATCGCTTGATCGTGTTCGGATCATGTTCTAGATCGTGAATGTGAGAATGGGGCTTAACACGGGGATCATCGGGGATCATTTTGCCCACGGTGTAGCAGACGACCTAAACAAATAATACGAGCAGTTTCCAAATTAGCGAACGCTACGTCCCTACAACTAGCATAAACACAACAACACCAACAACGGACATAAGAAATTGCTGTAATTTTGTTATTAAAATATACTTTTCATGAGATCTAAACACAAAAATAAACATTTCTGATTGATGAGTACAAGTAGTGCAAAGTTCAATTTCATATTGAGAGAATAAGTCTCGAAAATAGACCAGTAAAAGTTTTTTACGGGGTCACGGCCGAGATGAAGGGCTTTCATTGAAGAAATTCTTTTGCACACGGCACCAGCATCGGAAATACCCCTGATTTGGCGTGTTGCTCTTGCTGAACCCTTTGTTGCATTAGGGGCACCAATACTTCAGTAGCAGGCAACAACACTACTATCACGATATATTTGGAATAATGAAAACAATGACCGTAAACATCCTGAGGTTTCCAATAAAACCGTACAGGCAAAGGTAAAGTTGGAAAATATTTGAAAGAGAAGTATCATTCAGTTCAGTACCAAAATCTACCCTTCAACTGTTTTGTAAAACCACTCTTAATTCAAGTTATTATCATAGATATCATAGGTCCAGACGACAATGTGTAATCATAGTTTGGGTGCTGGTTCGGCCGTATTCACGCCCTGGTGGAACTGTACCAATACGATTGTATATGTAAGCAGAAACGTAACGAGCTGAAAATATAAAAAAAATGCATCAAATTTTATTTCGGGGATTACAAAAGAGCACTAAATTCGGCAATTTTATTAATAAAGTCAATGGAAATTGGATTTTTTTTTCGTCACATTTATGCCAATTATGGTTAATTCGTGACTAGCCAGTTGTAAGTAGTGGAGGAATCCGGAGTGTTTTCCTCACCTTTTTGCCATATTATGGTTAAGTTGTATTGTAGGGGTGTATATTCATTGACATATATACATACACATAACAAAATAAACAAATATTACAAATAATAACAGTAAAGAAATGTAAAGAAATGCCAACTTAGGTGGCCATTAACAAGTCTACCTAGTATGCCACAGATTACATTGCCCTAATAAAGGAAACTAATATAACTTAATAACAGAAGAGTGGAATAAAAAAACTGATTTCGTCAACTTATTAATAGAGCTCAAATACTTAATAATAGTTGTGACGGAAACCGTTGGAAACTGGAATACCCAGCAAAACCACCGCCTAACCCACCAGAGTCACTGGCAACTTTCCCATACGCTCCGACCGTATTCGAACCCAGGCAATGATGAGAGACAGTGTGCAGTTACTGTCAACACCTTAAACCACTCGGCCATCAGTGCAAGCCCTCTCACTATTTGGAACTTATAAGGTGTGTTTACTAAAATCTCCTGAATCCCCAGGCTTGTTGTGATGCTGGTGACACACTCAAAATAACGCATCTCGTAGTTTAGCACTATTGTCCCCTTTCCAACAACTGTTATCCAATCACTGTGGTCTTGGTGTTTTAACATACGTTTTCTTGAACTTGGCTGATTGAGCTGACCTGAATAAGAGCACAGTTTCTATTTCAACAGTGTTTTACCTCAAATGACATTTTCTTGATCAATAAAGGGTAAATTTGATTTGTAAATACCACGCACGTCTGCTAGATATACTAGGCCAGGGCAACTTGTTGGAAAATGCGGAGTTCCTGCAAGATAATACCTTACAGCACACAATTTAGTTAGAGAATTAACCAACCAAGTAGGTCAACTAGTTAGAAACAGCATACCTGCTGTTGACCTACTTTCTTAGGTAAAGTTTCCACCAAAGACGTGTGCTATAGGAAACTACAAGTTTTCCATCAAGTTGCCCTAGCCTAGTATATTTACCAGACGTGCATTGTAATTATAAATCAAATGTACCCTTCATTGACCAATAAGATGTCACTTGAGGTAATCTGTGGTCCTTTTTACGTCAGCTCAAGCACCTAAGTTAAAGAAAACTTATTTGAAACACCAAGAATTAGGGTTTATATAACCATTCTTAGAAAAGGGACAAGAGGGCTAAACTAGATGTGTTATTCTTAGTGTGTCACCAGCATGACACAGCCTTAAGTAAATACCATAACCGCATAGCTTACCATCTGATAAATTTCAAAGTGAACTTACAGTGAGTATGGCTTGTTTATCAACAACGCA
Organism: Maea johnstoni; assembly: GCA_963942565.1. Taxonomy (NCBI): domain Eukaryota; kingdom Metazoa; phylum Annelida; class Polychaeta; order Spionida; family Magelonidae; genus Maea; species Maea johnstoni. Next base: position 26,331,576 of record OZ012698.1, on the reverse strand, counting down.
GAAGCCAAGTGCAGTGAATCCGATGGGCGGCCCCTGTAATCTATTCAACAGCACCACAACCTGAAAAACAACATTCTGGTCTCAGACAATTATGCCATCTTATTTTACAGTATATAGATGCGTATGTAATTCTCCTGGAAAATGGGACATCGACAGAGAAGGAATCTATTAGGATCTCGCATGGAAAATCGAAATTCAAGAGTCAAGGTTCGTTACCTTGCATTCAAGACAATTATTACTTGACGTCGACTCTACAGTGCCGATATTTAATTCCTGTACTAATTGTCTGGGCAGCCAGGGCATTATACACGACCGCATGCCCGATTGCCACCCAGTTTCCTGGGCATGGATGCATGCATGACCTTACAACTGAAAGTAGCTTTAATTCGCATGCTTCATGGGTCATTGGTGTGCTCGGCGTATTTCTAGGCTTGTTTTCTATGGGTGTTTGTACAACCAGGCACTGGCAGACATCAGGTCGACTGGTATAATAATTAAATGCCTGCAGTGTACATACAACAGCGTTGTTGGGTTTGATGCAATAAAACATATTTGTATTAGGTTTATAAAGAAGTAATTGCATTGTATCGTATTGTGTTGTATTGTAAGTTTGACTAAGCATTTTACGGTATAAAATCTTACATGTCACAGAACAATTTCATTATACAATACTGTTAACATTAAACAAACTTGTGATTCTCTTTATTTATTTGGGCATATGTTTTTGTCCACGAACACCATTCAGTCAGAGGCATATCTTCTATTTTACTATTATACTCGAAAGTCATAAACATATGTCCTGAAAGACTGAAGACATTACTCATTGTCAATTGATATGTGCCAACTTATTTCCCCTATTAGACTACATCAAGTAACAAATGGAAAAATACACTTCAGAATATGCAAAAATTACACTTAGTGTTAGCTGACATGGACTCACTTATATTAACTCTGTAAGAGACTTACTATTTCAGCACAAAAATATGGTTGTCAAAAGTAACCTACTTCGTTGGAGTGGCCTGGATCGAGTTTTCGTAGGTTTATGCGATAGACATCTGGTAATGCACCGTGGGCCTGAAATGTAAATGCTCGTCTACAAAATATACAGCATGGCTGTTATACATTTTTGTTACTGCAACTATTCTAATGCAAGACTACATTTTATGGAATGTATACCATGAAGTAAGTGTTGTATGTTATGCTGTATAAAATGAATCAATTTGCATATTAAAAAACAACAATAATAATAATAATAACAACAACAACGACAGTAATAATAATAGTAATAATAATAATAACATAATAATGATAATATTAACAATGATAATAATAATGATACTAGTTATGATAATAATAAAATGATAATGATATCAACAATGATAATAATAACAATAATAATAATCATAACATCTAGGGTAATGGTAATACTAATTATAATGATAATAGTGATAATAATCACAATAGTAATAATAATAATAACAATAACAATAATAATAATAATAATAATAACAAAAACAGTAATAATGATAATATTGAAGATAATAAAAATAACAATAATGATAACATTGATAATAATAATTTTAAAAAATGAATAATAATATAACAATAATAATGATAACAATAATATTAATAATAATAATAATACTGATAATAATAATAATAATAATAATAATAATAATAATAATAATAATAATATTAATAATAATAATAATGCACAATTAGTCTGTGTAAAGGTTTGCTTGGATAGGATAAGATGTCAGCAAACGTTTTGGATAATCTAATCTAAAGTCCATAAGTCACATTTACATGTGGGACGGAAATTGCCATGTAGTCTCGAATAAGCTATATGAATGTTTGGCCAGAAGACCACTAACATTCTTTTGTATTAATTGCCTGCAATCGGGATTGTTCAACTATCCATGTACATGTATATATAGATAGATAGATCGATAATCTTATTTCAAGGTTGGTAATAATTTTACATAATAAACACGAGCTGCCAGGGCTCTTGGCCGACTACAAAATAACAATTCAAAATGTAATATACTGGGTGTAACAGCAATATAAATGATAACTAGAGGGAAAATAAGTTGGCACATATCAATTGACAATGAGTAATGTCTTCAGGACATATGTTGATGACTTTCGAGTAAAATAGCAGATATGCCTCTGACTGAATGGTGTTCTTGGACAAAAACATGTTCCCAAATAAATAAAGAGAAACACGTTTGTGCAAACTGGCAAATAATCCTAATTGGTTAAATATAAAACTGGGGTTATCAGTCATATCAGAGGCATATCAGAGCAGTTCTTGTAAGCGTTGGTTATCGACATGTTTATGACAATGGATCTCCTGTTCAAATAGTACGGACAATACCTTTTGTCATAAATGAATATCACAACCCATTAAATGAAGTTCAAATAAAGGTTAGCATACAATAAGGTGTCACCTATGCAAGCAACACTAAAGCAAAAACACCATTAGGCTGTTGTTGATATGTGGTAATGTTCATCTATTTGAAATTAACGTAAAACGGGTTGCTCGTGCAGTGGAATAATATATAGTCAATACTAATGTTAATGCTATTACAGTACAGACATTTAATTCCTGCACCAGTCGAAGGGACATCTGTTAGTGCCTGATTGTACAAACACACAAGCACATTGAATGCCCCACGCAACTTTGAGAACAAAGCTACGTTAAGTTGTGAGGTCATCCATGCATCCATGACCAGGAAAATTGGGCGTGCGGTCGTGTATTATGCCCGGTCTGCCCACATATTTAGTGCAGTAATAAGACGTCAGCACTGTACATGCATTAATATATTTTTTTATAACTTTTTTTACACCATAGACATAGCGAAATACAAATATATAGGTTGATTTTCGGTCAGATTGTAGTATGATTGGTTTTTGCATTCATCAGTTCATAGAGCAGATATCGGGTTTCAGGTTTTTACAGGTTTTTCAATTCATTATATACAGGGGACCATTTTCTCAGAGCTTTTTCTTGCTCGTTCGTAATAGTACCTAGATATATTTCAGTACTCATTATTTTCTTGAGTTTTATTTTGATGGTGTATAATGATGGTATATTCTGTTTCGATTTTCTTTTGTATATTTCATTTGTGGCAACAATCATAATTTGATTAGTAAGGTGTTTGTTGTTCGCATTGCCCAGTATTATTGTTGCCAAATCTAATTCTGTTACTCTACCCATATTGTTATCTAGCCATCTTATTATGCTATTCCAGAGCGCTCTTAGGTTTGGACATGTGTAAAGAAGATGCGTAATCGTTTCTACCGCCCCACAATTTTCGCAGGTATCGTTCTCAGCTAGTCCGAATTGTTTAAGTTTTTTTATCCGTTATCAGAGATCTATGCGTTATTTGGTACTGAAAATATTTGAGGCGTGCATCAAGCTTGCATTTGAAAGGTAGTGAATGGGAGTATTCCCAATCTATGTGTTCAGGTACTCTCAATTCTTCTTCCCATCTTTGTTGACATATGGGGGGGAGGATCGATTTTCAAGATTCCAAATCTTTCTTATGTTCTGGCCTCCTTTTTTGTCTTTGGTCAGCCATTCTATTTGAGAGGGTATTTCTACAAGAAAGTTTTTTCGGTCATTTTTCATTTCGGTGGCCCATTCTTTTGGTAGAGAGTACCTAAAGGCATAGTATTGTGTAAAATAGACGCTTGTTTGTAGTAGCCTTTCTAGTTCTTGTTTTTCTAGCAAGTTACCATCTTCTTTATACATGTCCTTCAAATGGTGTATACCATTTTTAAACCATGTTGGATTGAAAGGTATATTTAGGGTTGGATTACCCCAAATTGGTTGAAAATCGGTGCTTATTTTCGTAACTTTCTTGAAGCTAGCATACCACCCTGTGTAAGCCGTGGCTACATCTTTCCAGAAGGGATTTTTGATCTCACTTTTGATAAAATTATGATAGTTGATGTCTGTTAAGGTTAATCTGTCTATTTTGTAGTATATTGCAAATTCTTCCCAATCTGGATTGGTTGTGAGTAATTTCCTTATCCAAGTGATTTTAAGTGAGTTTTCAAATTCTTTCATATTAAGCATTTTAAGGCCACCATCTTTAAAATCTTTACAGAGAGTCGATTTGCTAACTTTGTGTCTTCCTTTCCATATAAATTTATAGCATAAATCGTCAATTCTCGTTAGAGTTTCCACACTAGGTGTTGGCAGTGACAATAGTACATGTGTTATTTCAGGGAGGACTAAACTTTTAAACTTTTAGGCTTTTGTTATACATTTCATGCTTTCGATCTTACTATCAATATTCGTTTTGGTAATGTTTTTGATATCAAGTATGTTATAATCAATACCTAGGGCTGTAAAACGTCTGTCTGATTCCCTGATGTTACCAATCCTGATAACCTTAGTTTTGGAGTAGTTTATTTTTAAACCTGATTTCATGAAAAACCATTCTAGGATTTTAAGACTCATATCCAGATTTTCATCACTTGCTTCCATAAAGACAGAGGTGTCATCGGCATATAGACTTAGGCGGTGGTCTTTGTCTATTAGTTTGATACCCTTAAAAAAGATTTCGTTTTTGAATGCTTATGCTAGATATTCTGCGCATTAGATAATAATGTATGGGGAGATAGGGTCCCCTTGTCTGCATCCCCTGTGCAATAGGAAGGGGTCTGATAAGTGCCCGTTTAGAATTACCCTGGCTTTTGAATTTTGTTGAAACATGTGAATCCATTTTATAAAATTTTCTCTGAAGTTGAATTTTGGCAATATTTTGTGAATGAAGTTCCAAGATAAACTATCGAAGGCCTTTTCAAAATCGACCAATAGAATTAGACCTGCTTTGTTTTGTGCTTCGCATTCGTGGATAATATCTAGCATTAGTCTTGTACATTCCGATATTGACCTGCCTTCTATAAAGCCTTTCTGTTCTGGACCGATTATGGAGTGTAAGAGGGGTCTTATCCTGTTAGTGATGCAGAGTGATATTAGTTTGTATGAGGTATTTAACAATGAGATGGGGCGCCAGTTTTTTTAGTTTGTTACTTTCTTTGCCTGTTTTCGGTAGGCAGGTAATGACTTCCTCTGTTTGTGAGTTCGAGAGGGCCCCATTTTCATAGTTTTCATTGACTGCATTGAGAAAAAAATCACCTATTTGAGGCCAGAATTTTTTGTAAAATTCGGCGCTATATCTATCCAACCCAGGGGATTTGTTGTTTTTCATTTTACCCAATGCTTTTTCTAGTTCCTCTTTAGTAATGGGCTGTTCTAGTGTTTCGTTTTCCTGTTCTGTTATCTGTATTGGGTTTATTTCTGGGTCATATTCTATATTGTTCCTGTGATCTTTTTCCTTATATAGTTCTTCATAGAATTCCTTAAGTTTAATTAGTATTGTGTCCTGATCGATTATTTTTTGGTCATTGTCTAGGAATATTTCGTTGATGTTTTTGTTTATTCTGTTTTTATTCTCTAGATTTAAAAAGTATTTGCTCGGTCTCTCCCCATATTCCAGCCAATCTGCTCTGGATCTTATTAGGGCTCCTTCTAACTCCTGCTTCCTCAGTTGTATTAATTGACTATTTAGTTCTGCTAGTTGAAGGTGATCTTCTCTTGTTCCTAGTCCTGTGTTAATTATGTTGTCTAATTCTTCTATTTCTGTTTCTAGTCCCTTTCTAACCCTAGTCATGTCTCTTTTCTTCTTTCATGAGTATCTGATTATTACCCCTCTCAGGGTAACTAGGAGTGTTTCCCAAAATAGAGAGGCACTTATCATGAGTTCAAAATTATGGCTTATGGCCCTAATGAAGTCCGGGTTATAGGGGGTTGCAGCATAAGTTAGTTTGAAGTTGTTTATTTCCTTTTTGATTAATGTAATAAATTCTTTGTCTAAAAGTAGGCTGTTGTTTAACTTCCAGGTTCCATTAATATTTTGCGTCAAAGTGTTATTGAATTGTAGTATAAGACTAGCGAGCCATCTATTTATTTGGGGAAAGATACTACGCCTAAAGTGCTGATGACATATTCATGAATAACTTATTGTTTTGAGCTGTAACTAAATTGACAAGAAATAGAATTGTTTCCCATATTGCATTAAAAGGATACAATACTGCAAAGTTGTTTGTAGAGTTCATAAATCTTTCAGATAAAAATTCGTATACCACTATTTCACGTCAATAAAGCATATTATATATATTACCTTCCATTTGAGGTTGATGCACAGCTGACAAGCAATTGTCAGTTAGCGGTCAGGCAACAATCTAACCTGAATGAAGGATATCTGGTTCGTTCCATATACCCCAGTTTTAACCAAATATTCCTAATTTGACAACAATTTCAGGACTATTTTGAGTAATTTCATGACTGGTTACCATTCAACTAGACGGAAAAAACTTTCATTGAAATATCTTTGATAATTTCATTTAAAAAATGAAATTGCATATCTTACGCTCTCTTACCACAAATGCGGTAACCCATGCGCACTACTCACAGCTGTGTTGACCATGCTGCAAATATTCCTAATTGGATAACAATTGGAGGACTATTTTGAGTAAATTCATGACTGCTTTCCATTCAACCAGAAGGATTTTTTTTCAAATGTAATCGCATAGTTTACGCTCTCTTGGCACGAATTGGGTTACGCATGCGCAATACTCACAGCTGTGTTGACCATGCAGCCACATATACAGACAGACGCCAACGTCACCAAGGTGCCCACAAGTGCCATAGCAAGTCCTGTTGCTTCTGCTGGGTTCATGATCCCGGCTAAATAACTAAAACATGCAAAACAAAGGATGGGAGTATTCACAGCCAGCATCACAGCAAAAGTGGACGACAACAAATTTTCTGCAGAGCTCATTAAATCAACCAATGCTTCAAATCCGAGTCTTTCCTTCTCAAAATTGCCCAGGAATGTTCCAGATTTACTGATGATTTCCCTGAAATGTCTGTTCCATTCTTGGAATTCCTTGACTAAAACGAATGAAATTACAATACAGAGTTCTATCAATAAAATGTAAACGGCAGTGCTATAGAATGCAGCCACGGCGAGTGCAACTAAAGTGATACTTGCCAACGTCGTCCCTGTATGATGTGGATACGATATCCAAATGGCCGCATCATAGTTTTCCAAAATGAACCAAACCATCAGAGCACAAATACTAGTATAGATGATATTCATACCTAAAAATACCCAAGCAAGGACACGAAGATAATGTGCATTTTGCAATTGTTTTGCCGAATGTCTGAGTGTTTGGAATTTTCTTAGAAAAATGGCAAAATGTTTTTCCTTCAATGCCAACATAACGTAGACAAGAGTAACCGTCAGAAATAATCCAACCATAGATATCAGTAACACCAATTTTGAAGCCAGTTCTATCCTAGGGAAGCCTCCCATGGATATCAATGTGCGCACCAATGCTGATAATACTAGGATCGTTAAAATAATCGTGTAGCCTTTCCAAAGATTGAATCTGCATCCTAGGGATGTGAGTGTTGGAAAGAAACCAAATAACTTCAGATTGTAGATAAAAGGTTTAAGCAAACGGTAAAGTATCAAGTCCATTGGGTTCTTGACGTCACTGTCATCTTCATCCAATCTTTCAATAGAGGCGTCGGGGTTGACCGGTGGTTCTTTGCGGATACGTGTGTCATCCATGAGTGTCTGATCCGTTATCTTGTGATAGTATGCGTTTTAATGGGGTATGCAGATATCCGTGCGTTCTAAAATCATGAGTCGACTCTGAATGCAATTCAACACCTTATTAAAGACTATTCCACATCAACCCATTAGCATTCTGCGTGAGCAGTTCTTGTAAGCGTTGGTTATCGACATGTTTATGACAATGGACCTCCTGTTCAAATAGTACAGATAGTACCTTTTGTCATAGATGGATGTCACAACCCATTAAATGAAGTTCAAATAAAGGTGAGCATACAATAAGCGGTCACCTATGCAAGCAACACTAAAGCAAAAACACCATTAGGCTGTTGTTGATATATGGTAATGTTCATCTATTTGATGTTAACTTAAAACAAGGTCCAGATGGCAAAGTGTAGAGATACTCGATCATGAGATGGTTGTTAGTGCGTCCCATTCTTGCCCAGGTTGAATTGTACCAATATGATTGTATATGTAAGCAGAATAGTAACAAGCTGAAAATAAGAAAAATGCATCAAATTGTAGTTCTGCTTATTATTTATCTAAACTGGCGCTGCATACTATTTGATGAATAACAAAAGAGTTCTATTTCGGCAAGTATGGAAAAATCATGTTTAGATAAATTTATTTTTAAGACGAGTTTAACATCGTATAGTTGAATACTTATAACACCTATGACTCATTACAAAATTGATGCAAATGCTATGTCTATATGATATGTGTTTGAATGCAGGTCTTATTTCAATTTAAGCATTTAGATGATGATGATTATGCAAACATGTTTGCCTTAAGGGTTGTAAGCTTTTGTTTTAGGCGCTTTCAGTCCAGTTTAATATGTAATGTGTACATATAGTGCGCCGACTGCATAGGTTTTTAACTTTATTTTCCCTCACCTTTTCTGCCATATTATGGTTGTATTGTAGTGTTTATTCATTGACATATATACATACAATTAAGAAGATAATTAGTAAATAGTTATAGTAAAGAAATACCAATTATGATAGCCATTAGCAAGCATACCTGGTTTACCACAGATTACACTGCTCTAATAAAGGAAACTGATATGATTTAATGACAGAACAGTGGAATCCAAATAGCCTGATTATATTAACTCATTAATAGAGCTTGAATACCGAATAATCGTTGTGACTAACCAGCTGTGAGTTGTACCCGACAAAACCACCGCCTCACCTCAAGACATTGGCAACTTTCCCATATGCTACGCCCGGATTCAAACCCGGTGACAGGTGAAAGACAGCGTGCAGTCACTGGCAACTCCTTAGACCGCTCGGCCATAAGGGCAAGCCCTCTTACTATATGGAGCTTATAAGATGGTAAACAGCGATTTTATTTTAGTGGGTGTGTTTACTAAAATCAACTACATCATCAGTCAAGTCGTTAAGTAAATATCGTGATTGCATAGCTAATCTTTCGATCAATTCCTAAGTGAACTTAGGGCTTTCCATTTAAAAATGTTGGTGGGGGGAGGATGGGAAAATTTTCTGAGGGGAGGGGTCGAATTCTGCATCATTGTACCCTATGAGATTAGATATGACTTCTGGCAGGAGAATGGGGGGGGTGTCGAATGTTTAATCATCTTCCGTCCCCCCCCCCCCACCCCACACACACACTTTTAAATGGAACGGTTCTTACTGTGAGTATTGCTTGTTTGTCAACCACGCAGAAGCCAAGTGCAGTGAATCCGATGGGCGGCCCCTGTAATCTACTTAAGAGGACCACAACCTGAAAAACAACAATCTGGTCTCAGACATTGCCATTTGTTTTACCGAAGGGACATTGACGTAAAAGATTCAATAAGTCTCTCCTTTGGCAAATCTTAATTCAAAACCTTTCAGGAATCAAGGTTCATTACCGTGTATTCAAAAAAATTATTACTTGACGTTGACTCTACGTGTAATCGCGTTGTTGAGTTTGATGCAATGAAACAAATTTGTATTAGATTTACGAATAATTGATTGCATTGTATCATATTATGTTGTATTGTATTGTATTGTATTGTATTGCATGTGTATTCACTAAAAATTCATGGTATAAAGACACAGAACAATTTCATTATGCAATAATATTAACATTAAACACACATATAATATTAGAGTACATAATACAAGGAAAACAGGGGAAAACATATTTCAGAATACGCATGAATTACACTTATAGTTAGCTAACATGGACTCTTTAATATCATATGCTGTTAGAGCCTTAACATTTCAGCACAAAGGGATGGTTGTCAAAAGTAACCTACTTCGTTGGAGTGGCCTGGATCGAGTTTTCGTAGGTTTATGCGATAGACATCTGGTAATGCACCGTGGGCCTGAAATGTAAATATTTGTAAGGAAAATATACAGCATGGCTGTTATACATTTCTATTACTGCTACTATTCTAATGCAAGACTATATCTTATGGAATGTATACCAAGAAGTTAGTGTTGTATGTTATGCAGTATGAAATGAATCGATTTGCATGCTAAAAACAACAATAATAATAATAATAACAACAACAACGATAAAAATAATAATAATGATAATAATAAAATAATAATAATGATAATAATGATAATAATAATAACAATAATAATAATAATGATAATGATACTAGTAATGATAATAATAAAATGATAATGATATCAACAATAATAATAATAACAATAATAATAATAATAATAATAATAATAATATCTAGGGTAATGGTAATACTAATTATAATGATGATAACGATAATAGTGATAATAATCACAATAATAAACACGTCGAATGCCTTTGTGGAACGCCTTGGATTGTTTCATTACAGAAAACTTGGTTCTTCCAGTTATGTATGATAGCGTCCACTCTGTTTTGGTCAAACAGCATGGATACATTCAATGGACTAATTGTACTAAGAATACACGACGGTGGCGACGCGTAGCTATAGCGGCGTTCATTTACACTACAGACCTGTAGCGTAAATGAACGCTGAACACGAACACGTTACAGTCAACCTCCCCCCCCCCCCCCCCCTACTACACCCATTCTACTGCCGACACATGGCATCCAACCCTAGTTCCGAAAAACTCTGGGTTACATTTACATGTGGGATGCAAAATTGCCATGTAGTCTCGAATGCAGCTATATGAGTGTTTGGCCATTCGAGAGAATAAACTGCACTCATTTACTAACAAGAAAAAACTTTCACGGCGATGTGTTAAGTACCGCCAGGAGACAATTAACATTCTTTTGTATTAATTGCCTGCAATCGGGATTGTTCAACTATTTATGTACATGTATATATAGATAGATAGATCGATAATCTTTATTTGAAGTCGGTAATAATTTTACATAATAAACACGAGCTGCCAGGGCTCCCGGCCGACTACAAAATAACAATTCAAAAGGTAATGTACTGGGTGTAACAGCAATATAAATGATAACTGGAGGGGAAATAAGTTGGCACAAATTAATTGACAATGAGTAATGTCTTCGGGACATATGTTGATGACTTTCGAGTAAAATAGCAGATACACCTCTGACTGAATGGTGTTCTTGAACAAAAACATGTTCCCAAATAAATAAAGAGAATCACAAGTTTGTGCAAACTGGCAAATAATCCTAATTTGTTAAATATAAAACTGGGGTTGTCAGTGATATCAGAGGCATATCAGAGCAGTTCTTGTAAGCGTTGGTTATCGACATGTTTATGACAATGGATCTCCTGTTCAAATAGTACGGACAGTACCTTTTGTCATAAATGAATATCACAACCCATTAAATGAAGTTCAAATTAAGGTTAGCATACAATAAGGTGTCACCTATGCAAGCAACACTAAAGCAAATACACCATTAGGCTGCTGTTGATATATGGTAATGTTCCTCTATTTGAAATTAACGTAAAATGGGTTGCTCGTGCAGTTGAATAATATATAGTCAAATACAAATGTTAATGCTATTACAGTACAGACATTTAATTCCTGCACCAGTCGAAGTGACGTCTGTTAGTGCCTAATTGTACAAACACACTTTGATAAGATGTCAGAATTTAAGCTAAGCACATTGAATGCCCCAAGCAGCTTTAAGAACAAAGCTACGTTAGGTTGTGAGGTCATCCAGGCATCCATGACCAGGAAAATTGGGCGTGCAGTCGTGTATTATGCCCGGTCTGCCCACATATTTAGTGCAGGAATAAGACGTCAGCACTGTACATGCATTAATATTTTGCGTCAAAGTGTTATTGAATTGTAACATAAGACTAGCGAACCATCTATTTGGGGAAAGATACTAAACATGTACACCTAAAGTGCTGATGACATATTCATGAATAACTTATTGTTTTGAGCTATAACTAAATTGACAAGAAATAGAATTGTTTCCCATATTGCATTAAAAGGATAAAATACTGCAAAGTTGTTTGTAGAGTTCATACATCTTTCAGATAGAAATTCGTATACCACTATTTCGCGTCAATAAAGCATATATATATATATTACCTTCCATTTGAGGTTGGTGCACAGCTGACAAGCAATTGTCAGTTAGCGGTCAGGCAACAATCTAACCTGAATGAAGGATTTCTGTCTCGTTCCATATACCCCAGTTTTAACCAAATATTCCTAATTGGACAACAATTTCAGGACTATTTTGAGTAATTTCATGATTGGTTACCATTCAACAAGAAGGAAAAAAACTTTCATTGAAATATCTTTGATAATTTCATTTAAAAAATGAAATTGCATATTTTACGCTCTCTTAGCACAAATGCGGTAAGGTATGAGCACTACTCACAGCTGTGTTGACCATGCTGCAAATATTCCTAATTGGATAACAATTGTAGGACTATTTTGAGTAAATTCATTACTGGTTAACATTCAACCAGAAGGAAAAAAACTCATTCAAATATTTTTGATGATTTTATTTACGAATGTAATCACATAGTTTACGCTCTCTTGGCACGAATTGGGTTACGCATGCGCAATACTCACAGCTGTGTTGACCATGCAGCCACAGATACAGACAGACGCCAACGTCACCAAGGTAACCACAAACGCCATTGCGAGTCCTGTCGCTTCTGCTGGGTTCATGATCCCGGCTAAATAACTAAAACATGCAAAACAAAGGATGGGAGTATTCACAGCCAGCATCACAGCAAATGTGGACGACAACAAATTTTCTGCCTCGCTCATTAAATCAACCAATTCTTCCAATCTGAGTCTTTCGTTCTCCAAATTGCCCAGGAATGTTCCAGATTTACTGATGCTTTCCCTGAAATGTATGTTCCATTCTCGGAATTCCTTGACTAAAACGAATGAAATTATAATACAGAGTTCTATCAATGAAATGCAAACCGCAGTGCTATAGAATGCGGCCACGGTCAGCGCAACTAGAGTGATACTTGCCAACATCGTCCCTGGATTGTGTGGATAAGATATCCAAATGGCCGTATCATAGTTTGCCCAAATGAACCAAACCATGAGAGCACAAACACCAACCGAGATGATGTTCACGCATGTAAATATCCAAGCAAGGACGCGTAGATGATTTGCATATTTTAGTTGTTGTGCAGGGGGGTGTCTGAGCGTGTGGAATTTTTTTAGGAAAATAGCAAAATGTTTTCCCTTCAATGCCAATGCTACGAAGATAAGAGTCACCCCTAGAAACAATCCAAATAAACATGTCGCTAACACAAATCTTGAAGACAGTACTATCTTGGGTAAGCCTCCCATGGATATTATTATGCGCACCAACGCTGATGATAATATGACGTTTAGAAGAACCGTGTAGCCTTTCCAAGGATTGAATCTGCATCCTAGGGATGTGATTGTTGGAAAGAGACCAAATAGCTTCAAATTGTAGATAAAAGGCTTAAGTAATCGGTAGAGTATCGAGTCAATTGGGCTCCTGATGTCACTCTCATCTTCATCCAATCTTTCAATAAAGGCGTCGGGGTTGAGCGATGGTTCCTCGCGGATACCAGCCTCATCCATGACTGTTTGATCCGTTATTTTGTGGTAGTATGCGTTGTACTGGCGATTGCAGATATCCACACGTTCCCAAACTGTGAGTCGACTCTGAATGCGATCCAACACCTTATAAAAGGCACACCCCACATCAATCCCATTTGCATTCTGTATGCGGAGTTCTTGTAAGCGTTGGTTATCGACAGGTATATGGCAATGGATCTCCTGTTCAAATAGTACAGATAGTACCTTGAATGGATATCACAACCCATTAAATGAAGTTCAAATAAAGGCAAGCATACAATAAGGTGTTACTTATGCACGCAGCATGAAAGTAAAAACACCATTAGGATATTATTGATTGATGGTAATGTTCATCTATTTGAAATTAACGTAAAACGGGTTCCTTATGCACTTGAATAATATATAGTGAAATATTGATGTGAATGTTGACATGCATTACTATTTTGTGTCAAAGTGTTATTGAATAATGTCATGTAATAGAAGACCAGCGAACCATCTATTTGGGGAAAGTTACTAAGTTTAAAGTGATGATGACACATTCATAAATAACTTATTATTTTGAGCTATAATTAACATAGTTGTTTTACATAAAATACTGCAAAGTTGTTTAAATAGTTTATAGATCTTTCAGATGAAAATCCCTGTAAGGTATAACACTATTTCATTAAAAAGATTTGCCTTGAGGATATATAACGATTTGGGTTTATCATATCAGAGGTGCATTAACGTCCAACTTGCGTTCAAGATTTCGGAGGTTTGTTCTAGCATATTATCAATGCAATTTAATGTTGCTTCACTTGGATTTGGGAGGGCAAGTGAAATGTGTAAATCCAAATGTAATAAGTTGCCTTATATCTTAGATTTTATTGTTAAGAATAAATTTGGCGTGTTATCTAAATCAAATTCAATTCCTAATGATGTAAATGTTTTAGTCCAGTTATGTTGAAAATCTGGGCTATGGAATTGTATCGTATTGTATTGTATGTTTATTGACTGTACTAATGTTGTACAAAATCATAGCAAATACAAAATTTATTTTAAAAAAAAGATAAAGATACAAATAAACATAAATAGAACCAACTGGCTTAACAAAAGAGGAACTTAATTATTACATGATACGTACAAAAGATAAAATAAAAATAAGTATAAATAATATAGAACAAAAGTATGAGTAGCTTACGTGGTTTGTCGGCAAAGCAAGCTATAGATAAGTAAGAATTTTCTAATGAAATTACACTAGATGCTTAAGCTTTCCCAAGGGAAATCGCGACAAAGTTGTGTAAGCGATCAACTTGTGCAAGGAAATGTAACCTATCACATTAGCGATTTCTTGTGATTTTCCTGTACATCTTTGAAATATAGTGGCTAGACACGGCCCATATTTTAATGCAGACAGAAATGGTAGAGCTACAGGTTAGTGCCCCATAAGGATATTAAAGATTTTCTGGGGATCTTCAAGTGCGTCTCTAACATATTGATCATCTATAGCACTACCATCTAACATTTCTGCCCTGTTTCCCTCGAAATGTGGACACTGCATGACTAGATGATTGAGGTCCTCTCTAATACCTAGATAGCATTCTGTGCAAACTTTATGGCTGAAGGATACATTTTTGTAGCGATAGTTGCTGTCTTTCAGTAGACTAGTATTGCACACTAATTCAGCCATTATTTCGCAGTCTCTTATCATGGAGGGAACCAGGTCAGATATGACCCAACATATAAGGAAACCCGGTTTGTTAATGACTCATAAATGTGGCAGGAATCGTTATATTATTTGTCTTCCAATTGCCAGGCAATATCCCATATCATTGTCTTCCACTCTGTTTTGGGTAGATAACACCCGTTGTTGATCATAGCTTGGAAAATCTCTAAAATCCAGAATTCTTCGCATACATTCAAGATTTCAAAAATAGGGCTGTCTGATTCATTTCTGGAATATTTTACCAAATCCGCATTATATACTGCGGCTCTATGGATTAAAAGGCGCTGGCAGATAGAATCATCGGTCATAACTAGGATTATTATGAGGAACAAAAGTTTTTTAACCTTAATAACCGATCAATGCTTATCCATCCTAAGGGATACACGGCCGAGTAATTAGGAGATCTCTTTGGAAATCTTTGACAGCGTCTGCCAACGTATCTCTGAAATTTCAGAAGCAATTCAGTTTCATCTGCACGCAACACCCAGAGTTCATTTCCGTATGTAACGATATATAGGCATGATAATTGCCCAGAATATTGTGGTACAAACGGACATACAAACTCCTTTCTTTTTAATACCTATACTTGTAACAGAATTAGAAGCGCTACATCTGCGACTTATCCTATCCTCTGTCCTGGCCATGAAGTTACCAAAAAGAAAGTTTTTTACGCCCACGTGGTCGTACTCAATTTTCTCTTGGACTTTGTCTTTTCCGAAGCGAAAATTACGAAATTATTGCACTTTTGCCAGCATTATAATAGAACCTCCATTTGCATGAGTATTTGTATACCAG
>OZ012698.1:26282952-26312952 GCA_963942565.1 Maea johnstoni | reverse complement strand
CGCCACGGTTTTCGGCCGTAAACTGCCCGCAAACAGCCCGCACGGCGGACGTATGCCTGATGTGACCAGGGCTTTACAGATGGGGCTAGAGTACTACAGTAGCCTCTAATATAGATGGGGCTACAGTAGTACAGTAGCCTCTGTGGCAGATGGAACTACAGGACTACAGTAACCTCTGTTACAGATGGGGCTACAGTACTACAGTAGCCTCTGTTACAGGTGGGGCTACAGTACTACAGTAGCCTCTAATAGAGATGGGGCTACAGTATTACAGTAGCCTCTGTGGCAGATAGAACTACAGGACTACAGTAACCTCTGTTACAGATGGGGCTACAGTACTACAGTAGCCTCTGTTACAGATGGGGCTACAGTACTACAGTAGCCTCTAATAGAGATGGGGCTACAGTATTACAGTAGCCTCTGTGGCAGATAGAACTACAGGACTACAGTAACCTCTGTTACAGATGAGGCTACAGTACTACAGTAGCCTCTGTTACGGATGGGGCTACAGTACTACAGTAGCCTCTAATATAGATGGGGCTACAGTATTACAGTAGCCTCTGTGGCAGATGGAACTACAGGACTACAGTAACCTCTGTTACAGATGGGGCTACAGTACTACAGTAGCCTCTGATATAGATGGGGCTACAGTATTACAGTAGCCTCTGTGGCAGATGGAACTCTAGGACTACAGTATCACACCCCGGTCATGATCTATTTGGAATGATGCTAATAGAAACCATAAATATCCTGACGATTATGATAAAATCCTGCAGGCAAAGGTGGAGTTGGAAAAATATCATAGATATCATGGGTCCAGACGACAATGTGTACTCATAGGATGGTGGTTGCTAGTTCGGCTGTATTCTCACCCTGGCGGAATTGTACCAATACGATTGTATATGTAAGCAGAAAAGTAACGAGCTGAAAATAACAAAAAATGCATCACATTTTAGTTCGGCTTTTTTGTCATTATTTAGCTAAACTAGCACTATTTCAGGTATTACAAAAGAGCACTAAATTCGGCAATTTTGTTTATAAAGGTAACATTGAGTAAAGTAGGGGAAAATTACGTTTACCTAGGTTTATTTTACGACGAGTTTTATACGGTACAGATGAATAGTGAAAGGAAAATTTGGAGTATCTGCAAGATAGTGCCTTACAGCACACGACTTTGGTGGAAATTTTTACCTAAGAAAGTAGGTCACAATGGCCAGGCTGGCCCTCACAATGGCCAGGCTGTCTCTACCTTGTTGCCCTACTTTCGTAAGTAACATTTCCACCAGAATTGCGTGCTGTAAGGTATTATCTTGCAGATACTCCAGATTTTCCTTCCAGTTGCCCTAGCCTAGTATATTTAGCATAAATGTACGGTGTTTACAAATCAAATGTACCTTTATTGATCAAGAAAACCTCCTTTGAGGTAAAACACTGTAAAATAGAAACTGTGTTTATACCAAGGTCAGTCCAAGCAGCTAAGATTAAGAAAACTTATATTTGAAACACCAAGACCCAAGGGATTAGATAACCATTGTTAGAAAGGGGACAGAAGTGCTAAACCAGGAGTTGTCTTACTTTGAGTGTGTCACCAGCATCGCAGCCTTAAAACATGGTTTATAACACAATTGATGCAAATGTTATGTTTATATGATAGGTTAAAACAGCAATTTGTGTAATAAAAAAGTTTGTGTGGAGGTCTTATTTCAGTCCAGGCGTTTAGATGATGAGAATTATGCAATTGTGTTCGCCTTAAGGGTTGTAATCATCATTATGCCACAATCTTTTTACCAAATGACATAGATTTCACTTTTACTGTGTAATATCCTTTGTGAAAGCGAGCAGGAATCAAACATGTAAAGGAAAAGGAAACATGTATTTAATACTATCACAGTTGTAGAAGAGTGGAATCCAAAAACCTGATTACATAGATACTAAATAAACGTTATGACGGAAATTTGGGGAAACCGGAGTACCCGGCAAAAACACTGCCTCAACCAGAGCAGGGCTGTCCAAGCACAAAATGCCTGTAGCAAAATTTGAACTACCTGTAGCAAAATGCTCCTACCGTCTGCCACCAGGTGGCGTTTTAATGGTTCAAATTGTATCCACCAGGGGTCATTTAGTTCACAGTTTATACACTAGGGGAAGTTAAATTAAGACAATACAAACTACAATTCAGATTGAATCTCCAGTTCTTTATTCCTCTAATACAATGATTTAATCACATTAATAATAAAGTGTGGAAAGTTTGGTAGAATGATCATTATACACATCGTTTTCCACTAAGTAAAATTTATTATACTGCCTTTATACCAGCAAAGCTTTTACTCATTAATGGAAGTACATATAGGATTCTATCCCAATAAATACACAAGTCATTCATATATCACTACTAGAAATGCCTGTTAAGTTGCTCATGTAACCTAGTCATTCACAATGTCAGCTGTAAGATGTAAAACATAATGCAGATACAGTATCATGTGAACATATCCCTTAAACAGCATCAGTCAAATTTTACTTAATCACTTTCAAAAACTATCATCAGTATCCCTAAGTGTATTAGCACATCAAATATTAATGAAATCTGGTGACCGGTTGCAGAGAAATTAGTGAAACAAGTTTTTCGGTAAGTGGGCATCAGCCGATTATGAATAAGAATTGCTCAAGCATAATTTTTTTCAAAAACTATCATCAGCATCCCTAAGTGTATAAGCATATCAAATATTAATGAAATCTGGTGACCGGTTGCAGAGAAATTAGTGAAACAAGTTTTTTGGTAAGTGGGCATCAGCAGATTATGAATAAGAATTGCTCAAGCATAATTTTTTTCAAAAACTATCATCAGCATCCCTTAGTGTATAAGCATATCAAATATTAATGAAATCTGGTGACCGGTTGCAGAGAAATTAGTGAAACAAATTTTTCGGTAAGTGGGCTTCATCAGATTATGAGTATAAATTGCTTAAGCATATTTTTTTTCAATAGGTATCATGTTTATACATTTCCTTCATTGGTATTTCTAGTAATAGTAGTATATCATGAAAATTATAAATTGAGGAGGAAATGTTAATACAGTAAACCAAGACTTCCAACTATTCAAGTTAAGTAGTCTTCTTGGAATCTGTAGCTGGAAAATAGCCAATGTATATGATTGATGTTATTTTTTCAGGTCTCTACCTGTGGAGGATAAAATTATGTATTCCCAAATAAAATCTAGCGTCTCTCCTTGCTTAAAATTCACTTTTTCAAAATGTAAACAATTTAGGTTTGTCAAATTTATGATTTCAGACCTCGAAATAGTATAGCATAGAATTAGAAACTGGATTTTCCTCAAGTCTTTTGTGTTTCTAAACAGTTTACACACGTCTACAAAATACTAGATTTCTAGAGTTGACAAGTTGGATTTATCAGACTACCTTTGTGAGCACCCCAATACAACGTTTTATTGATATCTTGTGCTCGACGGCCGAGAAAAATGATGGACAGTGTTTTTCTCTGACAACAACAGAGAAAATGCACGTCCACACTGATTATAAACAAGCAAAAATAATCATAATCGCAAAATCACTGAAGAAACAGGCTGAACGTAAGTATACATAAACAACTCCTTTATCGATAGACATTACATAAATCTTAGTAAAATACGTAACTTTTCCAAAAATCCAAAACTGAAGGAGTAGCTTTTTTATTTTTTCATGGCGTCTGTATCATGGCGTCTCTTTGTTTACCACATGTTTAGTCATGCGCACGACGCCGTGTTTGGTGATCACTTAATTTTGATGACCACCGCTAGACGCGAGGTTCCGGAACCCGCCGATAGGCGCCTTCAAACACGTCGAATGCCTTTGTGGAACGCCTTGGATTGTTTCATTACTGAAAACTTGGTTCTTCCAGTTATGTATGATAGCGTCCACTCTGTTTTGGTCAAACAGCATGGATACATTCAATGGACTAATTGTACTAAGAATACACTTTTAGGAAATTAAATAACCTTTTTAAAAGCAGTGAAATTAGCGATTTTACAGTTTTGGTGACGTCACAAGTAATTGGAAGCTAATTATAGAACGCGACGGTGGCAACGCGTAGCAGCGTTCATTTACATTACAGACCTCTGTAGTGTAAATGAACGCCGAACACGAACATGTTACAGTCAACCCCCCCCCCCCCCCCCCCCCCCCCCCCTTCTACACCCATTCTACTGCCGACACATGGCATCCAACCCTTGTTCCGAAAAACTCTGGATGGCGAACGTATGCATGTTGCGCATGGATATAAATAGACGCACCTACGGTGCTAAGGGGACGACGTCATACAGCTCTATGATGTTGCGAAATTCCCGTGTCGCAACCTTGGCGCAAATATTCTTGTGTCGCATTTTTTGAGGCTGCTGGCGCAAACTTTTGCGACAATGTGACAGCTTGGACAGCCCTGCAGAGTCACTGGCAACTTTCTCAAATGCTGCGGCCAGATTCGAACACGGGCAGAGGTGAGAGAGAGAGAGAGCGTGCAGTCACTGGCTACTTCTCTCCTTAGACCGCTCAGCCATCAGGGCAAGCTATCTTACATGTACTACATGTAGCTTATGAGGTGTGTTAAACAGTAAACAGTTCAATTTCTAAAATCGACTACATTCCCAGGCAAGTCACTAAGTAAATACCATAACCGCATCGCCTACCGTTCGATCAATTTCAAGGTGAACTTACAGTGAGTATTGCTTGTTTGTCAACCACGCAGAAGCCAAGTGCAGTGAATCCGATAGGCGGCCCCTGTAATCTACTTTCGAGAACCACAACCTGAAAATCAACATTCTTGTCACAGGTATCGTCACTGTATCATATTATGTTGTATTGTATTGTATTATATTGTATTGCATGTTTATTCACTAAACATTCACGGTATACAAGTGTGCATGACACAGAAAAAATTCATTACGGAATACCCTTAACATTAAACAAGCATATGATATTGGACTACACCTGAAGGAACAAAAGGAAAAAATACACCTCAGAATATGCATGAATTACACTTAATGTTAGCTGACATGGACTCACTTATATCATATTCTGTAAGAGGCTTCAGCACATACATGTACATTCGCAGTATAGAATCATATATGACAAGAACAATTTCATTATGCAATAATATTAACATTAAACAAATATGATATTAGAGTACAGAAGGAAACAAAGGGAAGAAAACGCATTCAGAATATGCATGAATTCCACCTAATGTTAGCTGACATGGACTAACTTATATCATATTCTGTAAGAGACTTAATACTTCAGCACAAAAGGATGGTTGTCAAAAGTAACCTACTTCGTTGGAGTGGCCTGGATCGAGTCTTCGTAGGTTTATGCGATAGACATCTGGTAATGCACCGTGGGCCTGAAATGTAATTTTTTGTACGGTAAATATACTTTATAGCTGTTTTGCAATGTTATTACTGCAACTATCTTAATTTAGAACTTTATTCTATGAAATGTATACCAAGAAGTTTGTGCTGTATGTTATGTGGTATGAGATGAATCAAATTGTATGAATGAAGAACATTCTCAAAGGAAAAACATACGCAAATTCTGCAGCAGATTACAAACCGTGTATAGCCATTTGATGAATACTCTCTTTATGTCTGTGTGAAAATTAAATATATAAGATAAAGCAGTCCAAAAAGTGATAAAACTAGTAATAGCAATATTAATAATAATAGAAATAATAATAATAATAATAATAATAATAATAATAATAATAATAATAACAGCAATAAAGGAAGGAAGGAAGGAAATGGGTTTTACGTCGCTTTCAACAGCTTAGGTCATATCGCGACGAGATAGAAACCCGGAACCGGGAAGAAATTCCCTACTCTTCACGAATAGTTCCAAGGGGTCTTTCAGTTGCAGAAAGACCATAGACAGCCCTCCACAACGCCGAACATTTATATAGCGACAAGGCCAACCCGCTTGGGGATCCAGCGGAGACTCGAACCTGCGAACTCACGCTTGGGAGCCAGGCATCATAACAATAAGGCCACGGCGGATCCCTAATAACAGCAATAATAACAACACAAACATAGTAAAAATAATAATAATAATAATAATAATAATAATAATAATAACATTAATAATCATAATGATGATGATGACGACGACAATAATGATAATAATAATAATAGTTATATTAATAATAATAATTATAATAATAATAATAATAATGATAATGAATATAATGATAAAAATAATCATAATAATAATAATCATAATAATAATAATAATAATAGTGCACAATTGGTCTGCACAAATTGACTTTTGGATAGGAAAAGATATCACCAATCGTTTTTGGATAATCTAATCTAAAGTCTCTAGGTTAAATTTACATCAGTGACACAAAATTGCCATGTACACAGCAAGAAAAAATACTGATGTCTAACAGTTAACGAATATTTCCGTCGACCATTAGATGTCCGTTCGTGCACAAACGGTTGACCGATATATCGATCAACAAATATTCCTGTGCACAATCTGTGCACTGGAATATTTGTGCGCGAATCTTCAACCGAACATTTGTGCACAAAGCGTTGACGAATATTTCGGTCGACCGTTTGTGCACAAATGGTTGACTGATTTATCAGAGCAAAAAGAAAAGGAAAAATTCAATTATATTGGACAGCACACAGAGAGCAAACGGTTTACCGATGTTTTAGTGCAAAAACGGTAGCGTGGGCAGATTTATATCAGTTTGCTGTCCGAACATCGGTCAACCGTTTGCTGTCCAAGATTTTTTACTGTGTACTCCCGAATGCAGCTAAACGAATATTTGGCAATTCGAGAGAAAGTACTATGAAGAGACAACTAGCATTATTTTGTATTAATTGGCTACAGTCGGGATAGTTCAACAATTCATGTACATGTATGCACCTGAATGAAGCGTGTTCTTGGACAAAATAATATGTTCCCAAGTAAATAAAAAAGAATCACGAGTTTGTGCAGACTTGCAAATATTCTTAATTTGATATCAATTGCAGAACTATTTTGAGTAATTAAATGACTGATTACCATTTATCCAGAAGGAAAAAACTTTCATTCAAATATTTTTTGATGATTTTATTTTCAAATCTAATACAGGTGAACTGGCTTAATCCGGATGGATGTGTACCCTTAATTGCTGTCCGGATTAGGCAAACTCCGGATTATGCATAAAGGCATAAAATAGAAGAGTTTAGCAAGCACACACGGCAAGGCATGTACACATTTCAAAAATCAAGAATCGTGACCCATCGACTATATATTTACATCCCCCCATATCTCCCCTCTTTCCCCGACCCTCCCACCAGATCCCTCTGTCTATTCAATTGTCTGTCCTCTTCATTTTTGTGGGAGAGGACGTTATTTCTGCTTTCTGTGGCAATGGCTTGGGAGCGTCGTATAATGTGATAGGGGGCGCTCAATTCATGATCAGCAATCTGGATAAAAGCATGCTCTTAAACCTTAAATGGTAAAGAGTGTGCCTCGAAAATCGTCCGGTTTTGGCGAGGTACGGATTAAATTGTCCGTAATAAGCACTGAGATTTGCATGTAAATGTATTGGGAGGGACCGGGCCCGTGGAATGTGTACGGTAAATCCGAAAATCCTGATAAAACACGTCCGTATTAAGGATAGTTTACACTCTAAATATCAATAGCATGTACAGGGTTGCGCATGCGCAATACTCACAGCTGTGTTGACCATGCAGCCACAGGTACAGACAGACACCAACGTCACCAAGGTAATCATGAGCGCCATTGCGAGTCCTATCGCCTCTGGCTCTGCTGTGTTCATGATCCCGGCTAAATAACTAAAACATGCAAAACAAAGGATGGGAGTATTCACAGCCAGCATCACAGCAAAAGTGGACGACAACAAATGTTCTGCCGAGCTCATTAAATCGACCAATTCTTCAAATCTGAGTCTTTCTTTCTCCAAATTGCCCTGGAATGTTCCAGATATACTGATGGTTTCCCTGAAATGTCTGTTCCATTCTTGGAATTCCTTGACTAAAACGAATGAAATTATAATACAGAGTTCTATCAATAAAATGTAAACCGCAGTGCTATAGAATGCAGCCACGGCCAGTGCAACTAGAGTGATACTTGCCAACGTCATCCCCGGAGTGTGTGGATACGATATCCAAATGGCCGCATCATAGTTTGCCAAAATGAACCAAACCATCAGAGCACAAACACTAGTATAGATGATATTCATACCTATAAATACCCAAGCAAGGACGCGTAGATAATGTGCATATTGCAATTGCTTTGCGGAGTGTCTGAGCGTGTGGAATTTTCTTATGAAAATGCCAAAATGTTTTTCTTTCAATGCCAACATAACGTAGACAAGAGTAACCCCCAGAAATAATCCAACCATAGATATCAGTAACACCAATTTTGAAACCAGTTCTATCCTAGGGAAGCCTCCTATGGATATCAATGTGCGCACCAATGCTGATAATACTAGGATGGTTAAAAGAACCGTGTAGCCTTTCCAAGGATTGAACCTGCATCCTAGGGATGTAAGTGTAGGAAAGAAACCAAATAGCTTCAGATTGTAGATAAAAGGCTGAAGTAAACGGTAGAGTATCGAGTCAATTGGGTTCCTGATGTCACTCTCATCTTCATCCAATCTTCCAATAGAGGCGTCGGGGTTGACCGGTGGTTCTTCGCGGATACGTGTGTCATCCATGAGTGTCTAATTCCGTTATCTCGTGGTAGTTTGCGTTTTAATGGGGTATGCAGATATCATTGTTTCTAAAATCATGAGTCGACTCTGAATGCAATCCAACACCTTATAAAAGACTATTCCCCATCAACCCATTTGCGCGCAGTTCTTGTATGCATTGGTATCGACATGTTTATGACAATGGACCTCCTGTTCAAATAGTACGGATAGTTCCTTTTGTCATAAATGGATATCACGACCCATTAAATGAAGTTCAAATAAAGGTGGGAATACAATTAGCGGTCGCCTATGCAAGCAACACTAAAGCAAAAAAAACATTAGGATATTGTTGATATATGGTAATGTTCATCTATTTGAAGTTAACTTAAAACGAGGTCCAGGTGGCAATGTGTAGAGATACTCATGAGATGGTTGTTAGTGCGTCCCATTCTTGCCCAGGTTGAATTGTACCAATATGATTGTATATGTAAGCAGAAATGTAACAAGCTGAAAATAAGAAAAATGCATCAAATTGTAGTTCTGCTTATTATTTATCTAAACTGGCGATGCATACTATTTGATGAATAACAAAAGAGTTCTATTTCGGCAAGTATGGAAAAATCATTTTTAGATAAATTTATTTTTAAGACGAGTTTAACATCGTATAGTTGAATACTTATAACACCTATGACTCATTACAAAATTGATGCAAATGCTATGTCTATATATTATGTGTTTGAATGCAGGTCTTATTTCAATTTAAGCATTTAGATGATGATGATTATGCAAACATGTTTGCCTTAAGGGTTGTAAGCTATTGTTTTAGGCGCTTTCAGTCCAGTTTAATGTAGTGTGTACATATAGTGCGCCGACTGCATAGGTTTTTAACTTTATTTTCCCTCACCTTTTCTGCCATATTATGGTTGTATTGTAGTGTTTATTCATTGACATATATACATACAATTAAGAAGATAATTAACAAATAGTTATAGTAACAAAATACCAATTATGATAGCCATTAGCAAGCATACCTGGTTTACCACAGATTACACTCCTCTAATAAAGGAAACTGATATGATTTAATGACAGAACAGTGGAATCCAAATAACCTGATTATATTAACTCATTAATAGAGCTTGACTACCGAATAATCGTTGTGACTAACCAGTTGTGAGTTGTACCCGACAAAACCACCGCCTCACCTCAAGTCATTGGCAACTTTTCCATATGCTACGCCCGGATTCAAACCCGGTGACAGGTGAGAGACAGCGTTCAGTCACTGGCAACTCCTAAGACCGCTCGGCCATGAGGGCAAGCCCTCTTACTATATGGAGCTTATGAGATGGTAAACAGCGATTTCATTTTAGTGGGTGTGTTTACTAAAAACAACTACATCATCAGTCAAGTCGTTAAGTAAATATCGTGATTGCATAGCTAATCTTTCGATCAATTCCTAAGTGAACTTAGGGCTTTCCATTTAAAAATGTTGGTGGAGGGAGGATGGGAAAATT
The DNA here is from genome assembly GCA_963942565.1 of Maea johnstoni. Taxonomy (NCBI): domain Eukaryota; kingdom Metazoa; phylum Annelida; class Polychaeta; order Spionida; family Magelonidae; genus Maea; species Maea johnstoni. The sequence continues at coordinate 26,302,753 of OZ012698.1, read as the reverse complement.
TTCTGAGGGGAGGGGTCGAATTCTGCATCATTGTACCCTATGAGATTAGATATGACTTCTGGCAGGAGAATGGGGGGGTGTCGAATGTTTAATCATCTTCCGTCCCCCCCCCCCCCCCCACCCCACACACACACTTTTAAATGGAACGGTTCTTACTGTGAGTATTGCTTGTTTGTCAACCACGCAGAAGCCAAGTGCAGTGAATCCGATGGGCGGCCCCTGTAATCTACTTAAGAGGACCACAACCTGAAAAACAACAATCTGGTCTCAGACATTGCCATTTGTTTTACCGAAGGGACATTGACGTAAAAGATTCAATAGGTCTCTCTTTTGGCAAATCTAAATTCAAAACCTTTCAGGAATCAAGGTTCATTACCTTGTATTCAAAAAAATTATTACTTGACGTTGACTCTACGTGTAATCGCGTTGTTGAGTTTGATGCAATGAAACAAATTTGTATTAGATTTACGAATAATTGATTGCATTGTATCATATCATGTTGTATTGTATTGTATTGTATTGCATGTGTATTCACTAAAAATTCACGGTATAAAGACACAGAACAATTTCATTATGCAATAATATTAACATTAAACACACATAATATTAGAGTACATAATACAAGGAAAACAGGGGAAACATATTTCAGAATACGTATGAATTACACTTATGGTTAGCTAACATGGACTCTTTAATATCATATGCTGTTAGAGTCTTAACATTTCAGCACAAAGGGATGGTTGTCAAAAGTAACCTACTTCGTTGGAGTGGCCTGGATCGAGTTTTCGTAGGTTTATGCGATAGACATCTGGTAATGCACCATGGGCCTGAAATGTAAATATTTGTAAGGAAAATATACAGCATGGCTGTAATACATTTTTATTACTGCTACTATTCTAATGCAAGACTATATCTTATGGAATGTATACCAAGAAGTGAGTGTTGTATGTTATGCGGTATGAAATGAATCGATTTGCATGCTTAATATAACAATAAGAATACTAATAACAACAACAACGATAAAAATAATAATAATGATAATAATAAAATAATAATAATGATAATAATGATAATAATAATAATAAATATAATAATAATAATGATACTAGTAATGATAATGATAAAATGATAATGATATCAACAATGATTATAATAACAATAATAATAATAATAATAATAATAATAATATCTAGGGTAATGGTAATACTAATTATAATGATAATAATGATAATAGTGATAATAATCACAATATGAATATTGATAATAATAATAAAAGTAATAATAAAAATAATAATAATAAAAATAGTAACAAAAATAGTAATAATAATAATAATGAAGATAATAAAAATAAAAATAATGATAACATTGATAATAATAATTTAAAAACATAAATAATAATATGACAATAATAGTGATAATAATAATATCAATAATAATATTACTAATGATAATGATAATAATAATAATAATAATAATGATAATAATAATAGTAATAATAATGATAATGCACAATTGATCTGCGTAAAGTTTTGTTTGGATAGGATAAGATGTCAGCAAACGTTTTGGATAATCTAATCTAAAGTCCCTAGGTTACATTTACATGTGGGATGAAAAATTGCCATGTTGTCTCGAATGCAGCTATATGAATGTTTGGACATTCGAGAGAATAAACTGCACTCATTTACTAACAAGAAAAAACTTTCACCGCGATGTGTAAAGTACCGCCAGGACACAATTAACATTCTTTTGTATTAATTGCCTGCAATCGGGATTGTTCAACTATTCATGTACATGTATATATAGATAGATAGATCGATAATCTTATTTCAAGTCAGTAATAATTTTACGTAATAAACACGAGCTGCCAGGGCTCTTGGCCGACTACAAAATAAGAATTCAAAATATAATATACAGGGTGTAACAGCAATATAAATGATAACTAGAGGGGAAATAAGTTGGCACATATCAATTGACAATGAGTAATGTCTTCAGGACATATGTTGATGACTTTCGAGTAAAATAGCAGATACGCCTCTGACTGAATGGTGTTCTTGGACAAAAACATGTTCCCAAATAAATAAAGAGAATCACAAGTTTGTGCAAACTGGCAAATAATCCTAATTGGTTGAATATAAAACTGGGGTTATCAGTGATATCAGAGGCATATCAGAGCAGTTCTTGTAAGCGTTGATTATCGACATGTTTATGACAATGGATCTCCTGTTCAAATAGTACGGATAGTACCTTTTGTCATAAATGAATATCACAACCCATTAAATGAAGTTCAAATAAAGGTTAGCATACAATAAGGTGTCAAGCAACACTAAACCAAAAACACCATTGGGCTGTTGTTGATATATGGTAATGATCATCTATTGGAAATTAACGTAAAACAGGTTGCTCGTGCAGTTGAATAATATATAGTCACATACTAATGTTAATGCTATTAGTTTACAGTACAGACATTAAATTCCTGCACCAGTCGAAGGGACGTCTGTTAGTGCCTGATTGTACAAACACACTTTGATAACATGTCAGAATTTAGGCCAAGCACACTGAATGCCCCACGCAGCTTTAAGAACAAAGCTACGTTAAGTTGTGAGGTCATCCATGCATCCATGGCCAGGATAATTGGGCGTGCGCTCATGTATTATGCCCTGTCTGCCCACATATTTAGTGCAGGAATAAGACGTCGGCACTGTATATGCATTAATATTTTGCGTCAAAGTGTTATTGAATTGTAATATAAGACTAGCGAACCATCTATTTGGGGAAAGATACTGCGCCTAAAGTGCTGATGACATATTCATGAATAATTGTTTTGAGCTATAACTAAATTGAAAAGACATAGAATTGTTTCCCATATTGCATTAAAAGGATAAAATACTGCAAAGTTGTTTGTAGAGTTCATAAATCTTTCAGATAAAAATTCGTATACCACTATTTCGCGTCAATAAAGCATATATATATATATATACATATATATTACCTTCCATTTGAGATTGGTGCACAGCTGACAAGCAATTGTCAGTTAGCGGTCAAGCAACAATCTTACCTGAATGAGGGATATCTGGTTCGTTCCATATACCCCAGTTTTAACCAAATATTCCTAATTGGACAACAATTTCAGGACTATTTTGAGTAATTTCATGATTGGTTACCATTCAACAAAAAGGGAAAAAACTTTCATTGAAATATCTTTGATAATTTCATTTAAAAAATGATGCTCTCTTAGCACAAATGCGGTAACGCATGCGCACTACTCACATCTGTGTTGACCATGCTGCAAATATTCCTAATTGGATAACAATTGGAGGACTATTTTGAGTAAATTCATGACTGGTTTCCATTCAACCAGAAGGAAAAAAACTCATTCAAATATTTTTGATGATTTTATTTTCGAATGTTATCGCATAGTTTACGCTCTCTTGGCACGAATTGGGTTACGCATGCGCAATACTCACAGCTGTGTTGACCATGCAGCCACATATACAGACAGACGCCAACGTCACCAAGGTAACCACAAACGCCATGGCAAGTACTGTCGCTTCTGTTGGGTTCATGATCCCGGCTAAATAACTAAAACATGCAAAACAAAGGATGGGAGTATTCACAGCCAGCATCACAGCAAATGTGGACGACAACAAATTTTCTGCCTCGCTCATTAAATCAACCAATTCTTCAAATCTGAGTCTTTCGTTCTCCAAATTGCCCAGGAATGTTCCAGATTTACTGATGCTTTCCCTGATATGTATGTTCCATTCTTGGAATTCCTTGACTAAAACGAATGAAATTATAATACAGAGTTCTATCAATGAAATGCAAACCGCAGTGCTATAGAATGCGGCCACGGTCAGCGCAACTAGAGTGATACTTGCCAACATCGTCCCTGGATTGTGTGGATAAGATATCCAAATGGTCGTATCATAGTTTGCCCAAATGAACCAAACCATGAGAGCACAAATACCAACCGAGCTGATGTTCACGCATGTAAATATCCAAGCAAGGACGCGTAGATGATTTGCATATTTTAGTTGTTGTGCAGGGGGGTGTCTGAGCGTGTGGAATTTTTTTAGGAAAATAGCAAAATGTTTTCCTTTCAATGCCAATGCTACGAAGATAAGAGTCACCCCTAGAAACAATCCAAATAAACATGTCACTAACACAAATCTTGAAGACAGTACTATCTTGGGGAAGCCTCCCATGGATATTATTATGCGCACCAACGCTGATGATAATATGACGTTTAGAAGAACCGTGTAGCCTTTCCAAGGGTTGAATCTGCATCCTAGGGATGTGAGTGTTGGAAAGAAACCAAATAGCTTCAAATTGTAGATAAAAGGCTTAAGTAATCGGTAGAGTATCGAGTCAATTGGGCTCCTGATGTTGCTCCCATCGTCATCCAATCTATCAATAGAGGCGTCGGGGTTGAGCGATGGTTCCTCGCGGATACCAGTCTCATCCATGACTGTCTGATCCGTTATGTTGTGGTAGTATACGTTTTACTGGTCGTATGCAGATATCCACACGTTCCCAAACTGTGAGTCGACTCTGAATGCGATCCAACACCTTATAAAAGACACACCCCACATCAATCCCATTTGCATTCTGTATGCACAGTTCTTGTAAGCGTTGGTTATCGACAGGTATATGGCAATGGATCTCCTGTTCAAATAGTACAGATAGTACCTTGAATGGATATCACACCCATTAAATGAAGTTCAAATAGCATACAATAAGGTGTCACCTATGCACGCAGCATGAAAGTAAAAACACCATTAGGATATTATTGATTGATGGTAATGTTCATCTATTTGAAATTAACGTAAAACGGGTTCCTTATGCACTTGAATAATATATAGTGAAATATTAATGTGAATGTTGACATGCATTACTATTTTGTGTCAAAGTGTTATTGAATAATGTCATGTAATAGAAGACCAGCGAACCACCTATTTGGGGAAAGTTACTAAGTTTAAAGTGATGATGACACATTCATAAATAACTTATTTTGAGCTATAATTAACATAGTTGTTTTACATAGTGCATTGAAAGGGTAAACTACTGCACAGTCGTTTAAATAGTTTATAGATGTTTCAGATGAAAATCCCTGTAAGGTATAACACTATTTCATTAAAAAGATTTGCCTTGAGGATATGTAACCATTTGGGTTTATCATATCAGAGGTGCATTAACGTCCAACTTGCGTTCAAAATTTCGGAGGATTGTTCTAGCATATTATCAATGCAATTTAATGTTGCTTCACTTGGATTTGGGAGGGCAAGTGAAATGTGTAAATCCAAATGTAATAAGTTGCCTTATGTCTTAGATTTTATTGTTAAGAATAAATTTGGCGTGTTAGCTAAATCAAATTCAATTCCTAATGATGTAAATGTTTTAGTCCAGTTATGTTGAAAAACTGGGCTATGGAATTGTATCGTATTGTATTGTATGTTTATTGACTGTACTAATGTTGTACAAAATCATAGCAAATACAAAATTTATTTTTAAAAAAAGATAAAGATACAAATAAACATAAATAGAGCCAACTGGCTTAACTAAAGAGGAACTTAATTATTACATGATACGTACAAAGGATAAGATAAAAATAAGTATAAATAATATAGAACAAAAGTATGAGTAGCTTACGTGGTTTGTCGGCAAAGCAAGCTATAGATAATTAAGAATTTTCTAATGAAATTACACTAGATGCTTTCCCAAGGGAAATCGCGACAAAGTTGTGTAAGCGATCAACGTAACTAATCACATTAGCGATTTCTTGTGATTTTCCTGTACATTTTTGGAATATAGAGGCTAGACACGGCCCATATTTTAAATGCAGACAGAAATGGTAGACCTACAGGTTGGTGCCCCATAAGGATATTAAAGATTTTCTGTGGAACTTCAAGTGCGTCTCTTACATATTGATCATCTATAGCACTACCATCTAACATTTCTGCCCTGTTTCCCTCGAAATGTGGACACTGCATGACTAGATGATTGAGGTCCTCTCTAATACCTAGATAGCATTCTGTGCAAACTTTATGGCTGAAGGATACATTTTTTAAGCGATAGTGGCTGTCTTTCAGTAGACTAGTATTGCACACTAATCTAGCCACTATTTCGCAGTCTCTAATCATGGAGGGAACCTGGTCAGATATGACCCACCATATAAGGAAACCCGGTTTGTTAATGACTCATAAATGTGGCAGGAATCGTTATATTCTTTGTCTTCCAATTGCCAGGCAATATCCCATATCATTGTCTTCCACTCTGTTTTGGTTAGATAACACCCGTTGTTGATCATAGTTTGGAAAATCTCTAAAATCCAGAATTCTTCGCATACATTCAAGATTTCAAAAATAGGGCTGTCTGATTCATTTCTGGAATATTTTGCCAAATCCGCATTATATACTGCGGCTCAGAGTATGGATTAAAAGGCGCTTGCAGATAGAATCATCGGTCATAACTAGGATTGTTATGAGGAACAAAAGTTTTTTAACCTTAATGAACCGATCAATGCTTATCCATCCTAAGGGATACAAGGCCGAATAATTAGGAGATCTCTTTGGAAATCTTTGACAGCGTCTGCCAATGTATCTCTGAAATTTCTGAAGCTATTCAGTTTCATCTGCACGCAACACCCAGAGTTCACTTCCGTATGAAACGATAGGCATGATAATTGCCCAGAATATTGTGGTACAAACGGACATACAAACTCCTTTCTTTTTAATACCTATACTTGTAACGGAATTAAAAGCTCTACATCTTCTGTCCTGGCCGTGAAGTTACCAAAAAGAAGTTTTTTACGCCCACGTGGTCGTACTCAATTTTCTCTTGGACTTTGTCTGTTCCCAAGCAAAAATTACAAAATTTTGAGTTTTTTTCTGCCTCGCGTTTCTTCTCACCATATACCATGACTGCACTTTTGCCAGCATTATAATAGAACCTCCATTTGCATGAGTATTTGTATACCAGGTCAAGGGTACTGCCTAGGTTATTTTTAGACAAGCTACAGACTGACAAGTCATCACCGTACCCAACTGGGCCAACAGGCATAATACAATGACAAAAACCAGAATTTTCAATTTCTCTTAAAAGGGAATCAATAAAAGCAGCAGACTTCAAAAGGGAGAGAAATCGCCCTTTATGTATGCCGCATCTCATCTGGTACCAGTCTGCGTAACAACCAACCAATCTAACCTTACACCTAAAGTCGTGATACGATTCATACAAAAGTCGCCAGGTTTTTCCAACCACCCCCATATTGCGTAATTGATAAAATAATCCGTCAATCCAGACACTATCAAAAGCCTTTGCTGCGTCAAAATAAGCAACATAGACATTTTTGTACGCATCTAGACCGGCGGCTATCCCTTCCTGGAGAATCAACGCAGAGTGTAAGATGAGCCTTGGTGACACACCCCTTGCAAAAGAGAAATTACACCTTCTTCAGACAACCACCCTTTAATTCTCTCCCAAATGAGGACTTCGAACAACTTATTTATGCATGAGAGTAGGGTGATCCCTCAATAGTTGTTGACATCAAGCAGACACGTGTTCTTTCCTTTGTAAAGTGGGATCTGATTACCACGTCTAAAGTTGACTGGTATATATCTAACTTTAGAATGCTATTATAGATACAGGTAAGAAGGGACACCATACAATCTCCTGCATGAATAAGATGTTCAGGGAGTAAAGTTAATAACGGAAGAGTTGGTGTCTTTCTCTAGTTCGCTAGACATTTATTTACCATATTTTACAACGTGTGTGTATGTATTGGTACACATAATACAATAAATAAATTCTGAGAGCAAATATATTGCACGATTTTTCTGCAATGATGCCTTTACAATACACCAACTTGACAGTACTTGACAATACTTGTGTGTATATATATATACATATATATATATATATATATATATATATATATATATATATATATATATATATATATATATATATATATATATATTATATATATGTATGTATGTATGTATGTATAAATGTATGGATGTATGTATGTACGTATAAATGTATGTATGTATGTTTGCATGCGTGTATGTATGTATCTATCTATCTTTCTATAAATGTACGTATGTATGTATGTATGTATAAATGTATGTATGTATGTATGTATGTATATATGTATGTATGTTTGCATGCGTGTATGTATGTATGTATCTATCTATCTATCTTCTTATAAATGTATGTAATTATGTATGTATGAATGCATCCATGCATGCATGCATGCATGTATGTATGCACGTATGTGTGTTTGTGTTTGTTACTGTATGTCTATTCCTGTCTGTTTGACTGTTTGTCTGTATGACTGTGTATACTTGTGTGCATGTATGTATGCATGCATGCATATTTGTATGTATGTACCTGTATGTATGTATATATGTGTGTATGTTTGTACATATGTATCGTGCGTATGTATCATATGTACCTTCGTATCAAGGAATGTATGTATATGTATGTAAGTGTTCTTTTTATTGTTTTATTTTCTCGTTTTGTAATTCTAATTACTCTGGTTGTGTTTTTCGCACTTTAGTATTTTGTTCTGTAACTGTATTTTTTCTGAATATGTATGTATCTTTTTCGCACGTAATGAGACGGTCAATAATTTCTACTATGAAACCACAAACGCACTTTTCAAGTTCATTTGTCTTTAATATATTTCCAGATATTGAGAACAACATAACATACATGAAAATAATACTAATATTTAAACCAGATATATTGCACCTCTTGGGAGTAGCACTGCCTCTGTTACAGATTGGGCTACAGTACTACAGATGGGGCTTCAGTACTACAGTAGCCTCTGTTACAGATGGGGCTTCAGTGCTACAGTAGCCTCTAATATAGCTACAGTGCCGACATTTAATTCCTGCACTAAATGTGTTGGAAGCCCAGGCATGATACACGACCGCACGCCCGATTGCCTCTCAGTTTCCTGAATATGGATGTATGGATGCCCTTAAACTTAAACTTAAACTGAACGTAGCTTGGATTCGTAAGCTACGTGGGTCATTAATGTGCTTGACAAAATGTTGACATGTTATACGTGGTTTTCTTTTACATTCAAACACTAGCAGACGTCCGGTCGTCTGGTGCAGGAATTAAATGTCTGTACTGTAGGGCTACAGTACTACAGTAGCCTCTGTGGCAGATGAAACTACAGGACTACAGTAACCTCTGTTACAGATGGGGCTACAGTACTACAGTAGCCTCTAATATAGATGGGGCTACAGTATTACAGTAGCCTCTGTGGCAGATGGAACTACAGGACTGCAGTAACCTCTGTTACAGATGGGGCTACAGTACTACAGTAGCCTCTTATAGAGATGGGGCTACAGTATTACAGTAGCCTCTGTGGCAGATGGAACTACAGGACTAAAGTAACACACCCCGGTTATGATATATTTGGAATGATGCTAATAGCGACCATAAAAATCCTGACGATTTTGATAAAATCCTGCAGCCAAAGGTGGAGTTGGGAAATATCATAGATATCATAGGTCCAGACGACAATGTGTACTCATAGGATGGTGGTTGGTAGTTCGGCTGTATTCTCACCCTGACGGAATTGTACCAATACGATTGTATATGTAAGCAGAAAAGTAACGAGCTGAAAATAACAAAAAAATGCATCAAATTTTAGTTCGGCTTTTTTGTCATTATTTAACTAAACTTGCACTATTTCAGGTATTACAAAAAAGCACTAAATTCGGCAATTTTGTCTATAAAGGTAACATTGTGGAAAGTAGGGAAAAATTATGTTTACCTAGGTTTATTTTACGACGAGTTTAATACGGTACAGCTGAATAGTGAAAGGAAAATTTGGAGTATCTGCAAGATAGTGTCTTACAGCACACGACTTTGGTGGAAATTTTTACCTAGGAAAGTAGGTCACAATGGCCAGGCTGGCCCTCACAATGGCCAGGCTGTCTCTACCTTGTTGACCTAAGTAACATTTCCACCAAAATGAGTGCTGTAAGGTATTATCTTGCAGATACTCAAGATTTTCCTTCCAGTTGCCCTAGCCTAGTATATTTAGCATACATGTACGGTGTTTACAAATCAAATGTACCTTTATTGATCAAGAAAACCTCATTTGAGGTTAAACACTGTAAAATAGAAACTGTGTTTATACCGAGGTCAGTCCAAGCAGCTAAGATAAAGAAATCTTATATTTGAAACACCAAGACCCCAGGGATTAGGTAATCAATGTTAGAAAGGGGACAGAAGTGCTAAACTAGGAGTTGTCTTATTTTGAGTGTGTCACCAGCATCACAGCCTTAAGACATGTTATGTATATATGATATGTTAAAACAGCAATTTGTGTAATAAAAAAGTTTCTTATTTCAGTCCAGGCGTTAAGATTATGCAATTGTGTTCGCCTTAAGGGTTGTAATCATCATTATGCCACAATCTTTTTTACCAAATGACATCGATTTCACTTTTATTGTGTAATATCCTTTGTGAAAGCGAGCAGGAATCAAACATGTAAAGGAAAAGTAAACATGTAGTTAATACTATCACAGTTGCAGAAGAGTTGAATCCAAAAACCTGATTACATAGATACTAAATAAACGTTATGACGGAAAAATTGGGGAAACCAGAGTACCCGGCAAAAACACTGCCTCAACCAGAGTCACGGGCAACTTTCCCAAATGCTGCGGCCAGATTCGAACACAGACAGATGTGAGAGAGAGAGAGAGCGTGCAGTGACTGGCTACTTCTCTCCTTAGACCGCTCAGCCATCAGGGCAAGCCGTCTTACTACATGTAGCTTATGAGGTGTGTTAAACAGTAAACAGTTTACTAAAATCAACTACATACCCAGACAAGTCACTAAGTAAATACTATAACCGCATCGCCTACCATTCGATCAATTTCAAGGTGAACTTACAGTGAGTATTGCTTGTTTGTCAACCACGCAGAAGCCAAGTGCAGTGAATCCGATGGGCGGCCCCTGTAATCTACTTACGAGAACCACAACCTGAAAATCAACATTCTTGTCACAGGTATCGTCACTGTATCATATTATGTTGTATTGTATTGTATTATATTGTATTGCATGTTTATTCACTAAACATTCACGGTATACAAGTGTGCATGACACAGAAAAAATTCATTACGGAATACCCTTAACATTAAACAAGCATATGATATTGGACTACACCAAGGAACAAAAGGAAAAAATACACCTCAGAATATGCATGAATTACACTTCATGTTAGCTGACATGGACTCACTAATATCATATCCTGTAAGAGGCTTCAGCACATACATGTACATTCGCAGTATAGAATCATATATGACAAGAACAATTTCATTATGCAATAATATTAACATTAAACAAACATGATATCAGGGTACAGAAGGAAACAAAGGGAAGAAAATACATTCAGAATACGCATGAATTACACTTAATGTTAGCTGACATGGACTCACTTATATCATATTCTGTAAGAGACTTAATAATTCAGCACAAAAGGATGGTTGTCAAAAGTAACCTACTTCGTTGGAGTGGCCTGGATCGAGTTTTCGTAGGTTTATGCGATAGACATCTGGTAATGCACCGTGGGCCTGAAATGTAATTATCTGTACAGTAAATATACTCTATAGCTGTATTGCAATGTTATTACTGCAACTATTCAACAAATATTCATGTGCACTATTTGTGCACTGGAATATTTGTGCACGAATCTTCAACCGAACATTTGTGCACAAAGGGTTAACGAATATTTCGGTCGACCGTTTGCTGTCTGTTTGTGCACACATGGTTGACTGATTTATCGGAGCAAAAAGAAAAGGAAAAATTCAATTACATTGGACAGCAAACAGAGAGCAAACGGTTTACCGATGTTTTAGTGCACAAACGGTAGCGTGGGCAGATTTATATCCGTTTGTTGTCCGAACATCGTTCAACCGTTTGCTGTCCACTTGCTGTCCGAGATTTTTTACTGTGTACTCTCGAATGCAGCTAAACGAATATTGGGCAATTCGAGAGGATGTACTATGAAGAGACAACTAACATTATTTTGTATTAATTGGCTGCAGTCGGGATGGTTCAACAATTCATGTACATGTATGCATCTGAATGAATCGTGTGCTTGGACAAAATAATATGTTCCCAAGTAAATAAAAAAGAATCACGAGTTTGTGCACACTTGCAAATATTCTTAATTTGATATCAATTGCAGAACTATTTTGAGTAATTAAATGACTGATTACCATTTATCCAGAAGGAAAAAACTTTCATTCAAATATTTTTTGATGATTTTATTTTTCAAAACTGGCTTAATCCGGATGGATGTGTACCCTTAATTTCTGTCCGGATTAGGCAAACTCCGGATTATGGTACGGATTAAATTGTCCGTAATAAGCACTGAAATTTGCATGTAAATGTATTGGGAGGGACCGGGCCCTTGGAATATGTACGGTAAATCCGAAAATCCTGATAAAACACGTCCGTATTGAGCATAGTTTACGCTCTAAATATTAGTAGCATGTACAGTTAGTTACGCTTGCGCAATACTCACAGCTGTGTTGACCATGCAGCCACATGTACAGACAGAAACCAACGTCAACAAGGTAATCACGAGCGCCATTGCGAGTCCTATTGCCTCTGGCTCTGTTGGGTTCATGATTCCGGCTAAATAACTGAAACATGCAAAACAAAGGATGGGAGTATTCAGAGCCAGCATCACAGCAAAAGTGGACGACAACAAATTTTCTGCCGAGCTCATTAAATCGACCAATTCTTCAAATCTGAGTCTATCTTTCTCCAAATTGCCAAGGAATGTTCCAGATTTACTGATGGTTTCCCTGAAATGTCCGTTCCATTCTTGAAATTCCTTGACTAAAACGAATGAAATTACAATACAGAGTTCTATCAATAAAATGTAAACCGCAGTGCTATAGAATGCGGCCACGGTCAGCGCAACTAAAGTGATACTTGCCAACGTCGTCCCTGGATTGTGTGGATACGAAATCCAAATGGCCGCATCATAGTTGGCCAAAATGAACCAAACCATCAGAGCACAAACAATAGTAAAGGTGATATTTACCATTACAAATACCCAAGCAAGGACTCGCAGATAATTTGCATAATGCAATTGTTGTGGGGAGTGTCTTAGCGTGTGGAATTTTCTTAGAAAAATGGCAAAATATTTTTCTTTCAATGCCAACATAACGTAGACAAGAGTAACCCCCAGAAATAATCCAACCATAGATATCAGAAACACCAATTTTGAAGCCAGTTCTATCATAGGGAAGCCTCCCATGGATATCAATGTGCGCACCAATGCTGATAATATTATGATGGTTAGAAGAACCGTGTAGCCTTTCCAAGGATTGAACCTGCATCCTAGGGATGTCAGTGTAGGAAAGAAACCAAATAGCTTCAAATTGTAGATAAAAGGTTTAAGTAAACGGTAAAGTATCGAGTCAATTGGGTTCCTGGTGTCACTCTCATCTTCATCCAATCTTTCATTAGAGGCGTCGGGGTTGATCGGTGGTTCTTCGCAGATACGTGTGTCATCCATGAGTGTCTGATCCGTTATCTTGAGATAGTATGCGTTTTAATGGCGTATGCAGATATCCGTGCGTTCTAAAATCCTGAGTCGACTCTGAATGCAATCCAACACCTTATAAAAGACTATTCCACATCAACCCATTTGCGCGCAGTTCTTGTAAGCGTTGGTACTGACATGTTTATGACAGTTGGCCTCCTGTTCAAATAGTGTGGATAGTACCTTTTGTCATAAATGGATATCACAACCCATTAAATAAAGTACAAATAAAGGTGGGCATACAATAAGCGGTCGCCTATGCAAGTAACACTAAAGCAAAAATAACATTAGGATATTGTTGATAGATGGTAATGTTCCTGTATTTGAAGTTAACTTAATAAATGGATATCACAACCCATTAAATGAAGTTGCTCAAATAAGGGTGAGCACACAATAAGCGGTCGCTTATGCAAACAGCATTAATGCAAAAACACCATAAGGATATTGTTGATAGATGGTAATGTTCATCTATTTGAAATTAACGTAAACCGGGTTCCTGGTGCCCTTGAATAGAATATAGTAGAATAATAATGTTAATGTTAACATGCATTAATATTTTGCGTCAAAGTGTTACTAGAAGATTAGCAAACAATCTATTTGGGGAAAGGTACTACGTCTAAAATGCTAAAAACATTCATAAATACCTCATTATTTTGAGCTGTAATTAAATTGAAAAGAAACAGAATTGTCTGACATATTGCATTGAAAGGATAAACCACTGCAAAGTTGTTTATATATAGTTTATAAATCATTCAGATAAAACTTCGTTGGAGGTATAACACTTTTTCGTAAATCTTGATGTGATGGCATGCAATAAGATACAATTCATTCGGATGTGCTGTCCCCTAATGACTAATGATAATATTGGCATTGCCTTAAGGATATATAACGGGATGGAGGTAGCATATCAGAGACGCATTAACATTCTACTACTCGAATTAAGCAACATCACAATGTGTGAATACATACATACATATATATATATATATATATATATATATATATATATATATATATATATATATAACTATATATATATATATATATATATATATATATATATATATATATACACGTTGAAACATGGAAAATGTCTTCCAAAACAAATAAGTCGATTGTAGCTAAAACAGCCTGACTGTGGTGTTACCGTGATAACTACCCACTGATGAAGTAATGCGTTCAGGTAATAATGTTTTGTTGTGTGTGGCGCTACTGTTGCGTCCAGCGTCGCGTAATGTGATTTGATGCACCGGGTTGCGTCACAGAGACTGTTGTTAAGGATGACGTCATATATCGTCAGCCCAGGTGATCACGGTATTGTTGGCGCGTGATCGTTTACATGCCTACAGTTTTGACCCTCATTGGGTCTCATCAGAGGCTATCGGTCGTGACTGGAACAGTGTCCAATCACTAAAAAAATGAAAGAGCTAAAATTTGAATGTCCTGGGTTTTATTAAAAGAGGTAGGAAGGGGGGACATTCTAGATATATATAGATATACATATTTACACACATATGGGCAATTGTCGCATGGGTGTGATTAGCTCCCATCTCAAGGGATGTAACGTCGTGTGTCAATAGACTGCATGGTATTTTGCTTGCATTATCCCAACTAAAAAAGCCTTTGTTCTGGATTCTGATTCAGGATTCTGGGAAGGGATCCTGGGGCATCCCACCTTGGAGAAATGATGTAATAAGTCATAAATGAGTAATTTGGGGGTAAATATCACTCTTCAAGGGGTATGTAATGATTGGATCAGTGTCCAATGAAGTCATATGGATATACTGTAGAACAGGCAAAGTTCGCGAGTGCGATTATTTCGCGAATACGCAAACTGGTATTGCACTCGCGAACTTAGGGCACGCGATCAATTAGATACATAGTTACTCTACCCACCACTGGAGGTGGTGGCGCGTCGATCGGTGAATTTTACTCCTAGACGGTCGAGGCTGAAACAAAGAAAAATACGTCCTATAACTTCCCAATGCTATCATAATATGATACATTGGTAACTTATGAATATGTTACCAATGTATCGTAACATAATTAGCATTCTTACATGTCCAATTTCCAGGATATCTGGGCTAAGCTGAGGATTTCATACGAGAAACAAGATGGCTGCCACCATTGTTCGATAAAAAGGGAGACTCGGCCAGGTGTTGCGATGGAACCATTTGATAATTATCAACATACATACATGTGTATGTTGATAATTATCAGAATAATGTATATGATAAAGAGATAATGATATTGTTCCTGACTCGAATTGAATTGTTGCCAATTAACTGTTTACGGCCAGACGTGTATTTGCAGTTGACGAGTATATACTGGCATAGCATGATTCTCACTCATAGCCGGTCCGAGGCTGAAACGCAGAGAAATACATGCAATAACTTCACAAAGTCATTATAATATGACACATTGGTAACTTATGAAAAAGTTACCAAGGTATCATATTATAATCGCATATTAACCAGTCCAATTTTATTGAAACTCCTGCCTGATATGGCTGCAAGATGGCCGCCGAATGTATGCATTTTTCTAATAACTGCTTAGTTCAATAGATGGCGCTGTAGAACACACTCACTCGCGAAATAAAGTACACGCGAAAAACCGAAAAATTGGCTTTTCGCGAAATTTATGTAATGCGATATATACCTATTCTACAGTACTCTATTTTTTGAACCCGAAAGTGGTGTGTTCTGAGTTCGGTAATCTGTTGTTGTTTTATGAACGTATGTGGTGGTTATGTCATATGGAATCTGTAGGTCTAATCCATTAGATTGAGGCCATGTGGGAGCATGGATCTTAACCTGAAGATCCATTTTCTTTCTGCCCTTTCCCATAGTTCGCTAGTTATGTCACTATATTGTGGGGCGCTGACAAATTCTAGAATGTATACACTCATATTTCGAATGCCACTGTGGGCTGGTAGATTACAGTGTCTGCCAACAATATGAGCATCCCTGTTCTGTCTGACCTTCCGGAAATGTTCTCATAATCTTTCAACCGGACGTCTCTTGGTCTGGCCTACATACTCCTTTCCACAGGCATGGCGGTGGAGGCAGTATACTAGATTGGATGACCTGCAAGTGATCTTCTTGCTGGACATGTATTCCTTTTTGTTTAATACAGACATTATCCTACCTGTGGTATCTAATTCCACGAAGTAGGAACATCTCATTGTGGTGCAGACGTTGGTATGTGTCCTGCCACTGTCCCCTGTTTTATCATCAACTAGATGGTCCTGTAAATTTTTGCCAAGACTGAAACCTCTGGTGAGTTTTGTTCCCATCAAAGGTCTCGTAGAGCTGGATCTGTTCAACAGTTCCAAGTTCTCTGTAACTATACGGTTCACATCATTAAAGAATGGATGGAATGTAGTAATGAGGAATAGTTCCCTATCTGATGATTCCTCTCTTGGATTTCCAGTTGCGGGTATTGAGGCTAGTAGGGATTTTTGGTCCCTTAGGAATACCTTCTCAAAGGCCGACTGTATCATAGGGATAGGATAGTCGGCTTTGTGAAAGTAGAATGCTAACATCTTGCTCTCTTTCACAAAATCCTCCGTAGTCTGCGGACTGGCTATATGGAATGCCTTTCTTGCATGCACGTGGATGGCAAGAATGGAAGTTGATGTAGTTGTGTGAGTCTGTGGGTTTTGTGTATAAAGAGGTAGTCAGGGTTCCATCCTGATCTACATGTACTGTTGTGACCAGAAAGTGGACACTGCTGGTGGAGTGTTCTGCCTCAAATTTCATGCAAATCATGTAGTTATTGAGGTACGAGAGGAAGAGGGTTAATTCTATCTCGCCATATTGCCTAATAAGGAAGATGTCATCAATGAACCTCTTCCAGACTATTGGTTGTAGATGGTAAGTGTACACATGTGTCTCCTCAAACCAGCCCATAAAGGTGTTGGCATATGAGGGGGCAACTTTGGTGCCCATAGCGGTGCCGCCCACTTGTAGGAAATGTTGGCCATGGAAGTCAAAGTTGTTACACTTTAGGACCTTCCATAGCAGCTGTACTAGACTGCTCTAGAGCGGATTACATCTATTGCCTCTATATGTGGCAAGTGAATTTTCGACTGCCACTATACCTTCAGTGTTGGGTATGTTAGTATATAGACTAGCCATATCTAAAGTGACTAGTATACCATTTTTTAGGTAATGTGCCTGAAGAGTCAAGGATTTGTAGAAAATGTGTGGTGTCCTTAATATAAGATCTGATATTTTGGACTGCTGGTTGGAGAAACAAGTCTATGAAAGCAGAGGTTTCCTCTGTGGGACACCCATTGCCTGAGACAATGGGTCTGCCGGAGGTTTGTTTCTGTCTTTGTGTATTTTTGGTAGCATATAGAATTGTGCTGTTCTGACTTAGCCGGAGACCAGGTAAGTATAACAGGTAACATCTATCTCTTTTCTAATGAACATCTCATCTAGGATGCACAAGATTTCACTATGGTGTTTAGAGGTAAGATCTGTGTCAACTTCAAGAAAAAATTTAGGGTCTGAAAGTTGGCGGATTCCATCAAAAATGTAGTAGTTTTGATCAAGAATTACTACGGCACCGCCTTAATCAGCTGGTTTGATAATAATGTTGGTATTATGTGATAGTTCCTTAGAGCTATTCTTTCTTCCAATGTTAAATTATTAGATTTCTGGAGAGGGATATCACATTTAGATAGGTCCATATCATTAGTTTTGGCAAAATATTCAAGAGGGACACAGAGTGGTGGTACCCAAGCTGAGGGCTTTTTAAATATCTGATGTCTGAATGGATGGTCTGAGTCATCTAAACTGGGCTGTCTAGAAATTGAGGAATATATATATATATATATATATATATATATATATATATATATGTATATATATATATATATATATATATATATATATATATATATATATATATATATATATATATATATATTTATATATACAGGGTCCACTTTTCTACCTCTAAGAACTTGCATTTCTCCAGATAGATGACAATTTTGACTTAATCAGAAGTAAGATTTTTTTTGTCCAGACCCAATTTATAATTAATTCGCTGAAATAGAAAGACAAAAGACAAGCTATAGTATGCCTGTTCATAGTCAGTTAACATCATTAAATCATGACTGATGTTTAATTCCCATTTTGTATGCCACGGTTAGTTCCAAGTTTGGCCGCCAGGTGTCAGTGCTGTTATATACACATTGCCTGACTGTACCTGAGCACGTGGCCACGGTATCAACTGAGATTCTCAAAGGTATAACCATGCTGTCATATCACTGAATGGCTCTATTTTACATACACACATAGAATGATAGACACATTGGAATAAACAACCTGATTGGATAGCGTAAAACAAACGACTTTTTTAGCAATGCATTTATGCAGAATTTATTCAAAAAGTTGAGAAGTACAAGAAGCTTTAAATGAAACATAGAAACGATTACAATGGCTAGGGACATCCGAGATTCTTGTTGAGTATACATGTAGTAGTAGTAGTAGTAGTAGTAGTAGTAGTAGTAGTAGTAGTAGTAGTAGTAGTAGTAGTAGTAGTAGTAGTAGTAGTATATTTATTTGCCATGTCGTGCAGTATGAACAATGTATTTACTTAAAAAACAGGTAGAAACTTAATACGAGAGTTACTACATACATCACTTAACTAATGAAGCATAGAAACGGCGAGAGAGGATAATATATATAAAATGAAAAAAGGTGTAAACATAGTATAAGCTCTAACATATGTAAATATTTGTAAACATAGTCTTACTTCAACTTCAAGGGATGTATCAAAATAAAAGGAATATAAAGTTAATCTTAAACAAAACTACTTCGCTGAAATGGCCTTATAATCAGTATTATTATACCTCACGTGAAGATCATAAGCTGTGATTGGCTAACGCCAATTTTTTAATTTACTTTTATCTATATTTCAATACGATATTTTTAACATCCAACATCAATTATAATGTTACGTATAAGTGCTGTCAGAAAAGCTTTGGACTATGACCACGAGTGTTTATAAAAGCTAGTTACCTAGAACAACTATGTTGAAATATATCGTCTTTAAGCACACATCTAAAAAACTGGTACATTGTACTTCAGGTTAAAATGGGTTTTTGCACTTTCGTTTATTGCCACTTTTAGAGACCAAATTGTTATTAACCAGTTGTTCATACAGAGAAACCAGAACACCCAGAGAAAACCACCGATAAAC
>OZ012698.1:26275018-26280018 GCA_963942565.1 Maea johnstoni | reverse complement strand
TTTTTGATAGTTGGACTGGAAAATAAATATTTTTGTGGAAAATTGGAACGTCCGTGACCTCATGAGCTTACGAGTCAAACGAGTGGTGAGCTCATGAGTTGATCTCCCTCCGTGAGTGCAGCTCTAATATATATATATATATATACTTCAAACAGTTGATAGGTCTCCAGTCTTAAATTGCCTAGATGTCAATGAAGCATGGACACATTTTACTGCTTTGTTTATGCCTATAGTAGATAAGCTTGCTCTTCTAAAAAAGGTCCGTCTTAAACAACGCTCTGAACCTCGGTTCTCAAGTGAAATTCTTGAACTCATGAAAGAGTGTGATGAAATGAATGAATTGTGCACGAAATCCAGTACACCTGACTTAGAAAATAAGAGAAGGGAGCTCAGAAAAAAAGTCATAACAGAGATAAAGGCAGCAAAGAAAGAATATTTCCAAAATGTGATTGAAGAAAATATGGGGGATGGTCGTAAGATGTGGAAATGTCTGAAAGACATGGGAGTGTCTTTCTCTACCAGGTCAGAGCAGGCAAATATAGGTCTTGATCTGGGAAATGGTTAAACTTGTTTTGACAAAAAATCTGTAGCAAACAAGTCCTGTGACTTTTTCTGTAATGTAAAGAAATTGAAACCTCCAAGTGGACTTTTTAATAAAATACAGGTAAAATATTTTTATTACAAAAAAGGGGTTCTTGAAAATTCTTTTGGTTTTTCCACTGTCACAGAAGGTACGGTATGCACATTAATAAGTACTGTTAACACTAAGAAAGCTACAGGTTTGGACGGTATTTCTGCCAAGTCATCGCTTTTCCCATCACCCACATACTCAATCTCTCATTATCTCAGTCGACCGTACCTGAAGCTTTTAAAGAAGCAATGGCTGTTCCCCTCTATACAAAGGGGGGCAAGGGTGAAGTTGGGAATTACCGCCCAGTTTCAATCCTCCCTGTAGTGTCAAAGATGTTTAAAAGGATTGTGTATGATCAGCTAAGTAAGCATTTAGACAAACATAATATTCTCTATAAATATCAGTCAGGTTTCAGAAGGTCATACTCCACAGAGACTGCTCTCATCGATCTCTCTGACAGAATCAAGTTTAGCATGGACAAAGGACTATATACAGGAATGGTTATGATTGACCTGCAAAAAGCTTTTGATACAGTCAGCCATGCCGTAATGTCTGATAAATCAGTACTGCAGGAAAATTGTCTGCATGGCAATGATTCAGTCCAGAATAGACTACGCCAGCAATTTCTATTACCACGGTCTACCAAAATTCTTACAGAGTCGCCTTCAGGTCGTACAAAACAAAATGATTAGATATGTTTTAAACTACTCAAACAGAACACACTTGGTAGCCAATGACTTTAATGAGGTTAAGTGGATGAGCATTCAAAACAGAATAAAATATCTGGCCGCAAGCCATGTATTTAACTGCATTGATGAACAGGCTCCAGAGTACCTTCAGGTTTTTGAAATTGAGTAAATGAATCCCACCACTATAACACCAGACACAGTGTTAATGCTCTGATTTTACCAACGATTGGTTCATATGGTATAAAGTCCTTCCACTACATAGGTGCCAAAATCTGGAACTCTTTGCCAGACGAGACCCAGACTACGTTCAGTAAATCTCTTTTCAAAGTGAGATGCAAAAAACATTTCATGTCAGTCCTCTCTGAGTCATAAGAAGAAATTCATCAATTCTAGTCCGAACGTTCGTACTATACTATATGATATTTTGTTATGTCAATCTTGAGCAGTGGAGTTGATCATTACATGTGATGCCATTGGACTCTGGGCAGACTGGGACCACTATGGAAATAACTTTATAACTTTTAGTGTACATATCCTGTGTCTGGTTTTTTTAGAATTATATAACATAGCAGTTAATGACTCTCCATCTAGTCACCGTTATATATGATTTTTTTGTGTGACAAATGCTATGTAATATACATCCTACTAGACCGAATAAAATCAAATCAAATCATACCTGTTATATATATTGGTTCGAAATCCAGTCGGGTCATTGATGTTTTTTTCATACTCGTAAAATGTTGTGTAGTTCACAGGGAAGCAATACTGACGACTCTCCGGCATGAAGTCTGTTAGTTGCTGAATAGCGGCCGTCGTTGGCGAGTTCCACGGGCCATAGTGAAGCATTGCCATGATCACACCTGCGCTGTCACCGAGACTGGCTCTGTTTTGGAAAAGAAGATAACCGCCCCATTGTGGAGGCAATTTTTCCACTTTGGCGTTATAGTGGTTGAGGAATTCTCGAGCCACGTCGTACTTCCACGAACAAACCACGCGTACAAAACCTTTTGGCGGCTTATGCATCTTGAAAGTGATGTTGGTTAGAATGGCAAAGGCACCGCCTCCCCCACGTAACGCCCAGAACAGGTCACTGGTATCAACTCTGGAGACCTATAAGAAAAGAACTTTATACTACAAGATCTGCTCTCAAGCTTAATCTGAATATATTCGGGTCTGCCTGTAAAATACATTTGGAGAAATATACTCGAATGAAACATATGCCAGGTCAGTCATTTTTGTTAGAGATATGTTTCTTTTTCTGTAATGTTAAGTTAGGCCAACCACCTCCAATAAGGAAATTCTCAAAAGTTTCTCAAAAGAAAACGAGGATGATATTATATAGTGCTGGTCACCAGAGTGATATATTATGAAATACTAAATTCCAAATGTGGTTGTCTAAATGTGTTGCTTGCAAGATAATACCTCGATATAGAAACTTACGCTTCCATATCTGTCTTCCACGGTTCCCATCTTATCGCGCTTAGTCATTTGTACGATTGAGCCGTTCGCCGTCACAGCTGTGTATGCAAGAACGTTGTCTGCTGCCAGTCCCAACATCCGGGACATCGGACTGTGACATCCGCCTAAGGTACAGCCAGATGGAGACACCGTCTGCGCACTTCCTCCCACTACAATGTGATTCACCTTGTCAGCCTGAAGTCACAACAAATGAGTTGAGTTTAGGAACAGCGCCTACATTTGCCTCTTGCATTTAATGCGTGAGCAGCCCGGAAATGATAAACGACCACACGTCCGATCACCGCCAACTTGAATTCCTTGGCATGAATGCAACTACATGTCTCTGACCTCACACCTGAAAGTACCTTAAGCCTGGTTCACAATGTTAAGAACTTGTCTTGAGACGCCG
Organism: Maea johnstoni; assembly: GCA_963942565.1. NCBI lineage: Eukaryota > Metazoa > Annelida > Polychaeta > Spionida > Magelonidae > Maea > Maea johnstoni. Next base: position 26,276,831 of record OZ012698.1, on the reverse strand, counting down.
CCAAGAACACCAAGAAATTCGTGTCATCACCAAGTCTCAAGATAGATCATGGAGAATTTTGATTTTTGGAACTTTGCCTGGGATAAGTCACAGATCTATCCCAGACTTGTCTCTGAATGTTGTCGACAATTCCCAGATAAAACCGTGTTAGTCACATAAGTCTACGTCCTAACCAGATATTTCTAAGAACAAATATGATATACAAGAACTTCCCTGGTTTCAACCCAGATAATTTGAAGAAAAATCTTGGACACATCCCCGTTTTATTAATTAGTTTCACACCTTACACAAACCTTCGCAGACTTTACCCAGTTTAATCTAGGAATATTCCCTGATAGTGAAAAACATTCCTGGATGGTATTTATAATTCAAAGTTTTAAAAATGCAACGGTGATAGATAAAAAAGATAGGTTTGTTAGAAATGTTGGATGAAAGTAATGCACTGCCAAGAGAACTAGGCTACTCTTTCTTAATCCTACCTTTTGATTAAGATGGTGTTTATAAATGAAAATAGATTTCCACTAGCCACAAACAATGCTGTGAGATCTAGAGGGCATACTTGAATTTAAAGTTGTCCAGGATTTAAATGTTGGTACTGTAGACCTTATTGTTACACCATCTTCATGGTTTGAGTTTAATATCACACATACTTTTTATTTATATATATATATATATATATATATATATATATATATATATATATATATATATATATATATATATATATATATATATATATATATACTGTAAATCTGGAAATAAGTGTGTGTGTGTAATTAGTGTGTTTTTTACACCATAAGCGATACGCACTTATTTCAAGACGCCGAAAATCCATAAGATTAGTTCAGCATTCAACAGCTAGGTAGCGTCATATACATAGTATTGAAAGGAAGCAAATTTGTTTCTACAGTGTTAAGCAGGGGTCCAGTTACGCACTAGCCCGATAGCCTGAGGCTACAGAAATTTTTCGGGCTATAAGAATATTTGCCTTTGTAGCCCGGCTGGCTATAAGAAAAGATTGACATTTTAAGGTCATGCTCAGAGGAATAATAATACTATAAGCAGTGTGTGTGTATATATATATATATATATATATATATATATATATATATATATATATATAATATATATATATATATATATATATATATATATATATATATATATATATATATATATATATATATATATATATATATATATATATATGTGCGTGTGTGTGAGTGTGTGTGTAATATAGGATAACCGAGGCAGCTCGTTTTTGTTTTTGTTTTTTAATGGGACTATAAAATTTTCTATCGGGCTATGAAGTTTTGGGGACCTACAGCCCGGCGGTCTTCCTCAGTTTCTTGCCGTAGCCTGACCCCTGTTAAGGGGTGGGAAGGGGAAGAATGATTAATATTAAACAACTAGAATACTAGAATGTTAATTTATATTAAGAAAAATATCATTATTATTCACTCGGATTGCAAAATATACTAAATCTAACAATGTGTCTATTGAAGGCATTTTTAATACTGGTGTGTAGCAAGGTGGCCCCACTAGGTCACTGGCACAGAGATAGTGGCCAGTTCATTGTCTATGACAACCAGCCTAGCTTAAGGTGATGAGTACCATTGCAAGCCAGTTAAATGCCCTGTCCCAAAACACGCCTCAAAGCAGCATAATCCTATAAAACACGCCTCAAAGCAGCATAATCCTATAACTAGATGTACCTCCAGGTTCCTGAGTGTTATAAGGTAGAGAATATATTCGCCACCTGTCATTATTCAATCCATATTCCGTTTTATTTCAGAATTTACAACTTTTCTTT
>OZ012698.1:26185018-26272518 GCA_963942565.1 Maea johnstoni | reverse complement strand
TATTTTTTATTTGTTGTTTGCCAGACTGGGAATATTCATTTACAACATCCTAATTATAACACAACTATAGGGTATAGGTTTGAAGCACGAGCATGTTGAATTAACAAACCAGAACTAAAGCCCTTGACCCTTCTAATGCTTGAGGTTAAGTTCGCCTAAAACACAAGGATGCACTGATCTTTGAAAATCATCTAAACCCTGTCATGTTAGTATTTATTTGATATCTCTCGCCGAGTACTCTAAGATGAGTATCAATGTGCCAGTTGTTCAGTACTTTTTCAATTTGTTTGCATCATTTTGTATTAGCCAAATTAGTCACCATTAGCATAAGGTTTAAGGTAGCCTATGTGGTTAACAAGTTTGCTTTTAGACCATCTTGCCTTGCCTTGCCATCTTACAGAATACAGCTGTTAGTTGTTATCATATAGTCAACATTTAAGTACCCCCAGGAGGAAAGGACGGCACATCCATCCACATTTGGATTTTAATTACGTTATTATCAGGGGATTAAAGGGGCTAGGGAGGGTGAATTGAAATTGATACGGATAAACCAACCAAACTCATTTAGCTTACTTTAACCACCTACCTTCATTGCTGTAAGGTTTTTGTAGTCGCTATCTGATGGCATGACAATGTCTCCTTTAAGGGACTTGCCAAGTTCCATGATTAGGTCCTTGGATGGCCAGCAATCCTCTTCTGGTCTGCAAAACTCGGCCAACGCCATACCCAGGCAGAGCACACCTATTAACAGGGTCCTCAGCATTTTCTGCAATGTAAATACAGTACCGGTTTTTAATTCCTGCACTAAATACGCGAGTTGACCGGGCATAAAACACAATTGCCACCCAGTCTCCTGAGTATGGGTGCGACTGCAGGCAACTATGTATATATATATATATATATATATATATATATATATATATATATATATATATATATATATATATATATATATATATATATATATATATATATATATATATATATATATATATATATATATATATATATATATATATTTATATATATATATATATATATATATATATATATATATATATATTTATTTATATTTATATATATATATATATATATATATATATATATATATATATATATATATATATATATATATATATATATATGAACGTAGCTTAGATACGCAGCAACATGGAGCCATATCATGCCTAGCTTATTTCTATTTTGATATGTTATTCAGGGTCGTCTGCACAACCAAACGCTGCCAGGTGTACGGTCGATTGGTGCAGGAATTAAATGTCTACATTGCAGTTTTCATAATCAATGTCTACAAAATATCCTCATATCCATTGCATACAGTATATTGATACAACTGTCCACATTAATTGTATTCTCATAACCTCTGCATACGGTTTAATACTACTATTATACTTGAACATTTCAACATTTTAACACTATATCATTGTAACTTCTGCATACGAGTTATTGATAGATATACTTTTTATACACTATTCTCGTAACTTCTCTACATACATTACATTGAAATGAATGTGTATACATTATATTCTCAATACCTCTGAATATCGTATATTGATATAAAAAGTTTTATACTTTCCAAACCTCTGAATATCGTTTATTGATATGAATAGTTGTATACTTCATTCTCATAGTATATTTTAATAAATGTGTGTATACATATATGATACAAGTATTACATCCGCATACAAAATATTGGGATGAATATCTCTCTCTCTCTCTCTCTCTCTCTCTCTCTCTCTCTCTCTCTCTCTCTCTCTCTCTCTCTCTCTCTCTCTCTCTCTCTCTCTCTCTCTCTCTCTCTCTCTCATAACCTCTCCATAGAGTATTTCAATAAAAGCATAATGTATAAACCTGCTCTTGTTCCCTAGGTATTATCGTATACAACTATATGATAAGTTCTTATGAAACTATTGTTGTATATTGTAAGAAGAAAATTAAATAACTTTGGCATTCATGTACCCATACAAAGAGAAGATATATAGGTCCGTCTGTCTAGTCTATCCACCCATCTATTTTTACACAAACATCACCGTGACACGGTGTATATCGACTATATAACTCACTGCAATTAAGTGCTAATGATATCCCTACGGTTACTCTAAACCTGCAGTGACCATCACCTGCGTAAGTAATGAAATCATGTCATTCTAGTGAAAAGTTGTAAAGATTGAAATGAAATAGAATATTGGTTGGCAAAGGACGGTTGGCTATGATATGCTCTACCTGATAACATTCAAGAACCGCGTTGTATGATTATGCAGTTGAGGGTATGTTTTGGGGTGTTTTTTAACTAGGTCTCAATAGCACTGATAACCCTAAATTAGGGCAGCTTTGTGAGTCTGACAAGTACGATGTTAAGTGGTCCAGCTTGGACCTACCAGATTGGGACAATAACTCTGTTGTTTTGATATAAAACTAATACATACGTGAGGGAATTTTCAGGTTGGAATCCTGGTCTCCTACGGGCCTAAAGAGAGACCTCAGCGAAATGAAATGACGACCTAGTTTACCTCAAATCAGATCTTATTATAGACAGGGTTTTCTTTGTCGTGCTCAGTGAGCGTTGAAAGCTTAAGGTCATAACCAGGTACATGTACATGTTTAACCCTTTCTATGCATTGGCTACATTTGACAAAGATGCAAGACCACATAAATCTGTGTTAACTAACCAAACCCTATCATATTGTTATTCATATGAAAGCTCTTGCTAAATACTATCAGGTGAGAACCCATGTGCCAGGGTTTCAATCATTTTTCACTTTTTTGCATCCTTTTGTATTGGCCAAATTAGCCACCACCAGCATAAGGGTTAAGGTCGGAAACTAGGTGCATGTATATGTTTTAACCCTTTCTATGCCGAGGCTACAGTTGACAAAGATGCAAGACCACATAAATATGTGTTAACTAATCAAACCATGTCATGTTGGTATTCATGTGAAAGCTCTTGCTGAATACTATCAGATGAGTACTAATGCGACAGGGTTTCAATCATATCTCTATGTTTACGCAACATTTTGCACGGGCCAAATTTACCACGAGCAGTAAATGGGTTAACCTGTACCAGCCATCATGTGAGGTTCTCGGAATGCTCTTGTTAGTCATGATACTAATTCGAAAACGTGCGATTCAGAAGTCTAGGTATATATCTCTGCAGTCTATGTACAACGACAGTACGCAGAATGCTTAGAACATATCACCTTGTACTACTTACAGTTGATTTTATTTTGTACAATCCATTTTACATAGCTGGGGTAGTTGGTTTGGAAATTTAGCCTTGCAGCAAGAATTAGCTCTATAGTTTGATAACGACACAAGACTGTCAATGACCGGGCGGAGAAAACGTTGGGGATATGTCTTAAGGTTAAACCCTACTCTATACCCGGGTCATTTTTAAAACATATTTTTGAAAACTGAGTTAAATTAAGACAACGGCACTTTTACTATCGTATAGGTAACATCTCATAGATACCGAATGATGATATTTTGAGGTGATGTGGCGCCATTTAAAATCTGGATGGGTTTCGTTTTTTGGCAAATGTAAGGACTCACCCCTTACTTGAATATGAGACTCTGTCATTTGGTTATTCATATCTTTGGTAAGGTTCAAAGTCCTACCCCAACATGGGATATGCAACGTGAGTATTTTAAAAACATTTTAGATTATTCCCATAAGCCTCAAAATTACAAACAGAACGTTGTTTACTCTGTGTCTCACCCACACAGAGATGTTCACTGAAAACACTTTTTCGAGGCCTGTGATTGGCTGAAGGGAGCAGGCCATGCGAGAAGTGAGAAAGAACTACTCGGGACCTGTGGGTTATGGTGGACCAGCCTCGGTTCTCCACTCGTGCTGCGCTCTTGTGCGGAACTTTGGGTTTTCCACTATAAACCACTGTCCCTCGTGTTCTTTCTATTACATACCGAAGGATTACCCGAGGACAGACGACAGCGCCACAACCTAGATTATCACCATAAGAATATTATCCTTGCACACACAGGCCCTAAAAGGAATGCCTGTCGCCCAGTGAGGTAAACAAGTGTAAATGGGTCACTTGCACGCTACGGAGGATCTAGGTGTGTTAACTACGCTTAACCCTCATGCCGCTGGTGGCTAATTTGGCCAATACAAAATGATGCAAAAACCTGAAAAATGACTCAAACCCTGGCAAGTGGGTACTCATATGAGAGTACTCAGCAAGAGCTTTCCAATGAATACCAACATGACAGGGTTAGCATGGCTTTCAAAGGTTTTAGCGTTCTGGTGCTTTGGACGAAAGTAGCCTGAGCATTGCAAGGGTCAACCAACCGAGCCCAGCTTTAGCATTTAGGGTGGCGTCGGATAATTGCTTTTGCAATTCCCCCATCGCATTAACGGCATACCTGTCAACTCTCCTGGTTTGAGCAGTACTCTACTGATTTCAGACCCCAAATTTGCTGTCTCCTGATAGAGCACTTAATCTATATATAAATAGGGACTTTCAAAACCGATTGTAACACTAACTGAATTCCCTGTGCATTGCCATCCAAAAATGCCGCCTTGGATCAATGGCCTGAGGTTCCATGGGAGCTGTTTGATAGCTGTTTGATAGCTGTTTGATAGTTTGATAACTCCCTGTATCTTTTCCTACTTTCTCCCCCTCACTTGCAATTGCTTCCTATTTTTTGAAGTCCCATATTTTGATGGTGGGGGGGGGGGGGGGGTGATCATATGTAATTAGCAGAGCTTTTTATTATTTACTGTGTTAATATTGCGGCAGTTTGATTAATGCGTACTTTGCGCACCTATGGAGTCCGCATTTATTAAACTGCGCACTATTACTTGGATATTGGATCCCTATTCTTGTACCATTCAACACACTGATATTACGGCTTGTCATTCAACATAAAGACCCTTCGCGGCCTCTGCTCGTACTAAGTTCAATTACGATGTAGACGACCTGCACACTGGAGTGTGATCAAGCATGCCGGTAACCACTAATCAGAGTTAAGCTAGGCGCACACAGAGGCCGAAGTGAATATGTTTTTACGCGAAGTTGGAAAATTTCACTTCGTGTTCACTTCGCAGAAACAAATACTTTTTGAAGCCAATGAACCATACCTAACGTCAATCCAACAAGTACACAACACAAAGTAAAGACGCAGAACGAAACAGGTAGATAAAACGAAGTCTATGTGAAGTGTACATGACCTGTGCTGAAGCTAACAAGAATGCAAAAACCAAACACGACTAAACAAGAAAATAATGTGATGTCTTCGCGCTACTTCGTGTTCTCTTCACGGTCACTTCATGGTCAATCGTGTTCAAAATTTGTTCACAAAGTCAACATGAAGGTCTGCGCAGTGAACTAGTAGTACCGCGAAGTTAAAACGTGGCGTATGAATAGTGGACAAGAATTTCATTTGGTGAAACTTCGCAGTGAATTTTTGAAATTTTCAAAAATTTCCATGGCGGCCCCGAAGTGACCAGGATCAATGCGCAATAATTAAACTGCGCATCAAAGGCAGTTATCTGCTGAGCGCATTATTTTATATGCGTAATATTAACACGGTATACAGTATTTGAATTTTTTGAGTGGATTCCGTAATCTCTTTAAGTCCTGTCGCAGCATTAAGAATTCCTTTCAACTGTTTCAAGCCTATATTAAAACTTCAGCTCTGTATATTTCTCTTTCCTTTACTTTTCTTTTTTCTTTGGACTTTTGGTATTGCTTTGCATAATCGTTTACATTCTATGATATCCCTTTTTGTATTGTATATAGTTCTGTATCCTATGAATTTATTTTTCTCACTTTGTTTGTGCACCCCATTTTCCTTTTTTAAGATTATATTTAACTCCATCTTCTTATTGTATATATTTACTTTTTTATTGTAATTCTGGCAAAATCCACAACCTAAGCAGAAGTCACTGGCAACTTTCTCACATGCCTAACCTAGGATTCGAATCATGGCAGTGGTGAGAGACAGTGAGCAGTCAGCGACCATCACATACGGCCCAGTGCACACAGTCAGGGCTCGAAATAAGGGGGTGCCGGGAGCCCAGGGCTCCCTTGAATTCTCCTGCTACTCTCTCAAATATCTGCAGGGAGCCCAAAGATGTAGTGGTTTCTTTACACAACATCTCTAGGTAGCTTTAAAAGATGTAATTGGGCTCCCTGGATAAAATCTTAATTTCAAGGCATGACACTGTACACACATTGTGTTGCTAAGTGTGCCTTACCTGTCTGCTGTGTAATCAGTGCTGCACTTGGGCAATTAACGGCTATGCTATTCAAAAATAGTGTATCCATAGGCTACAAGCAGGGTCTATCAGTGGATCCCCTAATGTGGCCTATACCACAGGTCATGTGGCGAGAGCTGCTGGTGGCGAGTCCAATTTATATTTCACTAAGACTTCTGTGACTTTTTAGAGTTACGGAGGGAGGGGGGAAAAGGGAGGGTGGGGGAAAAGAAATCCTGTGAATTGAATGGAAGCTAATTCTCGCTCTCTTTTATTCCAATTCTTCCTCTTTTTGACTCATCAATTATCTACTCATCTTCTACTTGATGTTCATTTTGAAATTCCCTTTCTTAAAAATACTGTGTAATTTAGGGGGGGGGATGGGGCGGTATACCTTGACTTAATTTTTTTCAAATTTCTAAATCTCCTGCGCATCAGTAAATATGACTTAGAATCCAAACCGTGCTGTGCACGGGGGCCTGCTAGTATGAATAAATCTCCAGACTAGTTACTGATCTGCTGACTTAGCAATATTCTCCACCCTAATTTGATTCCTATCAGTAGGTATGCGTAACCTAATCCCTTAGGTGGGCTAGCGTCATGGCTGACAAGGAAAATTCACTACTTCGTAAAAAAACACATGTATAAATTTAATGACAAAATGGCTCGAGAATATTCTGAAATTAGGAGCAAAAAGGGTTATACTTTTGCTAACTGTGTGGCATGCAATGTCGATATAGGAAACGGAGGAAAAAGAGACGTAAAAAAGCATGAAGGGACTCCTCTTTAATCAATTTGACCTCTCCTGTGAAATATAATACCCTACGCCTAGGCGTAAGTACTATCATGACCCCAGGTTCCCAGGATGGGAATTAAACAAAATGGCGCGAAGTAAAGCCAAAAATCTAACCGTGTAAAATCTCCTGATTTTGGATGGTTGAATCATGACAGGTATGCACTGGAAATGTACATATTGAATTATAGGTGAAAGTTTCTAAAACTATTGGTGGCAATGGATTTATGTACCGTTGAGTTATTGCGAATTCCTAAGCAAATCTTACTACGCGTACAATTTTTATATAAAACAAAACAAAAAGTTAAAACAACTTGAATAAAAAACAACCTTACAGAACAGTTTTAAACGATCTCCATTGATAGGATTATTTGCCAAATAAATACCTATAAGAAACGCGGTAGCTCATTGAGATTGATTTAAGAAAATGTGCATTAAAATATTCTTAGGTCTGGCAGTATGACGGAATGATTTGAAGATTGACTGGGCTTATTGATGGCCTTTCAATTCATTCAGATGAGTACCAAGTAGCCAGGGCTTCATGAGAGGTTGGGTCATTCCTAAAAGTGGATGACCACTTCAGGGAAACAAGTCTGCCAAAATGTATATGGGCCTCCCTCTCCGTTATGGGAGAGTTTTGAAAGAGATGAAGGAAGCGGCACGCACCTTTAAAATGGCAGCTAATTAATACTTAATGAGTTATGAAGTCGATATACATCGTGAGAGCCATTTGGGTGAATTTATATATATATATATATATATATATATATATATATATATATATATATATATATATATATATATATATATATATATATATATATATATATATATATATATATATATATACTAGTATATATATATATATATATATATATATATATATATATATATATATATATATATATATATATATATATATATATATATATATATATATATATATATATATATATATATATATATATATATATATATATATATATATATATATATATATATATATATATATATATATATATATATATATATATATATATATATATATATATATATATATATATATATATATATATATTATTACCAGAAACCATCAATGCATATACTGAGTAATAGACTGTCGGTCACGGCCAGACACTAAGGCACACTTAAGTAGCATATCCTAATTGCTATATTGCCCAATCAAAATTATTATTGAAGCACATAATAGGCATTAACAGTAAAACGTTACAAAATCAAATGTATTTCACAAAATATAATGCAATGCAACCAATATAAAATTCAAATGTAAAGTCATCTTACGTTGAGTTTGTGCTCTCGTTGGTAACTGTGTTTCCGTGCTCAGATGCGCTCTGTTGTGATGACTACCTCTCAGGTGATACCTATATCTGGGGAGAGGCTGAAGATGCGCGTGATCACGTTTAACCCTTCCAATGTCGAGGCTACTTTCGTTCAAAACACAAGAATAAAAAGATTTCTGAAGACCATTTACACCCTCCCATGTTGGTATTTATTGGATAGCTATCGCTGAGTTCGCTCAGAGGGGTACCCATATGCCGGTGTTTCAGTCATTTTCAGCTTTTTTTCATCATTTTCTATTGGGCAAATTAGCCACCAGTAGCATAATGGTTAACTAGAGCATGAGGTGAAGGCGTGCATGTTACTACGGTAGTCTGGCTCTGCCGTTCCTGTGTTAGCCTAGATTTCTAGGCTGACACAGGATTGTATGTATTTTTTTCTGTCATGTTTTTTCTGTTACCAGTAACAAAAAGGTCTAGGTGGCCATAGTGGCCAATTTAGCTTACACTTATTTCACCAGGGGAAAAGAGGACTCAGTTTGGGTATGACCTAAAAACCTGTAGAGAAAGGAGGGTCGGGTGGTACATGTACTATACATGGTATTAACTACACCACACTGCTTGGTCAACACAGAAGGAAATATCAACTCTTCAACACTATCATTGCTGCAGCTACCTTTACACAAGACATAAGACCATTAAAATATTTGAAAGCTATCCAAACCCTGTCATGTTAGTATTCATTGGAAAGCTCTTGCTCAGTACTATCAGATGAGTACCAATTAGCCAGGGTTTCATATGAGAGGTTGGGAAGGAGGGAAGGTTTGGTGTTTTACGTCGCTTTGTACAGCTTAGGTCATAACGCAAAGAGATGGAAACGCGGAACCGGGAAGAAATTCCCTGCTCTTTACGAATATTTCCAAGGGGAATTTCAGTTGCAGAAGGACTAAAATAGACAGTCCTTCACAACACCGCGCATTTTATATAGTGAGTGACCAGGCCAACCCGCTACAATGGGGACCGCGCGAAGAGTCGAACCCACAAACTCTCGCTTTGGAGCCTTATGTCATAACTACTAGGCCAAGGCGGATCCCCTTAGAGGTTGGGTAATTCCTTCACATGGCTGATCACTTCAGGGAAACAAGTCTGCCAAAATGTACTTGTGCCTCCCTCCCTGTTATGGGAGAGTTTTGTGGCAAATGAATGAAGCGGCACTCATTCTTGGTAGCTAAGCTAACACTTAAAAGTGCAGTGAGTTATAAAGTTGATATACACCGTGAGAGACATTTTAGTAAAGAGAAATTTACAAGGTAACGATATATAGAGGTTCTTTGACTCTCTTACCAGAAACAATCGATGTATAAACAGTGTAATAGAGTCCGTCAGACACCTTAGCACACACACTAAAGTAGCATATTCTAAATGCTTACCTAACTTAAGTAAATATAAAACACATAATAATAGGCGTTAACATTAAAACGTTACACAATCGAATGTATTTCACAAAATGTAATGCAATACAACCAATTTGAAATTTAAATATGAAGATATAGTCAACTTACATTGAATTTATCCCCACTTTGATACCTGTGTTTCCGTGCTCGGATGCCCACAGTTGTGATGACTACCTCTCATGTGATACCTATATCTGGTGAAAGCCTTAAGATGCGCGTGATCACATTTAACTAGAGCATAAGGTGTTAGACCGAAATATCTGACTCTCCAACAGCCATGTAGATTATTTTCTATGCTTATGTTTCTATTTATGGAGTTTATTGGTTTATATGTTATGATCTCTACTGCTGTTGTGTCCACAACAGCAGTAGAGATCATAACATAACCAATAAACGTCCATAAATAGAAAAATAAGCATAGAAAATAATCTACATGGCTGTTGGAGAGTCAGATATTTCGGTCTAATAAGGTGTATGCGTGCAATTCATTCTACGGTTGTCTGGCTCTGAAAGAAAATGTGTAGCGTGTCAAAAAACCCACATGTTCAGCCATCATGCAACTCCAGAGGTCAAGGGGTACCAGATCGACCCGGAAGTACTTGCCTCCTACCTGCAATTCTACCACAATCCAGGGCAGACTGACAATATCATTAAGAAATATTTGTTTGGGTTCAAGAAGTGGAGAGTTTGGCGCTCCAAATATTAAGAAGTGATAGTTCTACCAGCTACTGACTTATGTATTGCTCTTTATCGTACGTCTTTAATCAAGGATCTGGTGTAGCATGGGCACACAGCATGCTTTCTCTTTGTGTTGACTGGGTAACCAGTGTATGTTAAGGTGATGGGTACCATTGCAAGCGAGTTAATAGCCCCATCCCAAAACACACCTCACAGCAGCATAATCATATAATGGCCCAGTCACACTAGGGTCCGACCATCGCACGATTTTTAAAATCGGCAGGTCGGACTCGATTTTTTCACCTATCGGCTCCGTCTAAAAAGTCGGTACTGGGTTAAAATCGTATATGCCGACTTTTTAGACGGAGCAGATAGGTGAAAAAATCGAGTCCGACCTGCCGATTTTAAAAATCGTGCGATAGTCGGACCCTAGTGTGACTGGGCCTTAACAAGGTGTATCTACAGGTTCCTGAGTGTTATCAGGAAGAGAATATCATAGTCAGCCGTCTGTAGTCAACCCATATTCTAATTCATTTCAATATTTACAACTTTTCACTCAAATGACATAATCTCATTACTTACGCAGGTGATGGTCACTACAGGTTCACAGTTACCTTAGGGATATCATTGACTATGCCCAATAAGAAGTAATTTTTTAATCTGTTAAAGCTTAAGATTTTTACAGGCCATAACATTGAAAATTTTAGTGAGATATCTCATGTGTGGAGGCATGGGAACCCCTTTGATAGTAGTGGACATACCTCGCTGATCACTTCTGAGCACTGGAAACAAAAGAGAGTTGCACAAAGATACACCTCGACAATCTTAGGACAATGGCTTGTGGTCAGGATGCTATAAATAGGTGCTAGCTATGAGCACGTGAGGTTACCAAGTGTAGTTGGTGTGGAAATTTCTAACTAAAATTTTCAACGTTATGGCCTGTAAAAATCTTCAGCAGTAAAATATCAAAAAAATACTTTTTATTGGGCATAGTTAATGATATCCCTAAAGTAACTCTGAACCTGCAGTAACCATCACCTGCGTAATTAATGAGAATATGTCATTTGAAAGAAAAGTTGTAAATTTTGAAATAAAACAGAATATAGATTGAATAATGACAGGTGGCGATGATATTCTCTACCTGATAACACTCAGGAACCTGGAGATACACCTAGTTATATGATTATGCTGCTGTGAGGTGTGTTTTGGGACAGGGCTTTTAACTGGCTTGCAATGGTACCCATCACCTTAAGGTCAGTTAAGGAGTCACTAGTCTTGGTGATGGTGTTGGTTACTGTAAACAATTTCACTTTCAGTGACCAATCAGATTTGGGGACAGGTTGTGGGTAACAGTCTTTACTGTTACAAAGCATTCTCAGCTCAGCAGCCTAGATGACAACATTAGATCGATTTGTTAAAAAAAGAATAAGGGGTTTGGGTTGCCTGCTTATATCATTAGTGAGCAAGGCATCTAAAAGATGTTTATGTTGTTATTTACCCATAAATTGAAAGGGAACACGTTTAACTAGAGCATAAGGTGTATGCGTGCGTCATTCTACGGTTGTCTGGCTCTGCCGCTCCTATGTTAGCCTAGATTTCTAGCATGTCTTATGTATTTTTCTGTGTTCGGTTTTTTTCTGTTACCAGGCACCAAATAGATGCCAAATCTAGATGCTCATAGTGGCCTAGGTGCCTAAAGACCCCCCATATGTTCATCCATTATGCGACTCTAGAGGTCAAAGGGGGCCAAGGCGACCTGGAAGTACATGCTTCCAATGTAAACACATGGGCTTACCAGTGTAGTTAATGCATGGCTCTTCATAGATGGTGTGTTTGAGTTGAATATAGATGGATTCAGTGAATAAACAGCAACGTGTAGTGAGGTAAGGATATAATAACATAAGATGAAAATTTGGTATCGATATATATATATATATATATATATATATATATATATATATAAATATATATATATACATATATATATATATATATATATATATATATATATATATATATATATATATATATATATATATATATATTAATAAGTGTTTGTGTGTGTGTGAAAGATAAAAAGAGGACCATACGTTTCTTCAGTAAAATGTCATGATTCACTTCATTGGAAGCTTTCCTAATATCTAAGAGGATAACTTGAATAGTTGTGTGGCCATTAATTGCTTTTAGCCAGCTATCTATTTTTTGGTTAATGCTGGTTGACAAAAAATGCTTTGGTCTAAAACTTGATTGAAACACATGAAGTAGGTTCAAATTAGGAACATATTGATAATTAAACTGTATCATGAAAGTGTCTCTCTAACATATTTGATAATGTATTTAAGATAGAAATATGCTTGTTATTGTTCAAATCACCTAGTTCCCTACCTTTATGGAGGGGGTTGATCTTAGATTTTTTTTCGACTGTGGCGGAGAGATGCCACACACAATACTTTGATTAATGATACTGCTGAAATTGGGGATACTACATTAGCACTCAGTTTTAAGTATTCCAGGGAGATTTCATCCAATCCACATGCTTTTTAGATCAAAGAAACTGAGAAATTTAAGTACACCATGATTATTCACAGGTGGTAAGTCAAAGCGATTCCCTAGAGGCATGCTGGTTTTGACATGATTATCCTATCAAGATTGAATTAATCTAGTGACTTTCTGATAATAGTTTGTGTGGAATAGAGGAATCATAGATATTAAAGCTGTTTGCCAAATCTTTTGACAGGCGTATTAAAACAGGACTTGGGAGCAGGCTTTCTTGATTTTGGGTTTTGCTCTTTTTTATATATTTGTTTTGGATTACATTTGTTTGCTTGTAGGCTTGTAGTTAAGTGCGACTTTTTTGCATTTATTCTAGTCAAATTAGCTCTTCTCTTCCAGAATTTAGACTAACCAAAATTTTCTTCAGCTTTAAATATGGCACGTTTTGATATGGCAGTCATAACTTCATCAGTCATCCATTAGGGCTGATTGTAGCGTTTGACCCTTTTTCTATCAAAGGGGCACGTTTGTCTAAAATATTTTTAAAAAATAGTTCCTTTAAACAAGCAACCATATCAGAGGGATTTGTTAATGACCTTATTTCAGAGGAGTCAACTTCAGATAAATCCTCCAGGAATTTGTCTTCATATTTCTTTCATATTTCTGTACTTGATCGTAATATGCTGGCCATTTTCCGGCCTTTTATTGAGCATTGGAGCAGTGCACTGTTTCATTTGATATGCATAGATGGACTATGGTGAAAAATACAGCAATATACCAAAGATCATCAACAAAAGAAAAGGTTTCCGTTTCATAGTACATGCTTTATGTGGCTGTGTCCATCTTCAGAACATTTAATATCTGTAGATAGTTCATATTTCCAACTACTTTAAGAGATGGATGAAATTCTACCGATTTTACTAGGATTTCTTTTGAAAAATCTGTCTTTCGAACAAATGGAGGGCTTCATATGCTAACAGCTATTCATATGCTTCATATATATATATATATATATATATATATATATATATATATATATATATATATATATATATATATATATATATATATATATATATATATATATATATATATGGGCGACAAAGACTGATATACTAAGGATATGATAACGATAACGTCAAAGTTTTGTTTAATGTTTGTTCCGTTAATACTAGTTTTCAGTTTTCTCTATGTACGACAGTATTTACTTCCAGATTCATTAAGATTCATTTGTATTTGTGTACATATATATTGTAACATATCTACTGTCAATACAATTTATATTGCTTCATGTATATTTCGCTTTAGAAATTACAGTAGACAAATTTACTGACATGACAATCGTGTCATTATGAATGATTGTCCATATGTATCTGCGGAGCAAAAATGGTCTGACAGTCAGAAAATAAGTCATCGATTAGATCAACATTTGACAAAAATGAAGAGGTTATGACCAATTACAGAAACCACAAAGAAAAACATGCCACAATATATGATTTCTTTCTGTTGACATCTTCATATTTTCAGCTTATTTATCGATCGCAGTCAGCCGGAAATTAATTGAACGCTGAACGTATACCACGGCGATAGCAGCACTGAGTCAACCAGTGCAGGCGTTTAAGAACAAAACAAAGCAGAGGTAGAACTAGAGCTGCACTCACCACTCACGAACTCGAGTGGCTCGAGCCCTTGGAAAAAATCGCCGAGCCCGAGCTGAAATGTTCAAATCGTGAGCTCGTCTATGTTGGGAAAACAAACGTAACACAGAGCACCTAACATATATTATTAACATACATAACTGCTTATCGCTGTCATATCTTCTTTACCATCTCCAATGTATACATTCGCGTGGTGTTGAGTGTTATACTGACCTCTGTACCTCGTCAACACGTTTTAAAATTAAATAAACATGGCAATGTTAATAAATCTCCGCCAATAAAAATCTCTTTTTTTAAAAGCTGGGTTGGAAACTAAGTAGTTCTTTGGAAAATTGGAACGTTCATGAGCTCACGAGTCAAACGGGTGGTGAGCTCATGAGTGGATCTCCCTCCGTGAGTGCAGCTCTAGGTAGAACCCTACAATTCTGGCTAGGAAAACCCTCCAAGTTGACCAGTCTAAGCCAGTCCCAGGGGTGATCACTTAAGCCCTGGTCGCACAAGGCATCCGTCCGCCGTGCGGTCTGTTTGCGGCCAAAAGCCGAGGAGATCGCAGCACCGCCTTGCGGGTGACTCAAGGAGTTGGCCTCAACCGTAGAGGTCGTGAGGTCCAAAATCAGTTGTCGTGGACCGTAGAGAGGTTTGCGAACTTGTTCGCAAATCAGTCTACGGTCCACGTCCTTACTACTGACATTTACTGACTTAGCGTCTGACGCACAGCAATTTTCAAGGCCGTGCGGCACTCGCACTTTTCCTTGAGAGTGCCTCACGGCACTCTTTACAAAAATGAATGTTAATTTTATTCTACAAGGACCGTGAGGCTACAGGAAGTCCTCCTCAAGGCCTCTTCAAGGTGGCCGTACATCCTCCGCGCCAAGAGGATAGTGCATTAATAGGAACGTGATTGTAAAACTTATCACGACTGGCCGCACGGCCAATTCTTTTGTGACCACAAATGAAAGGTCGCTGTTTGGCCACATGCGACCTGTTCACGGCACTTTGGACGCATGCGATCAATGCGGAGATCTTTGTCATATGTGACCAGGGCTTTAAGAAGGTTTCCTATATATATATATATATATATATATATATATATATATATATATATATATATATATATATATATATATATATATATATATATATTATATATATATATATATATATATATATATATATATATATATATATATATATATACTGTAGAACACATATATGTCGCTTGTCCCAAATATAGCGAATTGGGGAATTTACGCATCATAGCGTATCCTTATGTTAGCGACGGTAGGCGCCGCTGACAGCGCCAGTACAGTAAGAAAAAAGTACAGCGTTTGTATATATAGCGAAGCGGAACCACACGCTATGTACGCTATATATAAACAGACGCTAACATTGTGTGTTCTACAGTATGTATTTACATATATAAAGTGGCGTATTGTTTTTTTGTGAAAATGAAATGGATTTTTTCAAGGAGTCATATACTGCTATAGGTACAAATTCAGTCAAAATCTTTATGGAAAATAGAAAACTTGAAAATAAATGTTGAAATGAGAAAAGTGTATTCTCTTGGTTACAAGGAAGCTCCTTGCTGAAGTTTACTTTCACTTTTTTCCAATCCAGCAGACTTGTTCTTTCCTGATTCTGAAGGTCCAGCCACTTTTTCTAGTAAGTCCTGTTACTGGAGATCTAAGGCATATTGTGCAGCCTACTCCTGGTATAACTCCAGGAAATAGGAAATCCAAAGCAAATTTCGGCAAGGGAGTTACGTCCAGACAATTTATCAGATATCCCCCTTAATACACCATCTTTTAGATAATCTTTGAAGAGGAAATGTTCTTTAATCAGGACCATCAACTCTTATTCAAATATTTTGGAAATTCATGATTTATTCCCAAGTTGATATCATAATTATATTATTTCCCAACAATAATTCCATTTGTTATATCTAGGTGTGAGTGTGATTGGTTTAATCATTCGTCAGCTTGTATTTTGCGAGGATGTTTTCAGCAGCACTCTGACCTGACAGATAGGCGCCATGGACTGTGGATAAATGCTTAGTGAATGTTCCTTCCCCAGCAAACTGAAACTGGGGATCCTACAAAGATAAATCACAATCAAATAACAATGCAGTTTTATTTACAGGTTGGTACCTTTAACATTTTTCTGATACAATACAATATTGATATTTCGTTAACGAAACAAAATTTCCACATCTTAAACTATACTGCATGCTTTCCTAGTACTAACATTCATTTTACATGACGTAACTGAAGGAATGACATTCTATATGAACCCATGAACTGTTTCTTAAGTTATATGATATGAAATGTATAGTTTAGTATGACTAAAAATATTGAGTACATGAAAACATATAATACAATCTACATACTATAGACTGCATTGACCATATTGTTGCAAAAGAGTTGATTCAACGTTTAAATTAAAATAGTTCAAAGTGGCAAAAAGTACCTAAGATGATACAACTCTAGTGAAAAGATTCAATTCATCTGAGACATCTGCATATACAAAGGGTTCTCCTTCATATACTAGTATCTGAGCTACCCTTTAAAAAAGGGAGTCAACCCCTGTATAAAGAAGAAATGCACGAATGATACATTTTGTTTCAGTTATGTTACTTTTTAATTGACGATTCTTCAGCTCAGACAAGGCAGTGGAACATATCGATAACATAGCATCTGTACATTAGGAAGTAGAACAGTTCTTACCTGTAGATTTGGAAGAGGAGATGCAAGAGTATCACAGTCTTTGGCACTGCCCCATGTAGAAAGAAATGTGTATGATCCCCTTGAATATGGGTCACTACCCCAGCTGGACCTAGATAATTATATGAAAATGATCATCGTAATTATGGACCAATTTTTAACCCATTCATTCCTATATGACAAGAGTCACTTGAATCTGTCATACTTTTGGAAATAACTTCGAAATTGAGTATCCTATATACAGGGTGTCCCAAAAAAAATGCAACGAGCTACATTTCCCTAGATTTCAGGGAAAATAGGAAGCCAGTATTTATCATTTATTCACTGTTGGAAAGCTACATATCTCAGCTAAGCACCATGAAAAAATCACAATGAAATGATATTCCTGTGGGGAGGTATCGCCCCAAACATGACACCCCCTCTGATGTGAAATCGCGCCTCACATGTATAAAGTGACCAGGCTATAGCAGACAGCAGTGGTTATTATTGAAATTCGTTTATGCATGCCAGTCATATCATTCAATGACTTTATTAAAATCTGCTTGCATGTCATTCATGTCAATCGATTGCCAATCATTGACATGGGTTATACGTTGTGTGTTGACCACTAGGTGGCAGGTCTGTTTATTTGTATCACCATGACTGCTTGTCCCAAGAGATGGGCATACTGGTTGTTAGGGAAGACATGACAGTTACTTAATTGTTGACATTGTTGCGAAAGTTTTGAGTTTGGAGGAGCTAAAGTCGTAAGTATTTCAGATAATTTAGTTAGATTGTAATACATAAAGGTTTCAAGAAGTACTATAGCCTACATAATGACTTTGTATAGTAACTAAGTAACTTTTGAAGCTACTTTTGAGTTAGACATTCTGTATACCTGTAGTGTTCCTATTGTCTGGATATATGGAGATAGTACTTGAGTGTATTACTATTGATACTTATTTGTAAATTCATTATGGTTTTGCAGTAATAAGACATTACTTATGTCAGCCATTGTACACTTAGAGTGTGTTATTAGTCACTACTGTACATTACTGTTTTTGATATTAGAATATTTTGGGTGCTTTTGATGTGTCAGTTACTGTGTGGATTTTCCTGATATTTTTGTAGATTGAACCCGCATAGATACTGAATGATACCTGCATTGACACTGCATGAGACATCTTCGTCACAGTTCTTAGTCACACATAAGCTGTCGAACTATTTGGAGTCAATAAATTGGTGTTCAAGTCAAGCTCCTTTGTGCCTCATCATTCCATCTCTCAACTCAAACTTATCTGCTACACAGGCCAAGCCACTTATGTGGATCTAGTGGAGAATCAACCATGTGACCTTACGCTTGGGAGCAAGGCAGTGTAACCACTAGAAAGGAAAGGGTTATTGGGCGGTTTTCAACAGCTTAAATCATATCGCAACGAGAGAGAGAGACCCATTAACGGGAAGAAATTCCCTTATCCTCACAAATAGTTCTAAGGGGTCGTTAAGTTGTAAGAGCAAAGAAAGACCCCAAAAGCTCCACACATTTATGTAGCAAACAGGCCAACCTAATAATGGGTATCCAGCATATGGCAAGATACCATGAGACACTACTAGAGAGGACATGAAGAATTGTTTTTCTTTCCTATGTGAAAAAAGTACATTGTGCTTATTGCCAACAATGGGTATGCCATTGATTAAAAATACATATTAACCCATTTAAGTCTAGAGCTTACACATAGTCTTACAACTATGAATATAACTCATCGAATAGGCCAATATTTTAAAAAGATATGAAGAGAGATTGTAAGCCAATTAATGCTTAAAGATTCTACAGAAAGTGTCGTCCAGATGTAGGACACTTTTAAATGACTTGAAGTAAAAAGGATTTTAAAAGATATTTGAAGGAGAGTTGTTTGTGATGTTTTGATCGACATTTTGCCGTCAAATATTTTCCTAACTATGCTCTTCCTTGCAAGTTTTCATCAATATTGTTAGGCTGCTCCTGGCCACTGTGTACAAAGATGGGAGACACACAACAGGAACAACAACCAAGATTGTGAAAAAGTGCTTTGTTATCAAGATATTTCCATGAATGTTAATCTAAGGTAGATTTTCTTGTAGGGATCTGCCATGGTCTAGTGGTTAAGTAAACTGGCTCTCAGGCGTGAGTTCGCAGGTTCCTGTCTCCGCAAGATCTTAATGAGCGGATTGGCCTGGTTGCTATATATATGTGCAACATTGTGGAGGGCTGTCTATGGTCATTCTGCAACTGAAAGACTCCTATGCTGTTGAAAGCCACGTAAAAACCCATCCCTTCCTTCCTTTCCCACGTTCTTTCTAACTTCTAAGTAAATTCATCGGTTGGTTTTAGTGCAAAGATATTATGAATTTGCTTGAAATGTTAGACACCCAATTCCCTATAAAGCCGCATTTAGGGCACCCACTTCCAATACAGTATCTAAGAGACTGCACAAGTGACTTACCTGTGGAGCTTTACAGGCCTCGGAATACTTGAATCACCTGTGAACTTCTGTAATAATTCTGTCAATACGTCTAGGATTTCATCATCAGGAAGTTTTCCAAAGATTAATGCCTCTTGTCCGGATATGAAGCAGAGCAGCATGTTCGGCTGGCTAGGGAGGCACCCGAAACCAAAAAGTGAGCGGAACCACTCCTTGCCATGATTCTAGAGGATAGAACGAAAACAATACAATCACCACACTAGGATGTGATTCTAGGATAGAAAGAAAACAATACAAATACTACAATGGGATGTGCAGTACAGACATAGATTTCCTGCACCAGTCAACCAGTGCCTGGTTGTACAATCACCCATAGATGACATGTCAGAAAATGTCCAGGAAACTGGGTGGCAATCGGCCGTTCGGTTGTGAATCATACCCCGGGCTGACCACGCATTAAATGCAGGAATCCAATGCCGGCACTGCAACAAGGGCTAGAGATTGCAACCAAGTATCTGGACGTTTATTCTGGGTAACCATTACCATATAATTTACCCTTAAGACTATGTGGCTTATAACTGTAAAAGGGGAGTTATGGCTCCTGACTCCTCAAATGAGAATTGTACCCGGGCAGTGGTGAGAGAGCTAGCAGTCAGTGGCAATGCTTTAGACCACACCCCCATCAGGGCATGCCCTTTTAGGGTCAGTCAATAAAGCTTGTTTAGTCCAATATCAAATGACTAGGGAACTACCAAAATTATCAATAGCAATAGCCTACAGCAATGTTAGGGTCAGCAAATAAAGCTTGTTTCGTGCTTTTACTATTGATTTCGCTGGTTTACTTCACTTAATATTAGGGACCCAGATGACCAATGGTTTTTTATATCATCACTCTCAAGATACCATTCTACGCTATCTAATTTCTACACATACCAACAGATTTAGGGAATCCCGCCCAGTGCATGTGAGAAAGTTGCCAGTGACTTGGGATTAGGTGATGGTTTTCGCCGGGTACTCAGCTTTCCACTACCAGTTGCAACTTTCTAGTCATGATTTGGCCGCTATATGGCATAAAAAGTGACAAAAAACGAGATTCCAACTGATTGAGCGAGAAATGACTTACCTCTTGGTAATATTCCTTTCCCTTCACGCAGTCCAACTCAAAAGGCAGGTCCTCTCTCCAGAGAAAGTTTCTAATATACCAAACATCATCTTTCCACCAAGGCTTCTCCCATTCGCAAAACATTTTGTCCACTGTCCCAAAACCCAGACCGTTAATGGCTGCCTGTTTCTCCTTAGGCAGAGGTGGTGAGAACATGTCCTCTGCTGTAGCTTTAAGTGTCCCAATAGGAAGAGTACATATGATGTGGTCTGCCCTGATCAGACATCCATTGCTGGTCTCTATAGCAACGGCTGCCGTATCATTATGATTCCCCAACTGCCCACCAGGGGCGCTTGTACATTCCTGGTATTGTTCTGTTTCAAAATGCATAGAGCTTTGAGTATGATTTTCAGTTTTCCTGGAATTCATACCCTCACCCAGGGACCAATGGATTTTGGTAACAGGTGTATTTAGGTGTATAGATGAGTCAGGAATCTGTTTCTTGATGATATCTAGGATTGGCTGGTAGCCATTTTTGGTGAAGATGATATGTGGCCCCTCGCATGATTCGTACGAACCATAGGCTTCAAGAGACAGATCATACAGAGAATCACAAGCAGTATCATGCTGTTGGTAATATGAAAAGCTTTTGAAAATAGCCCTTTTGCTTATACCATCTTCAGTGGATTCAGTACTTGACCTGAGATATTCCTCAAACCTATCCTGGAAAAATTCCCCCACTGAGTTGTAGGTGGCGTCCACTGGTTTGCCTTCATGATACACTTTGTGTGCATCATCATGCATAGAATGCAGATGGCTGTTAACTTGTCGAACGTATTTCCTGTCAGCGAGGCGGCCATCTTGGTACAGGAACTGAACATCAAGGGGGTTCTGGAAGAAGCTGTCATCATCAGGGAGGATTTGATTGTGGGTCTCGGCTAAAGCATGAATGGGATTCTTTTCCTTTCCGTGTATAAACTGGGCACCCATTTCTATATGTTTGTCACCTGTAAATCAAAGAATGAAAGGAATGAGAAAAGGAACACCTGCTCTAACAAAATGTTGCCAGTGAATTTGCCGTGAATTGTCCGTGTACTGCCAATGTGTTATCAGAGTTTTGCCATTGGGTCTATCCAATGGTTATACACTGGTAACACATTGGCAACACACTGATAACGAATTGCCAACGTACTGGATTCAGAGAAAAATTTAAAGGACAGCAAGATGTTGCCAGAAGCACCAGCAACATTTTGAAAGCATTTTATATGTTGCCAGACCAACAATTAGCACAATCGCAATATGTAGTCAGAGACACAACGGCAACACAGTGGGTTTATAATGCATCATAATTGAAAGGAACACTCTGGCAAAGATGCTGCCATGTTCGGCAAGGATGTTGCCAGGTTGTGGAATGCATGATTCAATGTTTAAAGGCACATCGACACACAAAGGTCATTTAGTGCCATGAGACTTTAGCAAAAATTGGTCCTTTGTCGAACAATGACAAAGCATAATTATCTAGGTGAAAGACGAATAAGACGGAACGTAAGAGCAGGGCCTTCAAATCCAGAGGACCAAGAGATATTTTAGATGCATGGTATCCATAGAGAGATCAACACAGATCTTTTACAAGGCGAGTAGGGTGCCACATCAGCTTAGGGTTCCCCGGGAGGTGCCAACTCCTATAGCACAACGTGAGGTGTGATCCTTGCGGGGTTGCCAGGTTGTTAAAAGAGGTCTTTACGAACTCTGGCTACCAAAACTGGATCCAAGATCTCTTTCCGAACGGGGAATTTCATAGTTTGTTTAATCTTGCCCATATGATATTATATACGTGGCGTTCCAAAAAATGCAATCCTCCCCTTTTCCCAATATTTTTCCAAAACAGCTTAAGTAACATCTAAAATGACTTCATGGTTAAGTAGAAGGATATCTTAGAGATAACCTGTTGCAGTTTCAAGAAAATTCAATCATCCATGTCAAAGCTGTAAGGCAAAGTTTGACCCCTCTATCATTTCACTCCAACACAAGGTAAATTTCCAATGCAAAACCTGCATACTGACCAAGCTATTTTTTAGCATTCTGCTCTGGCTCTCTGGCGAGTTGACATGAAAAAACAGTCTTCACCATAGGTCTTACATTGCGTTGGAGTGAAATGATAAGGGGGTCAAACTTTACATCACAACTTAGACTTGGATGAACGGATTTGCTTGAAACTTCAACAGGTTATCCCTTAGATATCCTTCTTCGTAACCATTAAGCCATTTCTGATGGTACTTAAGCTGTTTTGAAAATATATTGGGAAAAGGGGAGGATTGCATTTTTTTGGGGGGACGCCCTGTAGAAGGCGGTGGGAATTAAGGTGATAGTCTAGTACACCAAGTTCATCACCACTATGTGGTGTCCTTGGCTGGCCCCTAAAAATGGATATCAAAACAAAAGATGACACATGAGCAGTGTTCACTCGCCACAAATCTCGAGCTGGCAACATTCTATTGTTGTAACCTCAAGAGCACGAAAGGCAGGGCCCTTTGGGGTTTCCTTGTTACATTGCTCCCGAACGTAATGGCTGTCTGCTTTAGCCATGCAGATTCCTTCGAGATAGACCATTTTGACCAAAATTTTCATCTCATTTTTTGGCTGAAAGTGAATAGAAGCCAGTATTTTAGAATATGACAGATATGAACCCCGTCTAGGTGCAAGGTCATGTCACAGCTACCTTTATTTCTGACAGGACCTGAAAATCACCATTTACTATGTAAACCACGTGCTGTTAGTAATTTTGAGGCATATGTGAACATTCAAAAATGTTTTAACATACTCATCGTACAGATTCCCGATTTAGGTAGGACCTTGCACCTTACCAAAGACATGAATAATCAAATGGTAGAGTTTGGTTTTCAAGTAAAGGGTGAGTCTTGACATTTTGCCAAAAAAAGAAATACAGACAGATATGTGCGTAAAGGGTGTCATATCAACTCAAATAGTTGATGTTTATCATTATTATGTAACTATGAGATGTAAGCGTTGTCCACATTTAACTCAGTTTTCAGATATTCAAGTTTTAAAAATGACCCGGGTATCGGGTAGGGTTCTACCTTAAATGACAATGGAACAATGGAAAATACTGCTGAAGTCTTGAAGATCGTAAGGCTGTGATGCTGGTGACACACTTAAAATAAGACATCTCCTAGTTTAGCACTCTTGTCCCCTTTCTAACAATGGTTATCTAATCCCTGGGGTCTTGGTGTTTCAACTATATAAGTATTCTTTGACTTAGGTGCTTCAACTGACTTATATAGGACCACAGTTTCTATTTTAGTGTTTTACCTCAAATGATTATTTAATTTTGGCCATTACAGCACACGATTTTGGTGGAAATTTTTACCTAAGAAAGTAGGTCACAATGGATATTGCCGACCTACTTTTGTAAGTAAAATTTCTACCAAAATGGTGTGCTGTACGGTACTATCTTGCAGGAACTCCCAATTTTCCAACAAGTTGCCCTAGCCTAGTATATATAGCAGACATGCATGGTACTTACAAATCAAAGTAACCTTAATTGATCAATAAAACGTCATTTGAGGTAAAACATTGTAAAATTGAAACTGTGGTCCTATCTAGGTCAGCTCAAGCACCTAAGTCAAAGAAAACTTATAGTTGAAACACCAAGACCCCAGGGATTATATAACCATTGTTAGAAAGGGGACAAGAGTGCTAAATTAGGAAATGTCTTATTTTGAGAGTGTCACCAGCATCACAGCCTTAAAGATGATGCAAACACCATACGAGGTATATAGACAGTAGTAATGGTGAAGATGATGAGGTAGCAACAGCACTGCTAAGGACAGTGATTTAACAAAAATGGCCAAAATTAAATGAAAATAACACACAAATGACTTAATAACTAAACTAACACAAAACACTACTATTAGAAACCAAGCAGTATATTGTTGCGACTTGCCAGTGTATTGCCACATCTTCCAATATATATAAATATATATATATATATATATATATATATATATATATATATATATATATATATATATATATATATATATATATATATATATATATATATATATATATATATACATATAAATTATATATATATATATATATATATATATATATATATATATATATATATATATATATATATATATATATATATATATATATATGTGTGTGTGTGTGTGTGTGTGTGTGTGTGCATGCATGTCTGTGTTTGTATACGCGTGCCTGCGTGTGTGTGTGTGCGTGCGAGCGTGAAGCTAACAGCTTACCTCGGATACGCCTTCCTCGGATTTTCACGTTTACTGGGCAAGGTAACCGGTCCCTAATCATTTATACCTACTTCAGCGATCATTTACGCACCTATCTGAGCCACTTAATGTGATCATGATCGGCAGGTAAACTACAAATTTCGGTAAATCCTTATAACAGGCCAGATCGTCAAATTCCGATTGCAAATAAATGCTTAGTAATGTTTAACACGCGCTGTGCGAAACACATACACACACTCACGCACACAATTCTGTAATTCTGTTTTGTGAGATCTTTAAATATCTTTTCCATTATAAACCAACCTTTATATTCGGGCGTGTTCTGACCTTATATTACCCTAACCTAACCCTTACCCTAAAATTAATTAGACCAAAAAAACACGTAAGATACCTCTCAAAACATAGTGAGAGTGATCTCATGAAGCACCCGTATATCAGTGACAACAATCAATTTAGTTTTGGAGGTCATCTCACAACTCAGATAGACAAGTACACACAGATGACGCACATACACACCTTATAGCTTAGTACCTTAACACCTAGCCTGCCTTCCAGGCCATATTTTAATGTCCTCCCTTGTGGAGAGATAGCACTGCGGTATACTAGGAGCTTAGTTGGAAATCTCCCTCGTGTGGCAATTGTGTGAACTAAATGGCCAACAGTAGGCCACAAGTCCCTAAGTAGTATAAGTGCAGGCATTTATATATAATAAAGTAAAAACAGAGTAGAGCCTTGTAGCTAGGCTACTAAACATCACTGTATTTATTAGATAATGGTAATCTCACCGTATGGAATGGTTTGAATCCTGCCACCTATCCTGTCCCGCGCCTCGTAGATGGTAACGTCGCTCAGCCCTCCCTGTATGAGGGTACTGGCCGCAGACAAGCCCGCTATCCCTGCCCCAACGATGAGAACGCGTGGAGATCTCCCCATCATCGCCATCCCAGATTCCCAGCGCTTTCGTCCACGTCTACTGAAGAGATCCTCTCCTTCTACTCGTCAGACCCGGTGCGGAAATGACCCAGTCTTCAATAAAAACAGCCTAGCTATGCCGATGTCGTATGGGTCAGTACTAAAATAGAACTGCGGTTGTTTTGTCTCACAACTCCTCTCTCGAGTCACAACATCATAACAGCTTTAAGGTGGATATCTAGGTTAGGCCTCTGTTGGCTTTCCTCGGTAGTCCCTTAACCCGTATGCTGCTGGTAACAAACTGACCAATAAAAAATGAGGGAAAAGACAAAAAAATATTCTTATCAATGGTTGGTGTCACTTAACAGGTGGTCTCTCAAGCAGTTTTTACTAAGCCCTTGTGCTGCTGGTTGCTAATTTGGCCAATATAAGATGATACAAAAACATGAACAATAATAATAACTGAAACCTTGTTATATGGTTACTTCTCCGAGAGTACTCAGCGAGAGCTATCCAGTAAATAAACATACCAACATGACAGGGTTTTAATGGCTTTCAAAAACATTTGCCTCTATGTGCTGGGGACGAAAGTAGCCTCAGCATTAGAAGGGTTAAGTATGGATATAAAAATAAAAGATTACACTTGAGAAATAACAACTGGCCACGAATTTCGGCTAAGCGATTTTCTATTGACGTGCAGTCGAGAAAACAATGGCGGGCAATTTCTGGATCATCTCACCCCAAAGTCAGTGCTAAACACATACACCCTTTTGTCTAAAAGGGGTTAAACTGCCATAAAAAATGATCTTTCATTAATCGTGTCTATCTACACCCTATGTCTATGCTTGGATGAAGAAAATAATGGATATGAAGCGAGAGACCAATTACTATATGCCCTATAGTTACATGCTGAACTCATGCCAGGAGTACCAGATAAGGCATCAGTGCGAGGTCACGTGGGAACAAGGACCAATCAGGGCTCTCGCATCGATTACATTACAGAGAAACCTTATCTCCACCACCAGCTGGGGGTGCCCATTAGCAGCTATTAGTTGACACTGGTTGAGGCTAGCTTGTTCAGGTTGACCGGCTGGTATCGAATCCACTTATGTTTGGTCATCTAAGGTCTATGCAACCAATTAAAAGTATCAGCTTGTCGTAATCCATCGGTAGTCTATGGAGTAAAAGCTATGCATATCTGTAGCACATCCCCGCTCAGATGCTCGGGGCTGGTGGGGCACATCGGCTTTCCTTGAAAAATGGTCCGAAACGACCTAATAACTGTCTGCTTTTACCATGCAGATTCCTTCTAGACAGATCGTTTTGACCAATATTTTCATCCCATTTTTTGACTGAAAGTGAAAAACGATGCAGTATTTGAAGTCAGCGTTTTAGAATATGACAGATATGAACCCCCTCTGGGTCCTATGTCACAGGTACCTTGAATTATGACAGGACCTGACAATCAGCATTTGCTAAGTAAACCACGTTCTATTGGTAATTTTGAGGCTCATGGGTACATTCAAAAATGTTTTTTATAATACTCACCATGCAGATCCCCTGTTACGGAGGTAGGACTTCGGACCTTACCAAATACATATGGGTGATCAAATGGTTAAGTCTGATTTCAAGTAAAGGGTGAGTCTTGACATGTTGCCAAAAAACTAAACACAGCCATATACGTTCTCGGACCCTTCCAATGCTGAGGCTGAGGTTGAGGCAGTCTTTTGAAAAAAAACTTAACCCTGTCTTGTTGGTATTCACTGAAAGGCTTTCGTCGAGTCGAACCATTCTTCACTGCAAGAACTGTGCCAGGGTTTCAGTCATTATTCTGTTTTGTTGCAAGATTTACTATTGGTTAAATTAGCGCCCAGCAGCATAGGGTTAAGGGTGTCACATCGCATCAAAATAGCCACTTATTGATACGTTCTATTATTGGGTAACTATGAGATCTAACCTATGCAATAGCATGTACGTGACGTTGTCTTATTCTAACTCAGTATTCAGATATTTCAAGCCTTTATTGCTAATTCAAGCTAACAATGAGCAATAGTACAAGTTCAGGAGTATAGTCCATTCACTCTGCACAAACGATTGATAGACCCTACAGGTGGACGTGTAACCTCTACATGTCCACTTGTAAAGTATACAGATGGGTTCTGCCAGTAGCCCAGTAAGTTTTCTGGGTCACAGAGTAGGGAGGCTCCCCAGGGGTATCATATCTCAAGTACCACAATCTCTACAACTTATTTTAGACTACTAGTGTCCCATGTACCAATTGCCCCTTTAGTTCCCCCTATGTTCTAGTTCTCCACACTCAGTGACTGCTAACCACAAACTGACCCAGATTTCTATGAGTGGACAGGTGTGCTTGTCCTGAACACCAATAGAGAATAAGCCTGTTCTTACAGGCACACAGTTGAAACTTACAACCCCATTCGCTTTGCTCATTGTTAGCTTAAATTAGCAATAAGATGACCCGGGTATTGAGTAGGGTTCCACCTTAACATAGGGGTGTGCCACGTGGTCACGTTCCACTTATCATGCGACCAGTCATGCAAGTCCAGTTCTATTTCTGGAACTGATCGTATCAATAATATAAATGGGGCATGGTTACAGCAAGAACTCTTTACCCCTAACCTCGCATGGCCGTGTGCGCCAGCCCTCATATGAATACAAATTACAGAGAAAAGCTTTAAATGCTCGCGAAGTTAAGTAATGCTGCACCCCCCTTCGACAAATGAAGTTACGACTTTAGTAGTTCGTGACGAGATTCCGTCTCAACAGTGCCATTCTTTGCCGAAAGAGGTATCCTTTTCTTGTGCTTCGTGGAAACAAGTTGCGCACTCATCGCAGTTTTCTTCCAAAAGAATTTCCGGTAACTAACGAAAACTGAAAGCATCAATGTCTCTCGTGAATACCGCATTATGAACGCTTCTGCGAAGCGGCGCTGCGAGCCGCTGGCTTCGCGAACTCCTGAACATCGAAGTACTACTTGTCACCCCCTATCGGTAGAACTTTGAACCTGCAGGGAGCACATTAAGCCTGTGTTGGTGGTAGCACAACCAGAATAACTCATCATCTCCTAGTTAAGGTCTTACGACACTTCTAGAAATCTCAGTTTAATGTTCCTGAAACTTTGCAAAGAACATAGAACAGTGGATCTTCAAAACAGCTTAGAATCATGGGATCATACCCTGAAAAAATAATGCAAGTAATACTAGTATCATAAACATTTTAAAGGTCTCTTTCTATGAGCATCTTAGCTTATCCCTTTAGATATACCAGAGAGGTCTATTTGAAAAAATTGTCCCTGGATATACTAGCACTGTCTGAGATATTATTCTTCTATGATAAAAGAAGTTTTCGGCTAGTCTGGAGTAACTATTTAGCAAGATCGGAGAATTCAAAAATCAAGGTTTTAACCACAAACTAGTACATGTTCAAATCGTTCTTTCTAAAGACAGGGTCAGGGAATACAGCTGGCGCCACCAACGGCCGAATATTGAAAATCCATTAAATTTCATTTAAAATATACCCCGCAAAAAAAGAATTCCATGAAACTTTGCATAAGCTAACCTTGTCATATTATCATATTATATTATATCCCCTTTGGAAATCAAAAAAAATGTAAGTCCGTAAGGTAGGAAAGAGCTGGAACTAATAAATCCTTTATAGTCTGGCGGCCAAATCCGAAAATGTGACTTTTGATGGCAAAATTTGTTACAAGCTCCCATCCATGCTAAATCATATCTTGATAGAGTGGGCCATATGGTACGGGTGGATTGCGCGATATCTTTTTTCGTTTAAGGTGTTTTTGGGGCAAAAAATGCAAAAAACGAAAAAAAATGAGTGATTTTTGTAATGTACGTTAAAAAATATTTATTGTCCACCTAAGCTCATGAAAATGTGTATATATATGCTTGAGAACATACTAGTACTCTTTAAGATGGTGGAATTAGATTAAACAAAAAACAATAAGCGTTGACCTAATCCGACAAAAATGGCTGAAAACAGTCTTTTTACAAGATTTACGTTTATTAGACGTACTGACAAAACCTAGCGGAACCGAATTCAAATTAGCGTGGCGCTGTATTTGATTCTGATTTAAGTATCTTCGGGTTTTTTATATTCATTTAAGGTGACTTATGGGCTGACTTCTTTGACTGATGTTACTCTACCCTGCCTTTATCTGACAATTCAGCCTGTACACAGTATATATAACCTGAAAAGTCTTCTGGTGAGGAATATAGCTGGCATATAAAAGTACCCTCCAAGCAGGGTCTAAGCCTTTTAGGGGTAAAACATGAAAATAAAACACATATAGTGTTTACAAACGGAGTTCCTATCTAAACTATCGATTGAGTATCTTCAAGCTGTGCGAAAGTGGAAAGAATATATAGAACTGGAGGGAACGGTTTTACATATACTTTTTTTAAATGTTCAAATTTTTTACCTTTTCGTTCGATTTTTTTGTTAAAGACAAGAAAAAGGTGCATTTTTCTACTAGCAAGATTTCTCCGGAGCAATATGCCGATTAATTCATGCCAATTGGAGCATATACTTTAAAAAAGTACAATGGAAACTGTTATTGCAACGTCTTTCCAAAACACAGTTGTAATATATATAGCTATTTCTGTGGCATACATGAAACCTAAAGTCAAAATCCTTGGAGCCTCAGCGGGGAAATCCACCATCAGAATGATTTAGGTTCAAAACAAGGTTATACATGTCAGTCACCCTTCAAACAGGACCATACCTATAATGTACATGTTCGGACAGCATAAAAGGGGGCTTTAGGTCACAATTTTCTTTCATTATCTCGACGGTGATATAAAAGGATATTGTTATATTAAGGCTCTCATTTGTCTGTATCTACATTTTTGAAGTTTGCATGAAAATGCATTTTTATGATTTATCGAAAATCCAGAAACACTTTTAATCTTTATTGCTGTAAACGCATTATTATGTGCTTGCGTTTTAAATATTAGTCATCAAGATGACTGAAATATTTAGCTGCTAAATCTAGAAATTGGTAGAGAGTTGTATTACACCTCCCCATAAATATTATAATCTCCAAATGGAAAGGCAACTTCCTACACAGCTCCTATATGGCAGCATAACTTGCGGAGAAGTCCTTTTCACTCGAACGGGTTAATATAGATGTACCGGCGCCATGTTTCGGTTGGCAGTTCGACAAGGCGTGAGCGAGCAATGTTTTGACTGTCAGTGTCAGAATGGCAACTAAACACAGTCGAACCAAAGAAAATCGCGGCGACAGCGACGGTGACAGTGAAAAATTCACGTTCGCCTCTGATCTACAAGAGCGTCTCTACACCCAGTTCAAGAATGAGGAATTCTGCGACATTGAAATCGCAGTGGAGGGGCGAATTTTCAAAGCGCACAAAAACGTTCTTGTGGCCAGTTCCAGATATTTTGAATCCCTGTACAGTAGTAACATGAGTGAAAGCAGGAATAACTATGTCTCCCTCGAATGCACGTCCCACGGCGCTATGGGGAAGCTTATGGAATTTATGTACACTGGTAGTATAGACATTACCCCCTCAGACGTGGAGGAGATATTAGAGGGGGCGGACCACCTCTTACTAGAGCAAGTGAAGAAATACTGTGAATCTTTTCTCAAGAAACGAGTAAATGACAGTAGCTGTCTTAGGCTGAAATGTATCGCCGACAGGTTTGGCCTGGCTTCGCTGGCGCGCTGTGCTAAGAACTTTATTGAGGAACATGTACATTCTGTTCTTACGGTAATATTATTGTACCTTTGCTTACCAGTGTATATAATTACTCTTAGATGAAGAGAAAATGGATTGGTCGCCACAGACCAATTTCCATAGGGTTAGTTGTAAAGCCCTAGACGCACTTAATCTCGCCTCTATGGCAAGCCGAAGTGCCCTAAAGTAAGCATTTATGGAATTCCATAAATCATTTATGGAATTCCATAAATCTGAGCATTTATGGAATTCCATAAATGCTTACTTTAGGGCACTTTGGCTTGCCATACGCCTCAGTGTGATGTCACTAGGAGACAGGAATGTTAGGGCTGTCACATGTGTCTACGTTATAGAGGTTGCTCACGCACATGTGCAGAACACACCTCTTGAGTTGTTCTCGTCAACACCTGGGCTTTGGAGTCCTGCTGAGGCTGTTGAGCGAGATCTGCTGGTTGTGCAGCCAGTGATCAGGGTCTGACACTTAGATTCCAGGCTAGGGGCCCGAAAAGGTCTTTCCATGAAAATTAGTGGTTATTTTATATACTATTTTGGGCCCCTAGACTGAAAAATCTAGGGGCCCACAGCAAAATCTAGGGGATAAGTCACCGAGCCCCTGGGAAAGTCGAACCCTGGTGATGGACATTTGTAAATCACCTAGCAGGTACATGTAGATGGATTCCAGGGAGGACCTGGGAGATCGTTACCATACAATTGCCATATGATACAATCACATTAAGATCTGGATCATACCTGATGCTTCTTGCATAATAGAAATAAGCATAATGCTTAATGATAATCCATAATAATAACGATAGTAATAGTAACAATAATTATATCATTGATACTCAAAGTTATAAGATACCGCCTATGATTAACTACCTGCACACATGCAGTAGCCATATTAAAAATTTATAACATGGTAAAGAATTTCAATACACCTGTTAACCTTTATGTAGCACGCCTCCCAGGCCATATTTAAATGTCTTCAATTGTGGATAGATGGCACTGCGGTATAATAGGAGTTCAGTTGGAAGTATCATATGTTAACAGTAATCTCCCTCATGTGGCAATTTTTGTGAACTTAATGGCCACCAGTAGGCCACAAGTCCCTATCTAGTATAGGTGCAGGCTTCTATATATAATAAAGTCAAATCATAACAGTGCCTTGTAGCTAGGCTAACCTTTATGCTGCTGGTGGCTAATTTGGCCAATGCAAAATTTTGCAAAAAAAAACCCAGAAAAATTACTGAAACCCTGGCACGTGGGTAATCATATGAGAGCTTGTACTCAGCTAGAGCTATCCTATGAATACCAACAAGACAGGGTTTGGATGGTTTTCAAAAACTTTGCATCCTTGTCCTTTGGGTGAAAAAGTCACCCCTGTCACCTATGTAGCATGTTTCACTTTAAACAGTCACCATGTCCTTCATACCTTTCAGAATGGGGCCACTGTTGCTAAATTGTGCTAGAGTCCTTGAAGGAACTTGTTTCTAGCAAAGAGGTAAAATTTGATTTGACAGCCCTTATCTCTTACCTCTCAAAATGAGGCCTTTTTTGGTTTGGGGGGGGGGGGGAGTTTGAGGGGATTGTAGGTAACATTTGAGTAAGGCCTAAAAAAAATAATTGTTCGTTGGACTGTAACGGTCCGAAAAAAATAGGGTAGGTAGGTCGGTAAAATTTTTTTTTTTTGCATTATTTTTTTTGGTCAAAAAATGTGTTTTATGCATGTTTTACGTTGATTGGGAGATGGGAAGGGGGAAAAAACTTTAGGGTAGAGATTTATTTTGAATAAAAACTTGTTAGGGTAGGATTACAGGAAACAAACAACTTTTTTTTTAGACCTTAGCTTTGAGACCTGACAAGTGTCTCTCTTACCTTTCAGTCTCTGTTGGTAGCATGTTTGAGTCTTTGAGGGAGCCTGTTTCCAACGAGAAGATGGAATTTGATTTGACCAGTTGCAATTTTCCTCTTACTTTTCAGAATGAGGCTACTGTTGGCATCAGCTTTGAGTCGTTGAAGGAGCTTGTTTCGAATGAGGAGATTAAAGTTGAGGATGAGAAGGACGTCTTCGATCTCATCATTAAGTGGACAAAACATGATAGAGACAAGCGCATGGATTTTTTTTCAGAACTCTTTGAACAGGTAGCTTCATTTGATAGAACATATAAACCCTTATGGTGCTGGTGGCTAATTTTGCCAATACACAAAATCCTGCAAAAAAGCTGGCGTACGGGTACTCATCTTGGAGCACTCAGTGAGTGCTATCTAATGAATGCCAACATGACAGGAATTAGATGATTTTCATAAATGTTAAGTTTGCCTTCTTGTGCATTGAGAAAAAGTAGCCCCAGCATCAGAAAATGAATAACCACTTGATTTCAATGGCTTCTTTCTTATTGTTTAGTGGACATGATATGATAGAAACAAGCACACGGAATTCTTCCCTGAACTCTTTTGTACAAGTAGCTTTATTTGATGCACAGTAAGATTTCTTTTGGCTAAAAACTGCATGATTTTATGACTTTATCTTCCAACCTTGCTGAAATTGTTCTTGGTACCATTTATTTCGGAAATATGATTTGAAAACTGGGGGTTTACTAGCTGGTTTTCAAGCTAGGAGGCAACAGATTATCAATATAACTATTATTGTTATCATTATTATTGTTATTATTATTATAAGTAGTAGTAGTAGTAGTAGTAGTAGTAGCGGTAGTAATATTATTGTATCTTAAATATTTTTATTATAATTTTCATTATTATTATTATTATTACTATTATTTCTTTTTATTACTATCATTTTTATTATTATTGAAAAAAATGATCAGTACTATCATTATTATTATTATTGTTATCATTGTTATTATTATCATTATGATTAGGCCTAAACAAAAAAAAAGTTTGTTTCCTGTAATGATCTGTAAAAATAGGGTAGGTAGGTCGGTCAATTTTTAAATGTATGTTTTATGCATGTTTTATGTTATTATAAATTGTGAGTTGGAAGGTCCAAAAAAACTTGAGGGTAGGTATATCTTTGAGTAAAAGCGTGTTAGGGTAGGGTTACAACTTTTTATTAGGCCTTAGGCCTAAAAAAAAAAATTGTTTGTTTCCTGTAACGGTTCCAAAAAAAATAGGGTAGGTAGGTAGGTAAATCTTTTTTTTTTTTCTTTTTTTTTTTGTATTTAGCAGTAGGTGTCCTGGAAAAATGCTGAAAAAACACATTTCATTCACCTATTACATTGTGTATTTGTAATTAACATTGTCACATGCTTCTTGTCAGTTATGTTACCTGTCACTTGTTTCTTATGTTTCTTTTCTTCCTCTGTAGGGGATGACACACAACCTAGCCCTAGACATGCCTGCTTTGGTGTGCTGCATGTGCTTTGTGCAACTGTAACCTTGCCCTGCTTTCCTTTCCGTGTAGTTTAGATCATAGTTTAAAAAAAAAAAAATTTTTTTTTTTTTAAGTTTCACGACAGGAGGTAAAAAGACGTAGGGTCGGCAATGAAATGGTAGGGTCGGTCGGGTTACAGGAAACAAACAATTTTTTTTTTAGGCCTTAGTATATATATATATGTATAAATCTTTGCTTATTTCTAGTTCTGCTTATTTCTTTTAGGTTTTAAACAATATTTTATTGAAAAATTAAAACGTTGAAAAGATAAAAATTTTGGATTGGTAAAAAAGTAAATTGGAGACTACTTTCTAATATTAAATTACTACTGCAATAAGTTAAAACCTTGTAATATGTCCATCTTTACAGGTGCGCTTGTGTCAGGTCAGCTCAGCTTTCGTAATGGACCACATCGAGAAGGAGGACCTTGTAAAAGAAAGTCCTTTGTGTCAGGATCTGATTAACCAATGGATGCGCCACCAGATGAAGCCACCTGGTAGCCAGTCCCGGGAACACGCTCCTGCTTTCTTACGCCCCCGTCAAGGTAGTCTCGTGGACGTTGTAGTGCTAGTTCTCGGGCAAACACCGACTCGCCCGAACCATGAAGGTATCTTCAACCCGGCGTACGTATACGTCATAGAGGAGGATCGCTGGGTGCTCCTGCCGCATGATATCTGCGGTCTGAGCGGGCACGCGGTGAGCGCGGTCGGGAAGAACAGCTACGTGATCGCAGGGGGATGTATACTGCACAGCGGGCTCATGCGGGACACGGTGCGGGAGTGCCTGGTGGAGGCATGGCATCAGCCAATCAGCCGCGTCCTGCGTCACATGTCGGAGGAGAAGAAGGACCTGGCGCTGGAGAAAGTCGGCACCACCCTGTACCTGCTCGGTGGGGTGGACAAGAACGGGCACGACCTGGATAAGGTGGAGTCTGTCGACCTAAAAGGAAGGTTCCCAAGGTAAATTTTGGAATTTCTATTATAGTCACTTTTTTGCCATATTGCAGCTTAGTCGTAATTTGACTTTCTTACATGCCTGGCCAAGATTTGAACCCAGGCAGTGGTGAGAGACCAGCAGTCAGGGGCAATGCCTTAAGCCACTGACTGCTGTCTCTCACCACTAAGGGCCTTCCCCAATGGCCGTGTGGTCTAAGGCGTTGCCCTCCCCCTTGACCACTGGCTGTCTCTCACCATTGAAAGCCTGCCCTGATAGCCGTGTGGTCTAAGGCATTGCCACTGACTGCTCCCTGTCTCTCACCATTGAGGGCCTGTCCTGATGGCTGTGTGATCTACGGCGTTGCCACTGACTGCTTCCTGTCTCTCACCACTGAGGGACTGTCTTGATGGCTGTGTGATCTAGGGCATTGCCACTGACTGCTCGCTATATCTCACCACTGAGGGCCTGTCCTGATAGCCCAATGGTCTAAGGTGTTGCCACTGACTGCTGTCTCTCATCATTGAAAGCCTGCCCTGATAGCCTTGTGATCTAAGGCATTGCCACTGACTGCTCGCTGTCTCTCACCATTGAGGGCTTGTCCTGATGGCTGTGTGGTCTAAGGTATTGAAACTGACTGCTTGCTGTCTCTTACCACTGAGGGCCTGTCCTGATGGCTGTGTGGTCTAAGACATTGCCACTGACTGCTTGCTGTCTCTCACCACTAAGGGACTGTCCTGATGGCTGTGTGGTCTAAGGCATTGCCACTGACTGCTTGCTGTCTCTCACCACTAAGGGCCTGTCCTGATGGCTGTGTGGTCTAAGGCATTGCCACTGACTACTGGCTGTCTCTCACCTCTGAGGGCCTGTTCTGATAGCCTAGTGGTCTAAGTCGTTGCCACTGACTTCTCGCCATGTCTCACCACTGAGGGCCCGTCCTGATGGCTGTGTGGTCTAAAGGTTTGGCCACTGACTGCTGGCTGTCTCTCATCATCGAGGGTCTGCTCTAATGGCCGTGTGGTGTAAGGCGCTGCCACTGACTGCTTCCTGTCTCTCACCACTGAGGGCCTGCTACACGGGTCCAGCTAACCACTAGCCCCACATCCATAGGCCACAGAAAATTGTGTGGGGTGCTATGACTATATTTGCCTTCGTAGTTAAACTGGCTATAAGAAAAATGACATTTTAAGATCATGTTCAGAGGAATATCAGGAATATATATGATCAGTTGAAGAACACTATCTGACACATCAGTTGTCCTTTAGTACTGTTCCAAAATGAAATATTATAATGAAAATTAGCTTCCAACTTGAGAAAAAAATACTGTGGGACCGGCGATCTCAAATCTTTATTCTTGTTTGCAGACTGAAAACTCATGCGAGGATGAACATCAGATGCAGGGAACCGGTCGTGCTGCAGCATAGGCAGTCACTGTATTTTCTTGGGGAAGTGTCCACTGGTGATCTCAAATCTTTATTCTGGTTTGCAAAGTAAAAATGGAGTCCACTGGCAATCTCAACTTTTTATTCTTGTTTGCAGACTGAAAACTCACGCGAGGATGAACATCAGATGCAGGGAACCGGTGTGCTCCAGCATCGGCAGTCATTTTACGTTCTCGGAGTGATTCGTCTGAGATCTCAAATATTTATTCTTGTTTGCTGACTAAAAACTTGTAGATGATAAACCAGATCAGGGAATCAGATGCAGGGAACCGTTCATTGTGCAGCATCGGTTGTCGTTGTAGTTCTCGGGGAGTGTCCACTAGCGATCTCAAATCTTTATCTTGGGGCATCGGTAGTCGTTGTACAATCACTCAAATCTGTATTCTTGTTTGCAGACTGAAAACTCGTGCTAGGATGAACATCAGATGCAGGGAACCGGTCTTGCTGCAGCATAGGCAGTCACTGTATGTTCTCGGGGAAGTGTCCACTGGTGATCTCAAATCTTTATTCTGGTTTGCAAAGTAAAAATGGAGTCCACTGGCAATCTCAACTTTTTATTCTTGTTTGCAGACTGAAAACTCATGCAAGGATGAACATCAGATGCAGGGAACCGGTCGTGCTGCAGCACCGGCAGTCTCTCTACGTCCTAGGGGGAGAGTCCGCTGGCGATCTCAAAGGTTTCCAGGAATACAGGGTTCTGACCGACAGCTGGATTTCCCTGGACCCTCCCAATGTAAGTCCTGCAACATGCTCCCAGCTGTTTGGGAAAATATTTCTGCAACGCTCAGGCAGAAAAACCTATTCAAGAAAAATCATTTTCAGTTGTTGTCAAGAATGGTTTCTGGTACCATATATAGGTAAAATAACAAAAAGTTTCCTGTAACACGACCCTAACAAGACCTTGCCCTAAAGTGTTTTTTTCTGCCATTCCAACTCCCAATCAACATAAATACAGGATAAGGAAACAACAAGGGAGATTATACATTCCATATCATGCTATCCTTCTCCTTTACAAAAAAAGGTCTCTCTCTCTCTCTCTCTCTCTCTCTCTCTCTCTCTCTCTCTCTCTCTCTCTCTCTCTCTCTCTCTCTCTCTCTCTCTCTCTCTCTCTCTCTCTCTCTCTCTCTCTCTCTCTCTCTCTCTCTCTCTGCGCTCTCTCTCTCTCTCTCAGATGAAGAAGCCATCAAAAAGATTTGAAGAAAAGAAAATATGTCATGTAACTTTTGATTTCAGATTCCCTCATATGCTAGGATCACAGCTGAGGTTCTGGATGATAATATCCATATTCTGGGTGACGATATTCACAAGATTTACGATCTGAAGGAGAGGACTTGGTTGGAGGGTGACTCGCCCATACCGGAATTAACGCCCTTCATCATGCCGAGTAACCCAATCTCGGCCAAAGGAAGCCCGCATCACACAGACTACTCCCAGATTATGCTCGGAGGAGAGGTATACCGATTTGGCGGGATGCAGAACGGACAGGTGCTTCGTGTGGCCATGCGGTTTGGAAAGGTCACCAAAAGGTGGCAGTATTTGACCCCGCCGCCAGTGCCGTTCATGCTTGCGCAGTGCTGCAGGCTGAAGATACCACACAGTGTACTGGAGGTCGTACCGACCTTGGACGACAGCACAGCTTAAAAAAATAGATAGATAAAAACAATTCAAGACAATAAGCCTGATAAGGCTGTATTTTGCTTTATGTGCTGAAAAAAACTTCAAAGGGATAAGGCCTTTCATTTTTGTTTTCTGATTAGAACAGGGAAAAGGGTCATCCAATATCCATATCAAAACAAAACAGATACTGAAGAAGTGTTATCTTTACCCTTCAAAAGGGGATATCCTTCTAAGGATGTGGCTTATATTTACAAGAGCAAGTTAGCTGACAAAAAAAAATAGTTACTTCCTTATTTTCTGTAGGAAAATAAGAAACCCTTTCAGTCATGAGATTATTTTGTTAAAAGGCATACAACTGCAAAAATATTTAGAAAACGTAACCCTGTCATGTTGGTATTCATATGAAAGCTCTCGCTGAGTAATACCAGATGAATAACAATATTTTGGGTTTCTGACATTTCCCGCTTTTTTTTAAATATTCTGTTTTGAAAAGGACTAGCCAGCCTATCAGTAGAGGAAGGGCTAACTGTACTGGTCATTCACAGAATGAAGGGTAGGAAATTGCATGGAATATGTTTTGTGAATGAATGTCATAGAACTAGCTTTTCATATGCATATCATACATAGTTTCTTATTTTACCACTAGGTGGAGCTAATTTTCATGAAATCTATCAGGTGAAAACTGAGTGGAGAAAACATTTTAAAGGTTTAAATGTTAAGCAGAAGACTACCAACAGCTCCCTTTCATATGTTTTGTAAAATCATTCTTAATTCATGAGATTATATCAGCAATATCATAGATGTAGATGACAAATTCTAGGAAAACGCATAAGTATGAATGGATTAAATTAAGAGAACCCCTATATACAAGGTTCAGACAATTTGGGGGGATTTATATGTTTGGCTATTTGCTTTTGATATTCAATGCATGTAGCTCAGCCTGTCCGATGATAATGTATGGAATCAACACAGCATGCATCAACATAATTTTCGTAACTAACTTACCATGCCAGGCAAATAGTCATAGATTTTTACTTGCCAAACATAATTTTTGACTAGACCAAAATGAAATATTAACCCTGCTCTTGCTAACACCGGATATATCTGGTGCTACATATCTTGCCTGTGTGACCAACACCAGATATATCCGGTCTTTGGGTACCCTTGCACTTAGCAAAATAAAAACTACATAGGTCGATTAAGGGGTATTGAATTATACTAGATATCAATGTTTTACCTTTTACTATGTTTCTATTTCAGTTTGTGAAGCACATTATTGAAACAGTAATAGAAATTTATGAAATCCTTTTGATTTGGTGGGTAGACCCACAATATCCCAGAGGATAGGTTCTCCCATATGGGGGTCTAGCATGACAAGGGTTAAGATATGCTAGAATGGCATGCATTATATATCATGGATTTCATGATTTGACAACCATTTTCTCTTTAGTTTCTTGCATTGTTTGCATATTTCTGTGTATCTGTACCATTTTCTCTATGAAAAATGTGTTTAGTGTTTATGCGCAAGTGAAAATTTATATGTACTGGCCCTAAAGCCCTTTTTTAAAAATTTACTTGCGGAGCAAGTGGGCATGTACTTATGTTGGTGCCTGCTGAGCCATTAATTATACATATTCTGAGGCTAATTTATAGTTATAAAATACCATTGCATCTAGTCACGCCAGGAAAATACAATGGACATAACAAAAAAAATCTAATCTGACAGTTTAAATATTGATAAAGTTTACTTGCCAGGAAGAAATCCTGAGAATATTGTTTTTCTGATACTTTTGGCATATGTGGTTATTCATTTTTATACAGGAAAGTAAAAAAAAATGCAATATAATTAC
The DNA here is from genome assembly GCA_963942565.1 of Maea johnstoni. Taxonomy (NCBI): domain Eukaryota; kingdom Metazoa; phylum Annelida; class Polychaeta; order Spionida; family Magelonidae; genus Maea; species Maea johnstoni. The sequence goes on along the minus strand of OZ012698.1, from coordinate 26,231,480 downwards.
TGGTTTTATACAGCGTTATACTCTAAAGACTAAATTTTTATTTGTTAAGGATCATGTGCCAAAAATACTTAAGCCAAAGTTGTTACAAAGTATGAATGCTTCCTTTGTGGGGGTGAAGCCTGATTTCATCCGCATGTTGTATGTTTGGATGTTTGCTTGAGGGTCATATTTGTATTATGCATATTATATATATTTTCTCCCTCTAAGAGAGGCATGTAAATAGAAATAAAGTACATGTTATTCAACCTATGTTTGTTATATATCTCTGACCAAAGCATTAGTTGTAGAATATTTGAAGATGTAGTGTAAATGAGAACCAAAACAACAGCTCACCTTCTATTATTTTTTGGTGAAATCATGCTATATTTTTATGAATATTTTTGTTTCCTGGACTTAGTCCAACTTGTGCATCAGTGTAGAGCAGTCTTAGCCAGGATTTTGAAAGTGGGTACCCAAAATGGGATATCATTCAATTAGTGGGCATTCAATATTCTAGGGAAGACCATACTATCTTCATTTACTTAAGAAACTGAATTATACCTTTGATTAATGTCCTAGCATTAATACTGAAGTGAAATATTTGACTAGAGGTTGTTCCTTTTGGGTTTAATCCTTTAATGCCTACAGTGGCCATGGAAAGACTGACAATTAAGTTGAAATCTTTATAGCGAAAGGAAATATCTAAAGGAAAAATATCAATCAGAATACTAACCGACAACTTTTCTTAAAATATTTTGTAGAAAAAAATTGAATTTCCATGTTTTCAAAATATTATTGATCTAGATGACAACTTCTTCAGGAACTCTAAAGCATTAACAGTGGGTTAAATGTCCCATTATAACATCTTGCACACATCACTCATTTGATAAATTATGGCCAAGATACAAAAGCACTCCAGATACAAATGGGGAAAAGGAATAATAAATAAAACGCAGAGATAGAATGTTTCCTTGTATATTTCATTCTGCTGGTTTTACAATCAGTTTTATAGACTAGAGATGTGTACAGTGTTCAGTTTTAGTTATGCATGTATGTATATATATATATATATATATATATATATATATATATATATATATGCATACATGATTTTCAGTCAAACACGCTCGAAAGACCACCTGTCTAAAAAGACCATCCACAAGATATGCTAAAGTGAACTTGTACATTACATGTTACCTGCTAGCAGACAATCTTAGAACAGTCTTTGATTAATACATTATTAATACATTTGTGTCTTTGTGTCAGTATCCAATAAATCACTGCAATATCAAATCAGCCTAAATTTGACTCGCACACTTTTCTGTGAAAGGGTAATTCTTTTAAACCACTGAGAAAAGTTTAAAATATCTTTCACTTGGTGAACATAAGCTTAAATATGTAGTATACCATGACACGGCCGGTCTTAATGGAGGGGAAGATTTGGGGGGAATTCTCTTAGTCTTTTTTTATTTGAGTAAAAATTTAGTAATAATTTTCATTGACAGGTGGTCTTAGTTACCCTTTAATGTACAAGTGACACAAACTAGCTGGCACTCCATATGTGTACCGTTGTATCCCCGAAGCACCAAAATGGCTAAAAGCAGTGCCCCTGGTGACAATTTCTTCAACTAATTGTCGCACCATCCACTTCTGCTCTAGTACCAAATATTTAGGACTTACACACTTTATTTCATTTTTCACCTTTCTGCTATATAGAGGCTAAATTTTCACTGGCCAGTTGTTTAAGGACAATTCCACCATGAATAAATCATAGGCCCAAAAAGTTGCTTAGAGTATTCTCTACATAAACCCAAGTTCCCACCACTGCCAACCTTCGTACAAGAAGTATACTGCTGTTTAAACATATCCTAACACACAAGAAATGGAGGTACTAGGAGCAGCCATTTAAGTATTAATAGCTTATCTCTGGCTGTTTGGTATCCACATGCCATAAGCAGCTACCTTACAGTTCTAATGGTGTAATTGTCCTTTATTGTTGGCAGAGACCCAGGGAAAACCACCGCCTAACCCTAGCCCTGAGCGTTGCTATATGTACACTAGAATACAGAGTGACTACTATTTGTGCCAGTCAACCACAGAGGCTGCTAGGGGTTTTCATTGTTGTCATTTTTGCTGCTCTATTGAGGCTAGATCACAACTTCATCCATTAATTTCCTCCAGAAATTGTTGACTGGATCGCAGATACTTTTAACACTAATTTTGGAGTTGAGAATGATTTAACAAAATATATGGGCTACTTTCGTCCAAAACTCAAGGACGAAAAGATTTTTGAAAAACATTTAAACCCTGTTGGTATTCATTAGATAGCTCTTTCATCAGAGCACTCAGATGAATAACCATGTGCCAGGGTTTCAGTGATATTGTAATGGCCAAATTAGCCACCAGCAGCACAAGGGTCAATACTTGATATCCAGAAATGAAGAATTTTCAATTTCTTACTCTTTTGGACTTGAAACCATATATTTTCTAAACAAAACATCTCATAAGGCATAGCTGAAGTGTACATTAACCTTCTTGACACAAACGTTTACTAAATGTAGTTGATTTAAGGATTTGAAGAGACTGAATAGCTAAAAATGGACAGGCAGAAATTCAATTTGAATGCTATTTTGGACATGCATTTTCAAAATCCTGGCTAAGACCCTGCCCCATTAGTATTAAAACACGATATTCAATAAATAAATACATTCTTTGAGATTAAACCAATGAGTAAGACCACCCTTATCACAAGAGTGCATAATTCCCATCACTAGTGGTCCTCTAAGCAGGTTGGACTGTATTTACTTATTGTAAAAATGCTGGAAATCTTTTACCCTTCCAATGCTAAGCCTATTTTTGTCCAAAGCACAAGAATGCAAAGATTTTTGAAAACCATTTAAACCCGGTCATGTCATGTATTGAATAACTCTCCTTGTTGATACATAGAGTGTCATGGTGAATGTATTTATAGAATCGGGTGTCTTACCCATAAAGGGCATTTTAAAGTATTCACTTAACCCATTTATACCTATAGCACCCAAAACCATCTGACTATTTTTGGGATATCTATCTATAAAAGCAATTCTCAGAAAATATTTGAAAGGGAAATAATAATTTCCAAATTAATCAACAACTCTCCTTCAAATATTTGTCCAATTTGTAATTACTTCTGAAGTTATTAACAAAAGTATCATAGGTCCAGACGACACTTGTTATGGAAGTTTCCTGGCATGTATAGGTCAATTTTCTTGCTACTTTTTACATACAAGAGTAAAGAGGTTCATAACTTCCCTCATATAATGCTTTAACTTCCCGTTGTGTTGACTTATGCTTAGAGATCTAACTTCTACAATTAACTTTCAGAAATATTCGTAGATGTTTTTAGTTGATACCTGACAAAATATATCCAGAAAGATGTTTTTTAAGAGAAACATCATCAAAACTGTCTTTACAAAACGAACAAGTTATTTACTGTCATCGTTATTTTCACATCAACCTTGGACTCTTTCTCAGTGTGGTTCTGATGTTCTAATCTTTAGTTCAATTTTGACTCACTAGGGGGCCATCAGGTTGAAGCAATGTGATTGGTTAACATTGGTGCATCTATGTCACAACAGGAGACTTTTAGATTTGATTGATTACATAGATTGATTCCTGACTAGGACAGAAACAGCTTTCAGCGAAAAATCTGATATCAGACAATTTTAGGTGGACTCCATTTGTGTTTGGTTTCCTTTTCACCAAATGTTCCACGGGATAAAAATGATAAAATATGGTGCAGGTCATATATCAGCAGATCTTTCTTATCTGCTTCATTCATAATTATAAAAACACTGTTATATCATGTAGAAAAGAGAACAAAATTTCCAGAAAAAAACATCAACTAGGTTTCCACTTTTTTGACTAGTTAGGTCTAGCCCACCTTATTTTTTTTAGACTAAACCAGCATTTTCTTGTGGTAATAAAAGTGATAAATTACAAGAATCATCTAATATTCATTGCGAGTAGTTCTACTCTTAAAATGTTTATATACGGGCTCGATCAAGCACATGTTAGCATCTAGGCCAAATATTTTTTTCATTCTTAGCACATCATGTCTTATATTGCTAAAAAGCTGGTTATTTCTAGTTTTATAATATCTTTGTTTTGTTTGTTTGTGTCCGCAAATAAAAAAGTTATGGATGTTTGAGTTAATGGTGTCCACGTTTTATCAAAATGAGACATCGGCATTCATTTTAGCTATCTGATTCACTAACACCATACTTTCCTTTGAATGATAAAATCAACTCAAATTTAGGTTTAAACTAGGTTTTTGGAGGTCCTCCTCTAATCACTTGACAAAAAATTGTATTTGGAAACTTGAAAAGTGTTTTTTGTGGAAGTTGAAAATTGGGATACTTGTGACTCCGTCACATGTGACTCCGTCACACAAAAAACATGTTTTTTTAATTTTTCTCATATAGAAAATTGGACTAAAATGCTCAAAACTCAATAAAAACAGGTAAATTGGATGGGATGAATGATGAAATAGCCATTTTAGAAAAATTTCATTATTATGGTAGTTTTTGAACTAGGTAAAAATCAGTGACTCCGTCACGTGACGGAGTCACAGCTCATGTCATGCAGAATATTAGGAAGAATAAATGAGGGAAACATCAATCTCTGCAATAAAAAGGCTTCTAATGGTTCGATGATAACAAGTGTAATTTACTAAGATGTTATTAACTAGTATAGAGATCATTACTTTGACTCAAAAATGGTCTTCTCAGTGGGAACAAGTGTTTCTATGTACTGATGTACTCTTGATACTGTATACATCACTTCATACCTGAGATATGGCTGTCATGAAGATGTGATCTGAGTGAAGTAGTTACTTTTTCATAGCCTAACCCTTTGTAGCCAAGTAGGATGAGATATGGTATCAATTTATTTCTTAATATGCATCTCTTTCCTGTGTTAGAAGCTCTGGAAATGACCTTTCTCTGAAGTCTGTACCATACCATAGAATTAAGATGACAGTTCCAATAGACAGGATCGAGACTTGCCCTATAGATGCATTTTCAAGATGATAGTGCTCAGTAAATAAGCCTATTTCTCAATTGTATACATATACATAATACAGTACCATAGCTTCAATAGATTTTTCCTTGAAAAGTGTTGTCTGGAACTACAAAACATTCGAAAATCACTGAAAGAAAGCTGTTGGTTTTGTATTAATGGCTATAACATTTTTTTCTTGAATTTTTTCAAAAATGAAAGTACATGTAAATATCAAAAAGTTGGCAAATCATTTTAGTTGTCACAAGTATGAATAGGTTGAGAAAAGATGCTAATCCAAAACTCTTAATAGTTATGTGTTTCCTTGCATTACCTTAGCCAGCCCAGTACATTTCTGTAAATAATTCTGTTCCCCAGTTTTTCACATCTTCATAACTTACAACAGGATAGTTCCAAAATCCATACCACATTGTCTTAACCTATAGCTTTAAATTATCCTATTCTTCAGTTCTTTACAGTACCATAGTTTTGTTGTCCCAAAATACATGATGTTCTCCTAACTCGTGGCATTGGCTTAATATAGCAAAGTTCTTTTAGTCAGTTTATTCCATGGTTTAACACAGGTCCATAGACATGATGCAGTGACAAAACATGATATTTTCCTGTCTCATTGTATTGTCTTAATCTACTGATGCAGATTGCCTTTACTCCAGTGCCACACCTTTCAGGGGCAGTACAGGATATACCTGTCTAATTGCAATCCCCTGGTCTGGGCCGTCTGGCTTCTGACCAGTAAGTACATCCCTGTCTGGAGCCTCAGCTATTAGTACAGGATATCAACCCAATAAACACATGCCACACTGCTTCCACTGCTTTTGTTTCTCAGTTATGTATTTAAGGAAGTGAGAAGATGTAAGGGGGCTATGAGTAGATATCAAACCTCTCACCCTCTGTCGATGTAAATCACTCAAGACGGAAAGAATTTCTATGGCAAAATACCTAAACTGTTCAGAGAATATACTATCTGTAATGTTGAGTTTTTCAAAATGTGTTTCATCTTTGTTGAGTGTTAATGTTTATTCAAACTTTTAATTTCAATGAGACATAAATTTCCAAAAAAAAATGATAATTAATGGCAAATTAGAAGAAAACCCATCATTTGCACTATCAGTGTGACTCCGTCACAGAGGGCAGATGTGACTCCGTCACAAGACTTTGTCTGACATTTTGCTCAATAAAATCATTATTGGAGATCATTTTTACTCAATATTTGGTTTTCTCTTAGAAAACAATATTTTAAAACATACCATCTAATAAAACTTTGAAAATTCTGAAAAGAACAGCATGTTAAGGGGTTTTGAATTAAAGGGCTAAAATCAGGTGCTAATTTCCCGTGACTCCGTCACAGGCAACAAAATTCCACTTTTTGGCATTAAAAACTTTTTAAGTAAAATTATCTCTTCTATAATATGAAAGTACAAGTGGAGACCTTTATAATGATACATAGTATGATTGGCTAGCTGTATGGCTTAATTGGGAAAATTCCTGACAACTGCAATTTTGTGACTCCGTCACTGCTTGATCGAGCCCATACATAGAAAATGCGACGTTTAACCCATTCATGCTTGTAGCAGCCAAAACTGCCTGACTATTTTGGTAATATCTCTCTAACAAAAGCAACATTCAAACAAGAAGGACGCTAATAGCGTCATAGGTGTATTTCAGGAAGTATTAATAAAGCTATATTACATACCGATTTTGCTTTATATTGAAGGTCAAGATGATATCTATTGATGGTCTGTGCTGGGGCTTTTGGTTCTAGTTGTTGAAGACTGTTATTAAGTCGTGGTCTGAGTAGTATGTTGGGATGGTTGTGGCGGTTGCGGTCGTCATGTTGGTGTAGACATGAATATGGCAGAAAAAGCGAATAAAACACGAAAAATCCATTTCCTGTACAGGGGCTTGATACTTAGATAATTAAAATACCTCTCGGTCATTCAACCTTCTGGTTTTCCTTCTCTGTCATTTGACCCCATTCTGACAACATGTCATCCGAATCAAATAATAGGGATGGTAGAATATATATACATATATATATATATATATATATATATATATATATATATATATATATATATATATATATATATATATATATATATATATATATATATATATATATATATATATATATATATATATATATATTAGGGCTGCACTCAACACTCACGAACTCGAGTGGCTCGAGCCCTGGAGCAAACTCGCCGAGTTCGAGCTGAAATTTTCTAATCGTGAGCTCGTCTATGTTGGGAACACACACGTAACACAGAGCACCTAACACAAATTATCAACATATATAACTGCTTATCGCTGTCATGTCTTCTTTACAATCTCCAATGTATACATTCAAGCGTTGTTGACCTTTGTACCTCGTCAGCACGTTTTATAATTAAATAAACATGGCAATGTTAATAAATGTCTGCCAATAAATATTTATTTCTTAATAGCTGGGCTGGAAAATAAGTATTTTTTTGGAAAATTGGAACATCCGCGAGCTCATGAGCTCACGAGTCAAACGGGTGGTGAGCTCATGAGTTGATCTCCCTCCGTGAGTGCAGCTCTAATATATATATATATATATATATATATATATATATATATATATATATATATATATATATATATATATATATCATGCTGATTAATGCTATTGTGGTTAGAAGCTCCTTTTTAATATCAATATGAAATTCCTATATTAAAAGGGACATGACTTGTTAATACCATTTTTATGTAAATTTATACTAAACTGATCTTTTTTTATTTTTTTTAACTGAACAACCACATAATATCCATGTAACTAAGGGAGCTACCACATAACTCTGTATTCCATTGCCCCTACTGACTTGAAAGATGGGATGTCCTAGTGTGCCCTAGAGCATAAGCAATCTCTCCTTTTTTCTTTGATGGCTGAACCCTAATTGCCATAATGCATGGTCATTTGGGGGAATAATGTAATTTGGTTACCATGGTCCAGCAGTGTTCCTCTAACACAGTGTGTGGCCAGAAATTAGGCAGTGTTTGTCAAGTAACTTGTTCACTTCAACCATCAACATTCATGGTCAGTTTTAGGGGAGATGTGATCAGGTGTGAATGGTTCAGCAGCATACATCTAAGGGTTTTTGGTCAGTTATAAGGTGAGTAGGCTCAAGTCAATTGTCAGACCTCAGTCAGATAAATGCATCTTTGGCCACTTGAGTATTTATCTTGTAAAGTGGAGGATGCTGGGCAGCTGTGTGCATGCTCAGTTGTTAGGTGTGTAAATTCAATCAATTCTGTTACTCTGATAGACACATAAGATCAACCTTCAACTTGAATATAACTTTAGAATGCAAATGCTCATTTTATCTTTTGTTGGTCCTCCAAAATATATCACTACAGATGAAAATCATTTCAAATTGTAGAATAGTATCAAATGAATTATAGCCTTTAGTAAGTTCAAAGATGATTTTGTTTTGCCCCATTTGCAGAACAGACATGGGTTTCAGCTATTTGAGCCTTTGCGTTTGACCTCCTGATGGAGGGTTTATGACAATCAGACGTTTCTAATTATCAAATCTTATTGGTGTGTTGACAATGAAATTATCTTGGTCTGTTTCGGTGATATTTTGGGAGTAACTTGAATTACTCTCCTGACAGATGCAATGACAATACCAGATACAGCAGTTGTATCATTACATAGTTATTATCCCTTGAACCATCTCAAAGTTGTACCTTAACATTGGTTTTGAAGGAAAATGAAATTTACTACTTCCAGTTTTTTCAAAGTTCATTTTTTACGAATGAAATTCCACAAATGGGCAGGATGTATTATTTAGAGTCTGTTTTCTTGAAGTTGAAACTTTTTTTTCGGTTCTAGTGGCGAAATTAATAAGTAAATTGAGAATTTCGCCAGGGTTCCTAAATCAACATTGAAATAAGCCGTTTTTGCCGTTTTTTTCCAAAGTCGCCATTTTTTTCAAAAATAACAAACATAACAAACAGGTTATGATAATAGGGTAAAAGCCCTCTTTCTTGCGAACATTTTGATGGGTCATTTGTAACTTTTGACCAAGAAACGGCGACGTGACAATTTTTTGAAAATAGTATGTTTTTTGTGTGAAATGCATATCGAAGGGAAGCCGTAACCTCGCCATTGTCAAAAAAACCAACGCCATTTTTTTTCAAAAATAACAAATATAACAAACAGGTTATGATAATAGGGTAAAAGCCCTTTTTCTTGCGAACATTTTGATGGGTCATTTGTAACTTTTGACCCAGAAACGGCGACGTGACAATTTTTTGAAAATAGTATGTTTTTTGTGTGAAATGCATATCGAAGGGAAGCCGTAACCTCGCCATTGTCAAAAAAATCAACGCCATTTATTTTCAAAAATAACAAACATAACAAACAGGTTATGATAATAGGGTAAAAGCCCTTTTTCTTGCGAACATTTTGATGGGTCATTCGTAACTTTTGACACAGAAACGGCGACGTGACAATTTTTTAAAAAATAGTATGTTTTTTGTGTGAAATGCATATCGAAGGGAAGCCGTAACCTCGCCATTTTCAAAAAGATCAACGCCATTTTTTTCCAAAAATAACAAACATAACAAACAGGTTATGATAATAGGGTAAAAGCCCTCTTTCTTGCGAACATTTTGATGGGTCAGCAGTTGTATCATTACATAGTTATTATCCCTTGAACCATCTCAAAGTTGTACCTTAACATTGGTTTTGAAGGAAAATGAAATTTACTACTTCCAGTTTTTTCAAAGTTCATTTTTTACGAATGAAATTCCACAAATGGGCAGGATGTATTATTTAGAGTCTGTTTTCTTGAAGTTGAAACTTTTTTTTCGGTTCTAGTGGCGAAATTAATAAGTAAATTGAGAATTTCGCCAGGGTTCCTAAATCAACATTGAAATAAGCCGTTTTTGCCGTTTTTTTCCAAAGTCGCCATTTTTTTCAAAAATAACAAACATAACAAACAGGTTATGATAATAGGGTAAAAGCCCTCTTTCTTGCGAACATTTTGATGGGTCATTTGTAACTTTTGACCCAGAAACGGCGACGTGACAATTTTTTGAAAATAGTATGTTTTTTTGTGTGAAATGCATATCGAAGGGAAGCCGTAAACTCGCCATTGTCAAAAAATCAACTTCCGGTTGTAGCGAATAGCTATTTTTTCGCTTCCAACCTGAAGTTGGAATTAAAAAATGATTGAATCAGATAGATGAGGATCTCATCTGTCCAGGTAGGTACTCATATTTGGATCGGGGGGCGATAACTTGATAAAACTGAAAGGAATCGGCGAGGAACCATGGAAAATTGACTTCAGTATCGCCATGGTCAACACGCCATCACCGATGCGTGATGACAAATATCTCGAAATATTTTGGATTTTCCGAAACCAAAAACATTAACCCAAAAACTATAGATACTTGTCTTGCTAACACTATAAGTTACGCAATTGTAAAGATAGAGATGGCCACAAATCAAAGCTTTGAAAACGGGGTTCAAACTTCGCGGAACTCGATACCAAAATGGCGGACCGAAACCACGCCAATGCCAAAAAAGTCAACTTCTGGTTGTAGCGAATAGCTATTATGTCGCTCCCAACCTGAAGATAACACAAAAAAATAATAGAATCAGATAGATGACGATCTCATCTATCCAAATAGGTACTCATGTTTGGATCGGGGGGCGATAACTCGATAAAACAGAAAGGAATCAACAAGGCACCATGAAAAATAAAATCATCGCCATACACACACCACAAGTGCCAATCAAATATGTCCGACGATATGAATCGTTAACCAAAATAACAACCCCACGTGGCACAGCACTACGAAAGATGACTGCAACAGAAGATCCACATGATTGGATCCCAGTGCGTGACACCACAAAACAAGCACCGCCCCAACGTGCCAATCAAATTACTCCGCCGAAATGAATGGATAACCAAAACAACAACCCCACGTGGCAGACCCACGAAGAAAGGCACAAATTATGCAGACCGACAAACACCGCACAACAACACCGCCCCCCATGCCAATCAAAAACCTCCAACGAAATGAATGGCCAACCAATAACGGCCCCACGAGGCAGAGACCCACACAAAGGGAAATAGACACGCCCACCCGACACGCGCCAATCTCCAAGAAATGACAGAATTTTTCGCGTCCAGGAGAAAAACCGCAAACCACATCCGTAAAGTAGAAACCGCAAGCGTCCCATATGAAGATGTATCTCAGTAAACTGAAATACATAAAAATAGTTGAAGGAGAGTTGTTCATCAGAACTATCCACAACTCTCCTTCAAATATTTTGCAAATTCACGCTTTATTCTGAAGTTATTTTCAAAAGTATGACAAGTCCAGACAACGCTTGCCAAGTATATTTCCAGGCATGAATGGGTTAAACCTCTTTACAGACTACAGCCTGGAAAGTCCAATAAGTTATAACAGTTGCAGGTGCCGGTCTAGCAGCTACTACCAACCCGTTCTATAGAATAGAGGAACTCCGAGGATGATCCTCCTAATGCTATGCGTTGTATCCATTCTTGCCCTCTTTAGCCGATTTTGCCGCCTTAAAGTTCACCACCATCACCGTAATATTGTCTAACGATCCACGATAGTATGCTTGTAACACTAAACTTTTTGCGCCGTAATGCGGCTCATCTACGCGCTCCCGGACATATTTTACGGCTTCCTCATTACTGAACGCATCCCACAATCCATCAGTGGCGAGGATCATGAACTCGGGTTCAAGGTCATCCAGGTCAAAGGTCAATATATCGGGGTCGGCAATAACTAGATTTTTCTCCTTGAGTGGATAATCTCCGAGAGCTCGGGAGGTGGCGAGGACGCCGGCGACGCGCCAGACACCGTTAAAGCTTATGAAACCTCCAGCTTTCTTGATCCTTTTCCGCTCCTTCAGCTTAAAAAGAAATTCAGAAAAATTAGATGTTTCCTTTTTGATAAGGCACAGGGCTCAACACTAATGGTAAACCGCTGGCCCCAGGCTAGTGAAAACAGCCATCAACTGGGCCAGTAAACATTTTCAAAAAGATCAAGAGAAGCAGTTTCAGGGGATATCTATTATTCAAAAATTATTATAATAATTTGCTTCATGTTGAAGGAGAAACTTACTCCCCAACAAGAATGCAAAAACAAAGCATTGTAACAATGCATAATAACATTGAAAAAAAGATTTCTTGTTTTAATATCCATGTATAAAATATGATTAAAGCGAAAATCCCTTTGTATATTTTCTTACATACATGGTCGATGTGTATAATACAACAAGCATTATATATATTTAGAGTTGTAATCAGAGTATATTGTGGTCTCCCCTGAAAAATGGCCAATTTAAGGGACCAAGTTTCTAAATCCTGGCTAAAACTGAACCACACTCACCTGTTGAGGCTTGTGGTCAAAAGAGAGAGGAATGGTGCGGCCATTTTTATCACAGATGACGCCTCGGGAATCCCCGACGTTTGCCACGGTCAGGATGTTGTTCTGTAAAAGAGCCACCAGGGCCGTGGTACCTGAAGAACACGATAAAAAACACTGATAGGGCAACAGGTAAGATATCATGGTATCCATAGTCTTAGCCAGCAGGGCGTCTGAGTGTTATTTGGACACCCAAACCTGCAACAAAGACCCCTCAGGACACCCAAAACTTTCTGTGAGTCATGACAATTTCAAGTATATATTAATTGAAGTTTTCTACCTCAATATAGTTCCCATGACATTGTATAAGGATATAATGCCTTTTTAAAATTATTATATACATGTTTATGGTTGTAATCAGAGTATATTGTGGTCTCCCTTGAAAAACAGGACACCCAAAATTTGATTGTTGTCAATTTAGGGCACCCAGTTTCCAAATCCTGGGTAAGACCCTGATGGTACCTATGCAAATGAGCAGAAGAACTGGTGCTATGAAAATAAATCTTAACATGAAAAAGCTGCCATGAAAAAATAATTAAATGAAAACTTGTGTCATTACACAAATGATGTTCACAAAACTGGTGCTATATGCCAAAAATGATATCATGAACTGACAAAAATAATTACACAAAAAACTGCCATATATGGCAAAAATGATTGTACCTGAAATCTGGTGCTATGACAAAAATAGTATCATGAAAGCTGGTTTCATGACAAAAATGATAAAATGAAAACTGGTGATAAAATTAGACCCAGTGCGAGAACAAAAAATTGCCAATCACAAAAGTGTCATATTAGAGTTAATATCTTGGTATACCTAAGAAGAAGCACTTATAACAGGCCTTTTTTGAAACCCTGGTTGGGCTGCGTACTTGAGTAATACAGGAACCTTGTATTCCTTGATCCAGGCTGTGAATGAATGAATTTTTGACCCCTAATCTCTGGTACCATGTTTTCTGGTATCAAAATTACAATATTGAACTGAAATTTCATATTTTCGATTATTTCATTTACGTACTGAGACCTAGTTGGACTGACGCCATTGTCAGAGCCTAAATCATAAATGTACCGTAAATACACAGAATTTTAAACCACCCTAGGAATTTGGGTCACTACAATTATTTTGCAAAATAACTATTGGTAAATATGGTCCACCCTTGATCTATCGCTGGTAGCTTTTTCCCAAAGTATGGACAACTTTTACTCTGCTTTGTCAGTATTTTCATAAAACATAGGCCGCCCTTAACCCATAAAAATTTTAATTATCAAAAAGTGTACCGAATTATCGATAATTTGCAGTATATTTTTGTTTACCTGAGACCTCATTGGTTACTTTTTCCACCTGTAAAAGTTGCTTGTCTACGCTGAGAATCTCCTCCGTCAGGATGCTGGAATGGTTCTCGTTGGTCTGAGAGAGGGCGCCACGCAGCAGGCGAACCATGATCGTCTTAAACAAGGTTTTTTCAGTAAAATCTGCGGCGAACTGAAAAAGAGAAAAAGGAAGAGAAATCAATCCTTGAAACATACCTGCACTGAAGGGAAAATTATCAATCCTGACAACAGTGGTTACAACTTACTTCACTATTATAATACAATGTACAAGGGTGACCAAATATCAAAGTCCTGGAGCACAGACAATCAGTCCTGGGGCGCAGCATCTTAAAAACTACAAATGGTGCACACATTTTCAGTTATCTGCCAAGTATAACAGTAGGAGTGTGATCGGTATCCAAGGTTTGGAATCGGAATCGGTAAAAAAAAATTCTGATTCTTTCTGATTCCGATTCCTACCGACGTATATAGAGGAAAGAATCATAGCATTTAGGTTTAAAAGTGTATCAGATGCTACACAGTTTTAGCATTCCCATGCTAATAATTTCATTTTAAGGTAGTAGATTAGATTACCTGGCGCATTGAGCTACTGACTGGCGTTGTTTAGTTACTTTGTCATCTTATTGCATTGCAATAATATGACAAAGTAAGCATCAATTAGTATCAACATTTTACCGATTCCGGAATTGGAATGATTGCTATGAGATTTTATAGCAATCTTTTCCATGGGATCGTCGATACCATTCGATTCCTTGGTATCGATTACACTCCTATATAACAGTCCTTAAAAACATCTGGAATCAGAATTAGAATAGAGAAGTATGTTCTTCTAAATGGTTTATAGTTTACACAATTACTTTTTCCCTCAACAACATTTTTCTCTGGGCTAGAGAAACTACCCAGCTACATGCCCCAGCGGACAAGTGAAACATGGCCTGGGCAAGTGAAAACCACATGGCACTTGCCTGCACGCTTTGAAGCCTCTGGCACACGCTGGTGCGACAAAGCGACGGTTACACACCCCTGTATTATCTCATCATTATCACTATTTTATGAGGAGAAAGAGCAGCAGTAGTTGAACTAGTTAACTCTTCCAATGGTAAAAATAGGCCTATTTTGATATTCTGCCCCCTTCTGAAACTTTTAGGGATAATTTGGAATAAGAATATGATTTGCATGTATTGGTAGAATAGTTTGAATGTTTGATAGTTCACTTGGTTCCTCAATTACTGGAATAAAAATGGATTTTTAGCAAATATTTGGAGGTTTCTACTGGTAGAGGCTGGACCCCCTAGTGAGCACTCCTCCCCCCACTTAAGTCCAAAGTACTTACAAGGACACAAATATTTTTGAATTAAGCAACTAAACCGTGTCATGTTGGTAGTCAATGGATAGCCCTCGCTGAGTACTCTCAGATGAGTACCCATTTGACAAGGTTTCAGGAATTCTTCTGGGTTTTTTTTTTGCATAATTTTGTATTGACCAAATTAGCAACCAGCAGGATAAGTGTTAAAGCAGCAGCAGCAGTAGTCAGTAATTTAATAGAAAGCACCGAAGCTTTCCCCTCACTTAAACTATGAAGATATCAACCTAACAGAACCCCTGTGCCATATGTTCTCGTTAAGGCCACTCCAATTTAATTACTTGTCTTACGAGCTTTTTTTGGAAAAGAAATCCTGTCAGACTCCAAAAAAAAAGAAAAAAAAAGTCATCATTGGTGTCTTACGGACGAAAGTGGTTTTGAAATTTTCTGTCAGATTCCAACAAAAAAAAAAGTGCAAGTTTTAAGAATATTCTTTGTAAGTGTGATTCAATCAACTACAATCATTGCTGTAGTAGAGCCTCAGACTTGAGGAGGTATACCTCCCACCCTTCAGGTTACAGATATTAATAGATTGATTGATTTTATTTAGTTGCGAATAGGCTGGTAGAAACATATCGCTACCAGTCCTAGTCGTCAGACTCTTAAAAAAAAATAATAATAAAAAAGTCACATTTTTCAACTTTTTTTTTATTCCTAAATGGCTCATTTCCTACCTCCTGAGCACGTAAGACAAGTAAATAAATTGGAGTGGCCTAAGTAGGAACATAAACTCCTGACTGAGTCAAACAACTGTTCAGTGTAGAGATGGCTAATCAGAGAGGAAGGTTCTAAAAAAAGATTATGTTAAAAAAGCACCCACTCAACACAGTCAGTGCTAAAAAAATATATATATAGACAGACGAAAAAAGGATTAGTTGTGAAATAACTTCTCTCTGCTCAGCACAACTATAGGTCCATAACAAACTTAACCCTTCCAATGCTGAGGCTACTTTCGTCCTAAGTATGAGGATGCAAAGATTTTTGAAAAACATCTAAACCCTGTCATGTTGGTATTCATTGGATAGCTCTTGCTGAGTACTCTCAGAGGAGTACCCATATGCCAGGGTTTCAGTCATTTTTCAGTATTTTTGCATCTTTTTGTCTTGACCAAATTAGCCACCAGCAGCATACGGGTTAAGGCTGACAATCAGAGGAAGACACCATCTAGTGCAAACAGGTTTTCAACAGTTGGTTAGTTTGTTGCAAGCATCCCAATGGATATATGTATGTGTGTTTCAACAAAGAATGATGACAAAAAGCTGAGAAACGAATGAAACAATGGCAAATAGGTATTCAACTGATAGTGTTCAGCAAGAGCTTTCCAAAGCATACCAACATGACAGGATTAAGATGATTTTCAAATTGTTTTGCTTTTTTGTGCATTTGATAGGCAAAAGCGACCTCAGCATCAGAAAGGTTGAATGCTTTAACAAGTTTGCTATAAATAAAATCTGTATTTTACTAGCCCCTGCTGACAAACATCTGTGAGACCATTCTATTAATTAGCCAGCAGGACATTTGGGTGGCTTTTGGATAGTACCAAAAGTTTATCATACTAAAATAGTATGATAAACTTTTGATCATGGTCTTAGCCAGCAGGGTGTCTGGGTGCCTTTTTGGACACCCAAACCCTTAAAAAGTACCCCTCAGGACACCCAAAATCTTTTGTGTGGAATTACTAAAAATCTCAATCTCAAGCTTAAAATTGAATTTTTTCATCTCCTTATAATTCCCATGACATTGTTTAATAGTATCATGCCTTATTTTGGTGAATTTATACATGTTTATGGTTGAAATATGAGTATATTGTGATCCCCCTTAAAAATTTGGACGCCCCAAAATTCTACAAAGTTCTGCCAATTTTAGGCACCCAGTTTCTAAATCCTGGCTAAGACACTGCTTTTGATAGTACTCCATAAGATACCACACATCAAAAGACCTATTTTTTTGAGGAATTTCCAAAAATGGCAATTAACAAATAATCTGAGTGTAACCTCTATGTCACTGCTTCAGGCTTATAAATATAAATTTTTGCATTAAGAAAGTACTTATTTATGATTGTTATCTGAGTAAAATATGAACTGCCTACCAACAAAGACATCCATAAGATTAACCCTTCCAATGCTATTAAAGGTAACTTTTGTCCAAATCACAAAAACGCAACGATTTTTGAAAAACATCTGGACCTTGTCATGTTGGTACTTCATTGGATAGCCCTCATGGAGTACTCTCAGATAAGTACCTATATGTCAGGGTTTCAGTGATTTTCATGATTTTTGGTCAATTTAGCAACCAGCAGCATAAGGGTTTTAAACGCTTGTGAAATTTGGACCTAGTTTAAAAACCCTGGCTGTAAGAGTCCCTATCTGTATTCTTGCATTTCCCAAATCCCTGGTAATATGAAATCTATGATGATTATGCTGTGGGTAATAATAGTCCCTAGGATTTCTAGGAACTTGAATCAATGAAGCCTCCATTAACTGTCACTAATTATCAATGCATGGGCCACTGGTTATAAATATCGTCCAATGTATATTATGTAGGTTAATAACAGCATGCAGTCAGCCACAAGGCTGTTACCAGAATATTTATCTGAAATTGAATGTCCATGTAACACACTGACACTAATCACACAGTTGTGCTAGGAATCATAGGAAAATTTGGACTTATTAAGTATTTCTAACTATCCTCACTAGCAATGCGCAGTGCCATCTATCCATATAAGGGATGACATCCATATAGCTTAGCCAGCAGGGCGTTTGGGTGTCTTTTGGGCACCCGAACCCTCCAAAATCACTCCTCAGGACACCCACATAATTTTGTGAGTCATTTCTTAAAATGTCAATTTCAAGAATATAATTGAAGTTTTTCCACCTTGATGTAATTCCCATGAGTAAATGGCTAAATGCATGTTTATGGTTGTTACCTTGAGCAGTAAATTGTTGCCTCCCTTTAAAAATGGGACGCCCAAAGAGTTACATTGTCTTTTGGACACCCAGGTTCTAAATCCTGATAACATCTAAAAAATATACCTCGGAGTAGGGTTGCATACCGGTACTCGGGTACCGATAGGAACCGATACTCAATTCGAAAAGAACCGGTATTTACCCGTTTCGTTGAGAACCGGTACTAAATGGCACCGTTTCGTTTTTGAGTACCGTTTCGTTTCAACAGATTAAAAAATTTGTTACTGCCAATTATATGCGGCGATGACGCATTGTGTGCTGATTCCTGACGAAACAGTTATAGACACGCTGTCTGGAATAGCATTCGGCGGCAAACACGATATGGTGTAACATCCAACGCACGTTCGCAGTGCATTGATGATTGTGGCGATCATTTGCTTCGTTTAACTTCGTCAATGTCCGTCTCAATCGTTGGTTCTGTTCCCCAATTCTACTATTGATTGTTGTCATAGAATTGAGGAATGGAACCACACTTGTTAGCGACATGAATGTCGAAAAAAGGCTGATCAGGCCTCGGAGATAAGAGGTACCGTTTCACTGTTAACGATACTGATACCGATACCACTGGTACCGTTTCGCCAGTACCGGTACCGGTATCGTACGGTTTCATGTTAACGGTATGCAACCCTACCTCGGAGGCAGGCTAACATTTCTGACTACTCTCACTAGCATACCACAGCACTTGCCACCTTTCCAAATGACATTCATGACATCTAAATATGGCCTGGGAGGTAGGCTAGCAACTAGCAAGGGCCCTGATCAGGGGCTTAGCCGCAATGCCTCCAGCGTGTCATTTGGACACGCAGAACACTGTTTTTTGACAGTTTGGACACCCAAAAGTTTATGTCAGAATTTGCTGAAGATGAATTTTCTTAGAAGATAGAATATGTAGAAGCTGTAGTGTCACTTTTATAAGACACACAAAGCAGTATCTGGCCTAAAAAAGCAAAATCTGTAAAGGTATAGGGTCTATCTTATTAGTAGTATGTATTTTGTACCACACTTTGGACACGCAAAAGTCTTTGAAACCTCTATTTGGACACCCTGTTACCAAATATCGGCTAAGACCCTGGCCCTGATGTATGCAGCATCTAAGCCACGCCCTAAACCCTGATTTAGTTATGAAATTGCTCACCAGATGGCCAGCGTGAGATCTTTCCCGTTTCTTGGTTCTAGTTTCACACAGGGGAACCACCCTTGGGCCTTGGTACTGTCTTTGATCAGACAAAACAGCTAACACCCAGACATCAAGCAAAAGATGATAGAGAAAAATGTGGATAAGGTCTAAAAAAAATGTTGTAATGGTCCCTAAGAAATAGGGTAGGTAGGTAGGAAAGAAGTCTTTTTGGATTATTATTTTTTTACCTGTAACCAAAAAAGCAAGTTTCATGCATGTTTTATGTTGATTGGGAGTTGAAAAGGCAGAAAAAACTTCAGAGTGTGGATTATTTGAGTGAAAACTGGTTTTTATAGGGTAAGGTTACAGGAAACAAACAACTTCTTTTAGGCCTCACTTGGTTATACCATATGCTAGGAGCTAGTCTAACCTGGCCTTGATGTTTATATGTAGTACCCATGATACTTAAGTCAGTGGTGACAGGTTGAGTTGAAGACATGGGGGCCTGCTGCTGTCTGGGTTATTCTGAGCCTGATTAATGTATGTTTAGTACCACATTACAAGTGTCTGTCACTACTTCAGTCAGCAGGGAGATATATCTGGCCAGCTCTGTGGGACATATAATAAAATCCCTGCATACTCGTACTACTCGCTTCTCCAATTCTGGTCTGAAGATCTTCCTGAAGTGTGTGCACACTGGGCCGAAAACACTTCTGAAAACTTCAAGAAACAGCTGAAAACATTGCTATTTCGAAAGGAGTTTAATTGACTATATGGACCATGACAACTGTCCAATGACTCTAAAGCGCTTTTTAACATTATAGGTGGAAAGGGCGCTATATCAAATATCAATTATTATTATTATTATTATTATTATCTTTGAACCTAATCATAGATTAACAATTTAACACTATTTAGCACCTTAATTTTCGGAGAATTCTAAAAGTGGTGTGTCATTATCAGTCTTGAGAGGCGTTAGGCATGGAGATCTCTGAGATTCTTAAAGTTGTGGGGGGTTAATCATCAATCTAGCTGATGCAGTGGGGGTTAATGTTTGTGGTATTTCACTGTGGATGACAGTCTAGTTTGTGGGACCCGTGGCAGGGACTTACCCAGGCAACCACCAGGGAGTCATTTCGATTCCCTAACACAAGATCTTTGATAAAATGACACCTAGTTGTATTTTGCAAGATTTTCTGTATTTGTTTGAGTCCAAGGAAGTATTTCAAAAGTTTCACTCCTAGAAGACAATAGGTACATTAAATGACATAGAGAAGCACATTTTGTTTTGCTAAGTCAATATATATAAGGTTGCTATGATCATTCTTGTAAATTGGGTAACTAACTTTCTACCCCCTAAATTTCAAAAATCCTCAATTTTGACCCCCTGTTTCCAAATCTTGGGTAACACCCTGACCCACACCAGGGTGTGTTGAGAATGGAGAAGAATTCTCTGGTGTTATCAGTCTCGCCTAGGCAGCAGGGGTTGTGGTTGTATCCCATAGTGGGTGACAGTCTAGTTTGTGGTGCCCCCACCAGGGTGCGCTAAGAATGGAGAAGAATTCTCTGGTGTTATTAGTCTCGCCTAGGCAGCAGGGGTTGTGTTTGTGTCCCATGGTGGATGACAGTCTAGTTTGTGGTGCCCCCACCAGGGTGCGCTGAGAATGGAGAAGAATTCTCTGGTGTTATCAGTCTCGCCTAGGCAGCAGAGGTTGTGGTTGTATCCCATAGTGGGTGACAGTCTAGTTTGTGGTGCCCCCACCAGGGTGCGCTAAGAATGGAGAAGAATTCTCTGGTGTTATTAGTCTCGCCTAGGCAGCAGGGGTTGTGTTTGTGTCCCATGGTGGGTGACAGTCTAGTTTGTGGGACCCCCACCAGGGTGTGCTGGGAATGGAGAAGGATTATCTGGTGTTATCAGTCTCGCCTAGGCAGCAGAGGTTGTGTTTGTGTCCCATGGTGGGTGACAGTCTAGTTTGTGGGACCCTCACCAGGGTGCGCTTGGGCTGGGAATGGAGATGAATTCTCTAGAGTATTATCTGTCAAGATTGCCAAGCAGTGAGGGTTGTGTTTGTGGTATTTCACCGTGGATGACAGACCTACATTCTCAGCTCAGAGAATCTTCCAGATTAGTTTGTGGGCCACCTACCAGGGTGCGCTGGGAATGGAGGAGATTATTATCGGTCAAGATTGCTGAGCAATGGGGTTTGTGTTTGTGTCCCACGGTAGGTGATAGTCTAGTTTGTGGGGACCCCACCAGGGTGCGCAGGGAATGGAGAGGAATATCTGGTGTTATCAGTCAAGAATGCCAAGCACAGGGGGCTATGTTTGTGGTATTTCATGGTGCATGACAGACCTACGTGTGAGCGTCAGTTGAGAGAATCTTCCAGATTCCCAGAATTCCTCTAACAAACGGCACAGCGATGGCTGATGCTGGGTCGGCCTGACCCTCACTTATGGATCATGCTTGCTGATAATGCATCCATCTGGGCAGGGAAGTCAATGACATTCACTGCACAGGTACTTAGCCAAGATCCATCCTTCTGCCTGTCTTTTGGACAGGGAGTTTTCTGAAAACCTTCTTTTTGGACAGGCACAACTTTTTATGAAGGATTTTCGATTTTGACTTTTTGGGGGTGATAACCAAATATTTTCAGGGATATGAAGTAGAAAAGTAGTTAAATCCGGACCAGGGTGCAACATAGGTTGCAAAACATTTTTTGCTGAGTGGGGCAAGCTGCCCCTAAAGTTAACTTGCCCTGCTGTCACTTCCACTTGCCCCACCACTCTATATTAAAACAAAGGTGAGTTGCACTGCGAGGACTCAGCCCAAAACATCATTTGACGAGCGGGGCAAGTTAGGGTATTGTTCTGCTTGCCCAATTGCCGTTTTTGCCGAATTCACTTGCAACGGGGGAAGCGGTTATATGTTGCACGCTGCTGCATCAATAAATATATAAATCCCAGAATCATTACCAGCATAAACCTTTCACAGCAGGAGCTTACACCAGGGCTGTCGTAGCCAGGATTTAAT
Organism: Maea johnstoni; assembly: GCA_963942565.1. NCBI lineage: Eukaryota > Metazoa > Annelida > Polychaeta > Spionida > Magelonidae > Maea > Maea johnstoni. The sequence goes on along the minus strand of OZ012698.1, from coordinate 26,209,200 downwards.
TGGCAATTGTTTAATTGTTGGGCACCCTACTTTTTAAAGGAAGACCACACTATACTCATAAACCATAAACATGTATTCATTTATTGAAATAAGGTATATATACTATCATTTACCATGACATGGGAATTATATATTAAGATGAAAAGTTTCATTTTTATACTTGAATTGACATTTTTTGAAATTCCTCACAAAAATATTTAGGTCTCCTGAAGGGTGTCCTGAAATGTGCCCATTCTGCAGCATCGGGTGCTTGAACAAGCTGGACCCTGGTGGAGGGTATTCTATTATAAGAAGTGGTCTTCAAGTGCCAGGGTTCGAAATATCTCCGCAGCACAAGGCGCTAACTGACATTTCCTCGAGATCAGCTGTTCTACAATGAACACATGGCCATGCCTGCTGTTAAAAGAGGAAAGAGATTGTTTTTCAGAGCAGCCCCAAACATGTGAAGCTCATTGATTTAACCAAGAGAGCATCTAGAGAACCTTAAGGTGATGGGTACCATTGCAAGCCAGTTAAAAGCCCTGTCCCAAAACACACCTTAACGCAGCATAATCCTATAAATTGCTGTATCTCCCGGTTCCTGAGTGTTATCAGGTAGAGAATATCATCGCCACATGTCATTATTCAATCCATATTCTGTTTTATTTCAAAATTTACAACTTCTTTTTCAAATGACATATTCTCATTAATAACGCAGGTGATGGTTACTGCAGGTTCAGAGTTACTTTAGGGATATCATTGACTATGCCCAATAAAAAGTATTTTTTCGATTTTTTACTGTTGAAGATTTTTACAGGCCATAACGTTGAAAATTCTAGTTAGAAATCTCCACACCAACTAAACTTGGTGACCTCACGTGCTCAAAGCTAGCACGTATTTATAGCATCCTGACCACAAGCCATTGTCTTGAGATCGTCGAGGTGTATCTTTGTGCAACTCTCTTTTGTTCCCAGTGCTCAGAAGTGATCAGCGAGGTATGTCCACTACTATCAAAGGGGTCCCTATGCCTCCACACACGAGAAACCTCACTACAATTTTCAATGTTATGGCCTGTAAAAGTCTTCAGCAGTAAAAAATCAAAAAAATACTTTTTATTGGGCATAGTCAATGACATCCCTAAGGTATCTGTGAACCTACAGTAACCATCAACTGCGTAATTAATGAGAATATGTCATTCGAAAAAAAAGTTGTAAATTTTGAAATAAAACAGAATATGGATTGAATAATGACAGGTGGCGATGATATTCTCTACCTGATAACACTCAGGAACCTGGAGATACACCTAGTTATAGGATTATGCTGCTTTGAGGTGTGTTTTGGGGCAGGGCTTTTAACTGGCTTGCAATGGTACCCATCACCTTAAAACAGTCCAACAATTTTGATGAAATCTTGCAGGCAAAGATTTGAGGAAAGATGTTATCATGTTAAATATATTTGAGGAAGGATGTTATTCCAAACATTACCAACAACTTCCCCTCAAATACTTTGCAAAATCATTCATTATTTCAATGTTTATATCATCAAAAATATCATATATCCAGAAAACAATATCTAGAGCAACTCTTTTAAAAGCAAGTTGTTAATGGGTTCACCTTTCCAAGTTTCCATGGCTAATATTATGAGCGCCACAAAACAGACCTGGCTATTTCTAAAATTTAATGCTCTAATAAAATCCTTTTTTTGTAAAATTTTTGAGGAAGAAATTATGTGAGGCAGAACCACTATCAACTTTCCACGAAATATGTTGTACATTTTCCTTAAGTGCCCAAGTTATCTTTAAAAACGTTGTACCTCACATCGAGGAGACAATGTCTCTAAGGGAACTCATTGCAAATTTCTTTTCATTAAATATTTCGGAAAATGCAGAAACTATCAAATATTCATAATCATAGCCATCATAGGCACTCTGGACCTAAAGGAGTCAACATATTCACATGCAAGTATATCTTGAAAAGTTATGTCTGGAACATTTTATTTAAATTCCATGGCACCCGTGAGGGTACAAGAGGCAGACCATCTAAAACCTTTCTCTAGCTATATATGAATAATTTTCAACTATCTGCCGAGCGCAAAAAGTGACGGTACATTTTTACAGCCCACACAAGAGAGGCCTCTTTTTGGAGCTATGGCTTCTGGTTTAAAGATACTTTGAACATTGAAATTGGCTTAGGAATCAATCAAAAGTTTACAAAGTACTTGCACGGGTAATTTGCCAATTTGGTTTGAATAACTATTTCTAAAATGTTTCTGAAATATTCTGTCAGTCAGTTGACATTAGAAATAAAATAGTAATATTTTTTGGTGCACCAGTTACAGGAACATAAGGGTTAAAGTCATCTGGCTCAGTGCCAAATATGACGCAAATGCACAAAATGCACGAAACTCATGTAGGGAAATTTGAGAGCTACTTGACTGAGCTACTCAAGAGGCAAAGTCTTTCATACTTTATGTAAAGAATCTTCGAAGAACTGCCAGGTTTGACAACGCCAAGTGCTGTTTAAACCATTAACACTTAGAGCAGCCAAACCAGGCTTGAAGATTTGGGAAATATCTAACTGACAGAAGCATTTTCTGGAAAAATATTTGAAGGAGAAATGTTGATCAGAAGCCAATCCACAACTTTCCTTCAAATAGTTACTGTTTGTTAACTTTCACTTGTTACTAAGTATAAGAGTACTAGAGTAGCATACAATACTTTATTGAGTAACTCTTGAGTGTGAATGAGTTAAAGGCTTTTGATAGTCCAAATTGCTCTGGACTGAGCACTATTGAATTGAAGTAAGTCATAATCCCTTCCCATAGTGCTCACCCATAACAGCCTGACTATTATTGGTGATATCTTTCTGAAAGAAAGATGTGTTTCAGAAAACACTTGACGGAGATTAATTAAATCAGATCCAAACCCACAAACCTTCTTTAAATATTTTGTGAATTTACGTTCAATTCTGAATTTATCTTCAAGTGTATCATAAGCCAGATGCCCAGGTAAGTGCACACCTAGCTATGGGATCAAGACTAGGCATTCATCAACAACTGTTTGAAACCCCAAGATACTTGTAAACACTATACATCAAATTATAAAATTTTACAAATTGAAAAACAAGCATGTTTTACTGAACTCTAAAATAAAATTGAATTTAACCCTTTCAATGCTGCACAGCTACTTAAATATGTACAAGACATAAGACCACTAAAATGTTTGAAAGCCATCCGAACCCTGTCATGTTGTTATATTGGAAAGCTCTTACTCAGTACTATCAGATGAGTACCAATTTCAGTCATTTTTCAGCAGCATAAGGGTTAAAAATCAATATTTACCTAAGGCACTAAGACCCAAACAACCCAGGTAGGTGACCTAAAAAGCTAGTGAGAGCAATGACCCACTAATTTCCTGTTTATTCAGTTCTAAAGTTGTCTGACCACAGATGCCCTCTCAGCATGAATGAGTTTTAAAGTTGTTGTTGGCTTCTCCAAGGTCAAAACAACAGAGTGTTTACAAACACTGTTGGGGGAAGGAGGGAGGGGGGGGGGGGGGGGGGGGATTGGATGTTGTTTGTTGAAAATTGTGAATTTAATCGTTAATTTGGAAAACATCTGGAGGAAACTTATAGGATAAGTTTGTTCTTTAACTAAATAATTCTCAACAGTTTTTCCCCAAAATCAACAATTTTATATGAAAGGTATCACTAAAATAATCTGCCTATTTAGCCCAAATGAAAATGTTGACAAGTATCTAGGTAATACCATTCATGCCTGCTCACCTGAAATGATCTGGCAGGTCTCTCTCACAACTTACTAATTGTTTATTTTACTAATCAATACTCCTACTAATACTAATAGTACTCCTTATTTTTTTCCGAATACATGCTATAAAATAGTTTTAGATGATTTTTAAAACTTTCGTAGACACTTAGATAAATTATTGGGTTATAACTAGTTAATCAGGCTGGCCTAGATGTGAACATCCACTGAGCCTGTAAGCTGCTTTCCTGAGCCGACAGTCTCTGGAGCATCTCAAACCCAACACTTGTGCATAAATAGGATTACAAGTAAGCTCATCCAACAATCTTTATATAGATCATAAAAAAAGACATTTAATTGAATCAAGATTTACCCTAGAGTGAAAGGTCATAAACCTTTATCCCTGCTTATCATTTCGGACTGAAAAATTTACTAGTTTTAGGAATACATGTAAATAGTTTTTTCAGTAGATTTGATCTAAATTCCCATAATTCTCATGGTGACAAAATTGAGGTGACAACTGACAAGATGGTGTGGAAAATCATTAGGCCAAAAAAAATGTTATTATGGATTTATTTGCTCCTAAATTTTAAATGTAAGTACTAGGAGCCAAATCTGCTCCCGTCTGAAAATGTTATGGTCAATCCCTGGGTCTAAATTCCCATAATTCTCATGGTGACAAAATTGAGGTGACAACTGACAAGATGGTGTGGAAAATCCTTTTGTGAAAACATCACAGGTTTGCAATTTTTTCAATACATTCAGGGGCTCTCTATTTAAAGAAAATCTGCGAATGTCACTTAAATATATATATCCTGTGCTCCTGACCTGAAGGATGGTTAATTTTACTGTCTAGATAGATATATCAGATAATAGATTCTGAAACCCTATAACCAAACCACCTATTGACAAGACCCTTTTAGAAGCTGCACCTGGTGATGGTGAGGTTAATTATGGGATTAGGACGGTACACAGGTAAAAGTTGACGGGCCTGTACATGCTCGTTCAAAACATGCCCGTTACATGCATAATGATGCACAGCAATGTAACGGGCCCGCTCAAACAGGCCCGTTACGGGCCTGTAAATTCAAAATATCAAAAATATAAAAACAAATGGAAAATTTTTATTTTTGATATCTACATTTCACAAAAAGAATGTTCCCAGCATCTTCTGCTGCCAATTGGTCCCAGGCAATCTTTTTTAGGGCAGTTTAGCTTAGTTATTTGTTATGCTGCTGGTTTTGAGGAGGTCACCATGCAACCACAGTTATTAAAAAAGAAACAATGCTTGCAACAAAAAGAATCTGCTCAATTGATTATTTGAGGTATTGAATATATTTAAAACATTAAAAAAAATATTTTCAAAGTTTTATTTGAGAAGAAAAAATATGAATTTAAAAATATGTTGCTTTTTATGATGAAGATATGGCGGCCAGATGTCTGAAGGCCCAACGGGCCTGTAACGGGCCCGTTACAGGCCCGTTATGGCATCCTTAAAAAATAAAAGTTCTGGCCTTATTATTGTCCATTATGGGCATATCCTCTGTGGGCCCTGGGCATGGGATCATTCCAGTCCTGATACGGACCCGAAACTTATCGGCACCCACAGAGGCCCTAAAGTTTCACAACGGGCATGTAACGGCCCCATTCAGACGGGCATGTAACGGCCCCATTTAGATGGTACAGTTAAATTGTCTTCAAAGTGTTAAATAACGGGTCCGTTAGCACAATTATGCCACATGGTGCAAAACCAACACTTATGTATATGTTTATTAAATGATGTATCAACAGGCTCCCAAAAAGCCTGTGGCAACATGCCCGTTATATTAACGGGCCCGTTTATACCTGTGCATCATTATGCATGTAACGGGCATGTTTTGAACGGGCATGTACAGGCCCGTTAACTTTTACCTGTGTAGTGGTCGGACGATTAAGCGAGAACTCGAGCATTTGGTTGAGGTGAGGCCGACTCGACCCGTTCAAACGGCATTTGAAATAATCGATTATTTCAAATGTAAAATTTCTAAATAGGTTTCGTGAAATTACGAGGCCAAAACATACAAAAACAATAGAAATTTCGTTTAAGTGACACGGAACGGCTCCGCGCCAACACTCACTCCCTACGTGCTACCCATCACTTTACTACAAATATACTTACTTGTTAAAATGGTGCCACGCCTATATGCATGCATAGAATAACATAATGTCATGTCACATGTGTAAGGTAATTTCCCCCAAAACACCCAGTTTGGATAACATCAAATTCAAATTACCATAAAATTGGTTCCTAAAAGCCAATTTTGATTATTTTTTTTAGGTTTTAGATTCCTGGGGATGTCTACTTAATCATTAAAGTCACATCTTGCACCCACATGGTTCAAATAATTTTAGAGTGAACACCCTATTTGTTAACTCACCTCTCCACCATGCCCATCAAATAATCCATATATGGAGGTTTCTGTGTGCTCCAAGTCATTCACAACATTGAACCGGTCCTCCATGTGGGGCCGCCGACCTTGGATTGCATAGACCCCAACCCCGCCTTTTTGAAGCTCCCACGACGCCTTGGTTTTATCCGAGATGATGTCATTTTTGGCTCGGGTAGGGATTGAGTCGTACTGCCCGCTTAACCTCAGTTGCAATTTAATTTTGGCTCTCTCATACAAGGTCCAGAGCGAATCAGCTTTGAAGACATAACTGTATATGAGAACAATAAATATCGCTAGAATTAGAGCTTCCGGGTTACAGAAATACTTCCTAACATTGCGAGTTATCCAGTTTAAATATGCCATGATCCTGCGTTGTTAGAGGAGTTTGATCGCCAGTTGTTTTCTCGCCGAAACATTGACCATCGTCAGTCGTTTTGGTCCGCCATACTGCCTCTGGAATTGTGGGATACATTGACCCAATACGCATGCGCTATACAATCATGAGGGAAAGGTCCATAACACTCTATGCTCTCTGGAACATTTTAGTCTTTGTTTTTCTGATAATACTGTTCGTTTATTTCTGGTATCACCACTACCACATGTAGATATATTCAGGATAGTTTGTGCATGAACAAAACGACCACAGTGTCATGTCCAATCAAAATCTGTCGGGTTGAATTAACTAGGTCAACTTCCTGCTACCTTGGTGGTGATTGACAGCTGACAGACTCAGAGATGACAGGTGACAGGCAATGTGAATCTTCAATGGGACAGCTTTTGGGAGTGGTGATTGAGGAGACATCTAGGGAAAGCTGTGTGGACAAAATGGACTTTGACATCATGGACATGATACTAGACAGGGTAATACTTTTATTTAACTCTATGGCTATGCAGACTGATAAAAGCTTGAATGAACTTTCTAGGCTGTCATGTATTTTTTCTTTCATGTTTTTTTCTGGTACCAGACACCAAGTAGTCAAGGTGGCCAATGGCCATAGCACGATAGTGGCTACTTTAGTGTACACTTACCTCACCAGGAGAATAGAGGACTCACACTTAAAGTATAACTAAACCTCTAGAGATTAAGGAGGACCAGGTGGTGCCATCTATCTACCACACATGGTACTACACCACACTGCTTGGTCAACTCATATGGGAATGTCAACTCTTTAAGGTCTAGGAGCTATTGGCCACTGTATCTCTTCAGAATATGTGCACATTATGTAAAAAGTTAGACTGGTCAGGTCCAAGTCTAACATACACTGCTTTTCTTTGTTATTTTCTCATTTATTTTTTACTCCATACCTAGGAATGATTTTTTGATGGTCAAAATAGATGGGGCTAGGGGGGGGGGGGGTCACCCACATAAGCCAGAACCATATACAATGATCTCACTGTGGCCACCTAGTGAGAAACTGTGAAACCTAATTAGGGTATAGTTCAGTTTTATTGTAGGTATACTCTTAAGGTAAGATATCAAAAGTAAAACGGGTGCTAGATCTAGGGCTAGGTTGGGCATAGATAGCTTACATGGTAATCATAGTTGCAAAATAAAAAAAGGTATGATATGTCAGACTGAGTACTTACATCTTGATAGCTTCTATTATCAGAATAATGTTTGTTTATTTTTGATCCATAACCGCATTTGTTCCATGGGGTTAACTCCCTAGGGAGGACTTCCCTTAAGAGCTCCCCTACCACCAAGGCCAGTCACCACCCTCTGTGTTCCCCATCACTCTACTATTTGTCATGCATCAGGCCAAGAAAAAAAGTATTGTTTGTTTCCTGTAACGGTCTGGTAGAAAAAATTATTTGCATTATTTTTTTGGTCAGAAATGTGTGATTTATGCATGTTTTGCGTTGATTGGGAGTAAGGGGGGCAGAAAAACTTTAGGGTACGTTTTTTTTTTGAATAACAACTTGTTAGGTAGGGTTACAGGAAACAAACATTTTTTTTAGGCCTCAAGTATCAGGTCTGTACCCTCCCCATCCTCCTGTCCTATACCGATATGCTACTAAGTATCTGTTCTGTCACCTGCTTTGTAATCCCTTCACACACATATATTTAACCCCTACATGGATGCATCCCTCAACTCTTCAATCCCCACAAATAAGTTCATTTGTTATTTCTTACAAAAACACAAACAGTTTAACTCTTAACATCTCCCCTTAAATATCATTCAGACCCATCTGCTCCTTAAATTATCAATTTGTTCACATTTTAACATGAGAGGGGAGAGAATTTAACCTTCCGATGCTGAGGCTACTTTCGTCCAAAGCACAAGGACTCAAATAGTTTTGAAAAACATCTAAACCTTGTCATGTTGGTATTCATTGGATAGCTTTTGCTGAGTGCTCTCAGATGAGTACCCATATGTCAGGGTTTCAGTCCTTTTTCAGTTTTATTTTATCATTTTGTATTGGCCAAATTAGCCACCAGCAGCATGAGGGTTAACAGTCACTTCACAGAGCAGGTTATTATCAGAAAATATATCACACCCAGAGGGGGTGGCCACTTGGCAACTAGAAAAGGAAAATTATAACTCAATACAGACTGGTGAATTTATGCCTCGGAAGGACCCATTTTTATAATAGCCCTTTTGAGGGACTCGCAGGGATTCAAGAACTTCACATCCTTTTCTTGGTGCCATGAAGTGGGCGAGCGAGACTACATGGCAAAAAGGTGGCAGGACCTACATAATCTTGAAGCAGCCAGTCCATCGAACTGGCAAGAAAAAATTAAAAGTAAACCTCTGTAGTTTAGTAGTTTGGGAGTTCAGTGTAAGCCCTCATCCTTATCTTTCGTAACTGGTGATACCAAGGAAATATTTTGATGATCGGGGAAAATCCCAGAACTTCCTAAGAAGTCTTAGCTAAAAGTACAGTAATGTCAGCTTAAAAACTGAGTAAGGCTTAGAAAAAAATATTGTTTGTTTCCTGTTACGGTCCAAAAAAAAACAGGGTAGGTAGGTCGGTTAAAAGAAATTTGGGGGATTATTTTTTTGGTCAAAAAAGTGTGTTCTATGCATGTTTTACATTGATTGGGAGTTGGGAGGGCATAAAGAAAACTTATAATTAAGGGTAGGGATTTTTTTGAATAAAAACTCGTTAGGGTATGGTTACAGGAAACAAACATTTTTTATGCCTAATTGCAGGTGATTTAGATGGCTATTTAACCCATTAACACTCAAGAGTTTCTGTAGATGGTGTCGTCTGCTTCTGTCATATTTTTGAAAATAATTTGTGAATAAAGTGTAAGCTCACAACATATTTGAAGGAGATTTGTTATTTGGCTTCTTAACAACATTTCTCCTTCAAATGTTTTCAAGGAAATGCTTTTGTAATTGAAATATTTCCAAAATTGTCAGGCTGTGTAAGTGTAAATGGGTTAATACTGTGAACCCTCTCATTGTGAACAACCCAGATTTATATAAACCCCACCGGGCCCTCCCCACATTGTGAACACAATTAGCCTGTCCGATTAGCACCTTGTACCAGTGTATAGCAACGGGGTCAAAAAAAGTTGCATCCACACTATATATATATCAAGGTCCAGAAAATCATGAGTCCTGATCATGGGCCACAAATGAGTGTTGACTATCTATGCCAACAAATATGGTCACTTAGGGGGGTAAAGGGGTTAAATGGGTAGACTTCTTTATCCAGCTTGTGAAGTTGAGTTGACTGTTCTACTGCTTACAGCTCAAAGACCTGTTATGAACAGGAAATTAATGGGTTCTTAATGGGAATTTAATGTGTCCTCTATGGACGCAGACACTTATCACCTCTGTGGTCCATACCACTTGACTATGTGTTAAAAGGATATGTGGTAAAAACATTGTGAAGAGTATAGTGAAGAGTACTGAACACCTAATTATGTTTAACTCATTCACTGTTCCCAAGATGTGCACAGCTCTTCAGGTTTCACTCACTACGGTTTTTCAAGAAGCCAAAGGAGTGAGTGATTTGTATTAATTATTACATGTAGTTGCTACTAAATGTGCCTGTTGTTCAAAAGTTACAACTATACAGAGGTTTCCTAGTACTACATGCTAATTTTTCGCAGTTTAGCTACTGCACACTGGTTTGGAAAGACAAGCTATCATGTTAGCGTATTCACTATTGTATGTAGCCTAGTCCTAGGCCAAGAAATGTATTTCACGTCTTTAATAACTTACCTTATGTTTTTATAACATTCTAAGATGTCTACCCATATTTAGTTCTATATTGGCTCACCAGGCGGCCAGCATGGGTACATTTGGATTTCTTTGATTCTGACTGACCGGTGTGCCCACCCATGGTGCCATCTATCACAAGCCACAGGAACTAACATCTAGACATTAAGCAAATGATAGAGATCAGAACAGAGAAAAGAATGATCTAATGAAATCATAGACTAGGAGCTAGTCTATATTGTATGATACTAGCATAGGGATCAGATGTCAAAATAATGGTGCACAGAGGCAGCAATTCAATACAGACTTTTACATAAATATAGCAAGTTTTGGGCACACCATGTTCTGTATAAACAGTGTGGTGCTGCCATCTTTTGACATTGTTCTGAATCAACTCCAGTTGGGAAAGCAGTATTTTTGACAAGGTTCTTTAGAAAGCCATTGTTAGAGAATTGCTTTTGTAAACTTAGTCAACAAATAAAGCTTATAAGTGATAATTTACCATAAATTCACTAAGAAACAGCTTACTTAGGGGATCGGATTTGGAATTATGTTTATCATCACCTTTTTGCCACTGTAGGGCTGATGTGGCGATAATGGTAATAATAATAATAATAATAATAATAGTAATAATAATAATAATAATGATAATGATATTATAATAATACCCTAAAGTTTTTACTGCCCTCCTAACTTCCAATCAACGTAAAACATGCATATAAACAAACATTTTTGACCAAAAAAATAATGCAAAAAAAATATTTTTTACCGACCTACCTACCCTATTTTTTTTCGGACCGTTACAGGAAACAAACAATTTCTAGGGAATCTAGGGAAAGCTGTGTGGACAAAATGGACTTTGACATCATGGACTTTGACATCATGGACATGATACTAGACAGGGTAATACTTTTATTTAACTCTATGGCTATGCAGACTGATAAAAGCTTGAATGAACTTTCTAGGCTGTCATGTATTTTTTCTTTCATGTTTTTTTCTGGTACCAGACACCAAGTAGTCAAGGTGGCCAATGGCCATAGCACGATAGTGGCTACTTTAGTGTACACTTACCTCACCAGGAGAATAGAGGACTCACACTTAAAGTATAACTAAACCTCTAGAGATTAAGGAGGACCAGGTGGTGCCATCTATCTACCACACATGGTACTACACCACACTGCTTGGTCAACTCATATGGGAATGTCAACTCTTTAAGGTCTAGGAGCTATTGGCCACTGTATCTCTTCAGAATATGTGCACATTATGTAAAAAGTTAGACTGGTCAGGTCCAAGTCTAACATACACTGCTTTTCTTTGTTATTTTCTCATTTATTTTTTACTCCATACCTAGGAATGATTTTTTGATGGTCAAAATAGATGGGGCTAGGGGGGGGGGGGGTCACCCACATAAGCCAGAACCATATACAATGATCTCACTGTGGCCACCTAGTGAGAAACTGTGAAACCTAATTAGGGTATAGTTCAGTTTTATTGTAGGTATACTCTTAAGGTAAGATATCAAAAGTAAAACGGGTGCTAGATCTAGGGCTAGGTTGGGCATAGATAGCTTACATGGTAATCATAGTTGCAAAATAAAAAAAGGTATGATATGTCAGACTGAGTACTTACATCTTGATAGCTTCTATTATCAGAATAATGTTTGTTTATTTTTGATCCATAACCGCATTTGTTCCATGGGGTTAACTCCCTAGGGAGGACTTCCCTTAAGAGCTCCCCTACCACCAAGGCCAGTCACCACCCTCTGTGTTCCCCATCACTCTACTATTTGTCATGCATCAGGCCAAGAAAAAAAGTATTGTTTGTTTCCTGTAACGGTCTGGTAGAAAAAATTATTTGCATTATTTTTTTGGTCAGAAATGTGTGATTTATGCATGTTTTGCGTTGATTGGGAGTAAGGGGGGCAGAAAAACTTTAGGGTACGTTTTTTTTTGAATAACAACTTGTGACCTCTGTGGTCCATACCACTTGACTATGTGTTAAAAGGATATGTGGTAAAAACATTGTGAAGAGTATAGTGAAGAGTACTGAACACCTAATTATGTTTAACTCATTCACTGTTCCCAAGATGTGCACAGCTCTTCAGGTTTCACTCACTACGGTTTTTCAAGAAGCCAAAGGAGTGAGTGATTTGTATTAATTATTACATGTAGTTGCTACTAAATGTGCCTGTTGTTCAAAAGTTACAACTATACAGAGGTTTCCTAGTACTACATGCTAATTTTTCGCAGTTTAGCTACTGCACACTGGTTTGGAAAGACAAGCTATCATGTTAGCGTATTCACTATTGTATGTAGCCTAGTCCTAGGCCAAGAAATGTATTTCACGTCTTTAATAACTTACCTTATGTTTTTATAACATTCTAAGATGTCTACCCATATTTAGTTCTATATTGGCTCACCAGGCGGCCAGCATGGGTACATTTGGATTTCTTTGATTCTGACTGACCGGTGTGCCCACCCATGGTGCCATCTATCACAAGCCACAGGAACTAACATCTAGACATTAAGCAAATGATAGAGATCAGAACAGAGAAAAGAATGATCTAATGAAATCATAGACTAGGAGCTAGTCTATATTGTATGATACTAGCATAGGGATCAGATGTCAAAATAATGGTGCACAGAGGCAGCAATTCAATACAGACTTTTACATAAATATAGCAAGTTTTGGGCACACCATGTTCTGTATAAACAGTGTGGTGCTGCCATCTTTTGACATTGTTCTGAATCAACTCCAGTTGGGAAAGCAGTATTTTTGACAAGGTTCTTTAGAAAGCCATTGTTAGAGAATTGCTTTTGTAAACTTAGTCAACAAATAAAGCTTATAAGTGATAATTTACCATAAATTCACTAAGAAACAGCTTACTTAGGGGATCGGATTTGGAATTATGTTTATCATCACCTTTTTGCCACTGTAGGGCTGATGTGGCGATAATGGTAATAATAATAATAATAATAATAATAGTAATAATAATAATAATAATGATAATGATATTATAATAATACCCTAAAGTTTTTACTGCCCTCCTAACTTCCAATCAACGTAAAACATGCATATAAACAAACATTTTTGACCAAAAAAATAATGCAAAAAAAATATTTTTTACCGACCTACCTACCCTATTTTTTTTCGGACCGTTACAGGAAACAAACAATTTCTTTTTTAGGCCTAATGATGAGGATGGTGATGATGATGATGATGATGATGATGATGATAATAATAATAATAATAATAATAATAATAATAATAACAATAATAATAATAATAATAATTATAATAATAATGATGATAATAATAAAAAATAATAATGATAAGTAATAATAGTATAGTATAGTATAGTATATTTTAATGACTGCATCATGTGATACAAAATATAAAATATAATACTAGTAATAATAATAATAATAATAATAATAATAATGATAATGATATTAATAACGATAGTGATAATAATGATAATAATCTTTATTTTACGAGGTTTACAGAGTGAAATACAGTGGTTGATATTTACTAAGGCCCTCAGATTTAAAGATATCTTTCATGCTTTAGGTCACAGTGTTGAAAATTGTTCTTCAAGGTATATATCGTCTCTTGAATGTTGAGAGGGAGTATACCTGATACAAGCTTACCTGCCGGGCAATCAGAATGATAGTAAACTCTTTAAGGTGACATTGAGACCCTTTGACCTTTTTATTTTTAGCACCTATTATTCAACAATGCTTTACCTGTAAGGCGCCTCTAATGACATAATCAGTTTACATTACATACACAATAGGCTTCCAAGCAACACAAGGGAGTTGTGAAGTCAAGAGCTGATACATCAAACATCTGGTAATTATACTATTTCCTTTTGTTTTGAGATCTAGTTTATTGGAACCCTTTTCGTTGAGGAGAGTTAGAAGTCAAGAAAGTCAGAAAGAGAGCGAAAGAGAGAGAGAGAGAGAGAGAGAGAGAGAGAGAGAGAGAGAGAGAGAGAGAGAGAGAGAGAGAGAGAAAGGATAGCATGATATGGAATGTATCATCTCCCTTGTGGCAAAATAAGACGGAGAGATAGAAAGAGAGAGAGAAGGGTGGGGCAAAATAAGACGGAGAGAGAAAGAGAGAGAGGGAGAGAGAAAGAGAGAGAGAGAAAGAGGGTGGGGCAAAATAAGAGAGAAAGAGAGAGAGAGAGGGGGTGGGAAAAATAGAGACAGACAGCAGAGAGATTGTGTGTGTACTTATCAGGTTAGTTATATATGATAAGGGAAAAAAATGCTTGGCCTATATAGTCATGCCTATCCAAGTTGTAGCATTGTCGCAATATTTTGCGAATTCAGGGGGCAGGCTTCGGTTAAAAGTTTTGGGAGACCACAGGACCACAGGCTTTAAAATTGCTGTAGCCCCACCCAAGGTCTCATAGCCCTAGCTTTGCAGAGTCCTGTAGTCCTTTGCCAAAATCAACTTTTAAAGTTAAATGAGTATTTTAAAGTTTTAAAGTCTTTTCACTGTTGTATTTCATTCCGGTACTGTTCAAAAGAGCAACTGATGTGTCAAATGGTTTTCATTAACTGATTATTATTCTTGGTTTTCCTCTGAGCATGATCTTAAAAAAATGTTACTTTTCTGATAGACAGGAGGGCTACAAGGACAATTTGAAATATACTTCATTGGAATTCTTTTATTTGAGGAGAAGGATATCTTGAGAGTTAGTGAGGTTGAGAGAGACAGATTGATAGCTAGATAGAGATAGAGAGAGAGAGAGAGAGAGAGAGAGAGAGAGAGAGAGAGAGAGAGAGAGAGAGAGAGAGAGAGAGAGAGAGAGAGAGAGAGAGAGAGAGAGAGAGAGATGAAAATAGCCTTGGGTTAAAAGTATTCAATGCTTACATTCCTCGTTTGCAAGCTTGGAGCATGCTTTTAATAAAGATAGCTTGTGAATGAAAAGTAAAATGATAAGAAAATAATAAGATGAGCTGAATTTTGTATATTTTATACAAATATCCACTAAACAGTGAAGCCATTTTGGTCTTATGCTAGCCTAGCTACTAGGCATTACTGTGTTTTACTTTATTATCTATAAATGTATGCCTGCACCTTTACTACATAAGGGCTTGTGGCCTACTGTTGGCCATTTAGTTCACAGAAATGCCACACGAGGGGCTTGTTAACTGACAGTTTAATTTCCAACTACCCAACTAGTATGCTGCAACATGTAGTAGACTGGTTGAATACGCAGGGCCAGAACTTGACTTTAACTAAGTGACAGTCAAATTCTGTTTGGTGTTCCAAGTTTTGATCCTATAGTCAATAGAATACTTATTGTCACCAAATCACTAATTGTCAGAAACATAATAATTTAACATGTTTCCCATCAGAAAAGAGCCAGCTCTCCAGCAAATTTGTACATGAAGGATTCTTTTCTTGCAAACATATATATATATATATATATATATATATATATATATATATATATATATATATATATATATATATATATATATATATATATATATATATATATATATATATATTGATAGATAGGTAGATAGATTGATAGATAGGTAGATAGATAGATTGATAGATAGGTAGATAGATATACACACATAGGCCCATTTAACATGTGCATGGTTCAATGATTCTCAGAGTCTGGATCCTGTCTAGATGCGCAGGTTACAGTTCTCTTGTTATTCAATCTACTTTCACTACCCCATGTCTGAATGTATTCCACAGTGATATTGTTTTCACCTGTCATGGAAGCATCGCCCCGACGCCGGTACACAATCTCTACATTTCGGCAATGATCTGAGTGCAAAGTCATGCTGTGTTGACAGTTGCCAAGGAGCAACCATAGCGACGCAGTCAAACAACTTTCCCCTAAAATGCATCATAGCGTGTAATAGGGGCCGTGCTCCCAAGAGTGTTTTATCAAAATTGGGGTGTGCTCTATCATGAATAAGGCATCTCGCTGTATTATAAGGCGATATAGTGTTATGGTGAGTGAGGTAAAGTGATTGGTCGACGGAGGATAAACATCATGAAACTTAGCTGAATAGGTTAGGGTTTATGTCTTAACCCTTACGCTGCTGGTGGCTGATATTTCCAATACAAAATGACGCAAAAAACTGAAAATGAATGAAACCCTGGCATATGGGTACTCATCTAAAAGTATTTAGCAAGAGCTTTCCAATGAATACCAACATGACAGGGTGTAGATGGTTTGCAAAAGGTTTTTCATTTTTGTGCTTTGGACGAAAGTAGCCTCAGCATTGGAAGGGTTAAAGGGCCTGAACATGTATTTTTAGCAAAAGGGTTACCACCCGGGCATTCACACGGAAACTTGAGCAGGCAGGAAGGGGCTTTGAATGCTGTGTACTTAAGGATTATTTCTCACCTTAAAACACAAACAAAGAACAATAGGAAGAAGGGAGAGGGAGGATTTAAAGTCAACATAAACCAGTTGTCATGGTAGGGACTTTTATTTACTCTTCTTTATTGGAAATAACACAGCTATATGCATAGCTACATACAATTTTTTGTCCAGGGCAAGAAAATAAGCATCGTTGTGAAAACCACCTCCCTGTCATGTTAAGATAGCTTGAGTGTGATTTTGACTTCAAAACTCAACTTTTAAAGACTACCTTACTGGTAATATGTTCACTTATATGAAAACTTAAAGGCATGGATTTTTTTTCGATTGACATTTACTTGAAACCTCAAGTGTGTATTTTTCAGGATTTTCTCCAGTGCTTCTCCAATGCATCTGAACATTTTGAAATGTAAATAGAAAAAGTGTTCAACAAATGACAATGTCATTAATTAAATGCAAGAATCTTTAAAACAACAACAAAAAACAACAGGTGAATCAGTAAGCACCATTGAAGTAAAGAAAAAAATATTAACATTTCTTTTAGGATCCACATCTAAACAGCAATCACACTGTATTATTATTATTTTTTCAAATGTTGACATACTTTCTGTCGGGTTTGATGGGACACCCTATTAACCTGATCTTGATGTATCATGAAAAAAGTCCAAACATTTCCCTGCATTTTACGAAAGGAAGTAAAACCAAAAAAGGTTTTTAGGACAGTTGATCGACCCTCTCCTGGCATAAAAGGGTATCTGGCTGTGGTTCTAAGCATGTGCCAATTACCCCTTAGGCATTTGGGTATGTTAGGTAGTGTATAAATAGATTGTATTTATGGCTGTAAAATGAGATGTTATCATGTATTTAATGGGGGCAAATCACCTACTTGGAAAGTGGTTGTTATCAAGTAAAAGTAATGCCTCGGGCAATGATTGAATAAAGATAAGTTCAAAGTAAACACCTCAATTACACTTAATTCTATACATATAACTTTTCAATGGAACTCTTGAGTGTTTTAAAAGGGCATTAATTTCTTGTGTAGCTTAATCTACTTCATGACATGAGATCACTGATATATATATATATATATATATATATATATATATATAGATAGATAGATAGATAGATAGATAGATAGATAGATAGATAGATAGATAGATAGATAGATAGATATATATATATATATATATATATATAGATAGATAGATAGATAGATAGATAGATAGACATATAGATAGATAGATAGATAGATAGATAAGCTATTTTTTGTTTAATTAAGAATTTTTAAATTCTTTATGTAGTAGTCAATAGTTTTTCGGAAATATTTTTACAGATAAGGCACAATGACGACTAGCATAGATCAGGTTGAGCTGGATTCCAAGATGGCCGCCACAGCTAGGAGAAGAAGCAGTTACAGCTCTAGCGCTAGAAGCATTCTGGACAGGCATGATGAACTCCAGAGACTAGTTACAATGATGGACCTAGGCTTAATGAACGCGTCAGAAAACCAGGTAAGATGAAATACCTTTCTAGTCCCTTATTGCAGGGGTCAACCATAAGATTTTGAGCCCGGAGCCCGATTATCAAATTGTCCACAAAATTGCATCGGGTACATTGGGATTTCTGGCTCCTTATAGCTTACGGCACTGTAGTGTAGTAGTGTCATTGGCCTATAGATGGCACCACATGGAACTCCTATTCTGATTGGCTTATACTTTGGCACACTAGTACTGTCATAGGCCTATAGATGGCACCACATGTATCTCCTATCCTTATTGGCTTATACTCTGGCACTCTACTACTATCATGGGCCTATAGGTGGCACCACATGCTTCCCCTTTCCTTGATGGCTTTTACTTTGGCACACTAGTACTATCAATGGCCTATGTAGATGGCAACCAGATGGTCCCAACCTCATTGGGTTTTTTCCCTGGCACACTAGTATTGGTTATCAATAATTTCATTTTTATATTTGATTCCTAAAAAGATTTGATCCGATATATCAATATTTTCCGGTACCATGACAGCCCTATTCTTCTTTGCCACACTCAATGTCTACTCAGATTACGTTAAAGCTTACAACCTGACACCCAATAGTTTTTTCGCATTTTATTTTTTCTGAAATAACCAGGTAATTTAATCCAGGTGGATAAATGTAAAAGTGCAATTTATCAGGAAAGCTATTTGCACAATGAGCTGGCAGGTACTCCATTATAAAGGTGTGTATTGATTAGCCCTAATTACCCGTCACTCTTAGACAGGTAATTCACAGCAATTAGCACCTGACAATAGCAATAAATAGAGCACTCAATAGCACCTGCTGAGAACTCCAGGTGAACGTGGCCATAAAAATCAGTTGCCAATTTAGACTAGCTCCTAGTCTAGGAAATAGCCTGAGATGAATCTTAGCACTCAATAGCACCTGCTGATAACTCCAGGTGACTGACGGCCCCCAGAAAAGTGGCCATAAAAATCAATTGCCAATTTAGACTAGCTCCTAGTCTAGGGAATAATAAAGCCAGAATTTCTGTATCCTGATCCCATTTCCTTTACTCACCACTGTTGGTTTTAATCAGGTTTGGGGCATGTGAGAAAGTTCCCACTGATGTTTGGGTATACATGTGGGATAGGATGTATATATCGCTATTTCTTATTCCATTATTCTATCTCTTATAACTCCTACATAAGGACCATTAAGGTGGGTACAGATTTTTTGCTTTTTGTGCACGGTTTTGTATATATATGAGGCCAAGAAAAAAATATTGTTTGTTTCCTGTAATGGTCTTAAAAAATAGGGTAGGTATTAGGTTGGTAAAAAAGATTTTTTGCACTATTTTTTTGGTCAAAAATGTGTGTTCTATGAATGTTTTACATTGATTGGGAGTTGGGAGGGTGGAAAAAACTTAAGGGAAGGGATCTTTTTGAACAAAAACTTGTTAGGGTAGGGTTACAGGAAACAAACAACTTTTTTTAGGCCTGAGTGTCGCACACTTGAAGTACACACCCCTTGTATAGTGTTTCAAAACAGTGGAATTTCCAGTTATTCTGCATAGCAACACTTGGCTAAAAAATTCACTAGGATTCAGAGAGAAGTTAGATACATGTATATAGTTCTTAGATTATTTTCATTTTGTTTATAATAATTGTAACAAATTTTATTTATCACAGATTAGATTATATAGTAGTATGGCCTTGAGCTTAGTGCAACATTAGGGTAGTAACAATGAGGCTTTCGCAACATTTGATATAAAGTTATTGGCTGGAATTGGAAGATTATCTATCTTCTTAAAAGGTCTAACAGATGGCACTTCCTGCTCATGTTAACCTTTAATTTATGCTGCTGGTGGCTAATTTTTTATTTTTACAGTCTCAAACCCAGTAGGTAAATTCGGGAACATTAAGAACACGTTAACATTACCCGTTATACAGTATGCTAGTGATGTCATTGATATGAGATTTTATCGATTCGATTAATCGCTATATTTTTCGATACGATTCGATTCGATTCGATTCACCGTAACGTGGTCGTTGGGCTTAATTAATTACCTAGTAATTGCTCAAAATAAAGAACATTCTTGCCTTTTTAATTCATTCATCAAAGATCAAATTAATTAATAAATTCTGTAATTATGCATTCATCAATTATTGTAATCTATCATGATTTATTTTATTCTATTTTTATTTCATTTGAATACATTTATTACTTAATCTAATTTGTTTATCATTTTACTTTATATTTGATTTATTCTTTTATACCTATTACAATTCATTCTACTTTGAATTGAATTCGTTTTGTGGCTGTTATTTGTATTAATTTCATCTATAGCCACATTGTATGTCTATTACGTTTGCTCATTTGAGACACGAACGTTTGAAACGTTCGTATCTCGAATACTGCGCACTTGATGAGCAGTACGTTTAGCGAACGTTTCAAACATTTGTTGTTCTGAACGTACTGCGATTTCTATGTGCGCAGTAAAATAAAATGGCGCCCGTTTGTTTTGGTGAGCGAACCGATCTACCGCTCATGATTTTGCGTGTACTTACGGCTGAGAGCCGAAGTACAACGTAAAACATAACCATAAAAGGTAATGGCCGTTTGGTTTGTTGAGGCTGAGTGATCGCTCATGATTTTTGGCTGTAGAACTTAACCCCCAAATGTAGCGGCATTTGGGGTTAAATTTTGTCGATTCTGCCGCATCGATACGGTTGCCTTATCGATGCGACTATCGACAGGGTCATACCTAGCGGTGCATCGACTTGGCGACTATCGATGACATCCCTACAGTATGCATGAATTTATTTTTCAACTGAACTTAAATCCCTTCCTGAAATACCTATTTTGAGAATATTCATTTTGATTTTGTATTTTGATATTCTGTCAACAAGGGATGATATATGCCACGGTAAGTCCCTATTAAATCAGAGAGTTGTTAAGTGGTATACTCAATGCTAGCTGCGCACTAAGCACAAGTTCTACTAGTACAGGATATTTAAGCTATAGATGCCTTCTTTGGAGATTTTTTTGACAATATTCTTATGGATTGATGATGCTTATGACAATAGATTAAGAATAAAACACAAATTAGCAAAATATCTAAAGGAGAATTACTAATTTGATTTCTCCTTCAAATGTTTTCCAAAACATGCTTTCTTTAGAAAAAAAACATCACCAGAGTTAACAGCCCTTTTTGACTGCTATAGACATGAATGGGTTAAAAAGTTAGGTTAACCCTAAATAATTATGCTGCTGGTGGCTAATTTGGCTAATATAGAATGAAGCAAAAAAATCTGGAATATGATTGGAACCCTGGCATGTGGGTACTCATCTGAGAGTACTTAGCGAGAGCTATACAATGAATACCAACATGACAGGGTTTAGATGGTTTTTAAAATTATTTGTGTCTTTGTGCTTTGGACAAATATAGCCTCAGTATTCAAAGGGTTAACCCTTCTATTCCAATGCTGAGGCTACTTTTGTCCAAAGCACAAGGATGGAAAGAATTTTGAAAAGCATCTGAACCCTATCATGTTGGTATTCATAGGATAGCTCTCGCTGAGTTCTATCAGATGAGTACCCATGTGCCAGGGTTTCAGTCATTTTTCATGGTTCTTTTTGCACCATTTTGTAATGACCAAATTAGCCACTAGCAGCATAAGGGCTAATAACCAAATGCCCTTGTCTGTATGTACAAAGTTTTCCTTCATTACCCATTCATGCCTTGGGATCTCCTAATTAGGAGCCATCAGGATATACAGTACTTTTGAAAGCAAATTTGTAATGAAGCATACATTTTTAAGTTATTTGAAGAAGAGTTGTTCTTCATTTTTGGATCAACATTGCTCGTTGAAATCTTCTATGAAAAGATTTGCTTTTGTAAGAGGGATTTCTTTAGTACTTTCGGGCAGATTGGGGTTACTACAGGCATGAAAGTATTTAAACGATAGGTTAAATAATGCACCAAGCCCACACTTATATAAGGTGTTTCACTTGAGTCAGATGGAGATACACCTTGTGATATAATCATGCTGCTGTACGTGAGGCATGATTTTAGATGGGGCTTTTAAATTGGCCTCAATAGAACGGATCACCTTAAGACCCACATTACCAAATGGTATTTGATGTTCACATTGTACGAATCTTAACTTTAGTTGTGGTTGATAATCTGACTATTTATCATTTAGTATAATCTTAGATGAATAGAATATGTATTGGTGGCCGCAGACCAATTACCATAAGGCCCATTAAATAGCCCTGGAAACACATAATCTCGCCTCAGTGTGACGTCACTAGGAGACCGATGAATGAGGGCTTTGATTACATTATTGACAAGGTTGCTCACGTACATGCGCAGAACGGAGCTGATCTTGAGTGGTTCTCGTCAATGCCTGGGCTAGGATTCATGTTGAGGCTGTTGAGTGAGATCTGCTAGTTGCTTACCCAGTGATTGACATTCTTGATAAAATGATGCAGAAATTTGTGTAGGGCTAATTATGTAGCCCTATACCACTCTGGCAACTGTGGGCTCAAAAGGATCAATCATTTTGCTCCTCAAATCAAAAAAGATTTATAGATATTCTTTTACAATAAAGCCTGATTGATTTCTTCACAGAGTCTCATTTAATCCCCTTTGTACACAGACCACTCCAGGCAGGAGTAGCTCCCATGAATGATGTGATAGAATGAATCTCAAAAATAGTGTAAAAAGATTATTGGAGAATTAACGATCGTTTATATTCGCAAACATCTTCAGTAAGGCAATTTCCGCTGCTTTAGTTACGAGAGATCAAAGACCTTTGTGAAATTATTCCTGGTTGGACTTACGTCTTGGCACTTAACATAATGGTTTATTGTAGCACAGCCAGTTATAAGGAAATGAACAAACGTCATTGGCAGTTCGCCATGAAAGGTAGGATTTCTTTTGAGGACGGGATC
The DNA here is from genome assembly GCA_963942565.1 of Maea johnstoni. Taxonomy (NCBI): domain Eukaryota; kingdom Metazoa; phylum Annelida; class Polychaeta; order Spionida; family Magelonidae; genus Maea; species Maea johnstoni. Next base: position 26,186,055 of record OZ012698.1, on the reverse strand, counting down.
GATTGTAATGTGTTTTAACCCATTAATGCCCAGAGTTCTGATTGAAAACCCAGATGAATAGAACGTGGATTGGTTACCACAGCCTTCCTTTTGAGGATCTTATCGATTGTACAAATGTTTTAAACCATTAATGCCCAGAGGTCTTGTTGTTAACCCAGATGAATAGGACATGGATTGAGATTGATTGTAATGTGCAAATGTTTTAACCCATTTATGCCGAAGTTCTCATTGAAAAGTACAATCTGAATGTATGCATGTGATAACTTCAAACATATTATTTAAAAAAATAATATGAATATAAAAATGGCCAAGAGAGGTGGAAGTTATGCTTACTTTCTTCTTTTCAAATACATTCCAAAATATACTTTTACCCGGAAGATTATTAATCACAAAATGACCAAGCTTTTTAACACAACAGGAATGATTGGTTTGGGTATGGCTTCCTGCAACAAATGATACTTAGTATTACAAAGAATACCTAAGATTTTCCTAGGAAAATAACAGGATTTTGTAGGAAGTTCCAATCGCGTCAGGTTGTTTGAATTAGAGATTATTATTTTAAATTTTATGAATCGAAAGTTTTGATGAAGTATCTTTAAATAACCATTCCAATAAGCCATGAAATGAAATCTAAATTTTCTGATTAATTTTCTTATTAAGTATTTCTATTATTCTGATTCAAAGGAAGAGTATTTGAATCATTTCGAAAAACTAAGTTTGCTAGAATTTTTTTAAATGCTCTCTTTCAAATGCTCATTATGACGCCAGTGACCCAAGGCATTCTCAAAGTCTGTCAGGTATAGTGTGGGGGACATACATTACGCCTGCGCTTGTGGAAAATTAGGCAACAGACCAAATAGAGCGAGTGCCAGCTGGCATAAATAATAGAAGATAATGCCCCAGCTGAGGGAAATATCCACATGTACTTCTTGATGTCTTGTTGACCCCTTAATATCTCCTGGGTAAAACTATTACTCAAATATATTTCACAGTCAGGCTTTATTACCAAGTATTATTTAATGTCATTATCTTAGCTC
>OZ012698.1:26140329-26184818 GCA_963942565.1 Maea johnstoni | reverse complement strand
ACACAATGTGTTAACTAATAGAGCTAGTGCTTATTTGTAAATGAGCATATTCGCTCTGAGATCTTATTGCCTGAACCATTAAGAAGTCTGGGTAATGGTTCATTTGATTAGCTAGAAGGTAAATGTGTGTTAAATGTGCCAGTCTCAAGCAGATCCCAGCGTGGGAAAATCTCCATAAATGAATTGAACTCAAATCATGCTACCTCAGTTGTATGCAAAATGATAAGGAGTAACCTTATCTCTTATCAAGTCGGGAATTGATTTCTAAAATCTAAAATCAGCTTGCCCCCTGAAAACGAAAATAAGAGATGTTTCTTCAATTGATTTTAAAATGATCTAATCATAAACTTGTCAGATCAGAGTCAGGGAACCATCAAAATCATTGTCAAATGAGCGGTGACTTCTATAGAAGCTGGAAATAATTATATATGCTGTATCAATTACCTGTCAATACACCATATTTATTAATAGCATCTGGAGTTATTCTAAACAATAGCACAATATTATATAGTACATGAATAATTCTATAGGTATAATACACACCTATACATTACAACCCTCTCAGACAGTCAATTATTGTGTATTTGAATTAACCCTCATGCTGCTGGTGGCTGCTTTAACCAGTACAAAATGATGCAAAAATTCTGAATAATGACTGAAACCCTGGCACATGGGTACTCATCTGAGTGTACTAAGCGAGAGCTATCTAATGAATACCAACATGACAGCGTTTAGATGGTTTTCAAAACCCTTTGCGTCTATATGCTTGGGATGTAAGTTGTCCCTGCTTTGGAAGGGTTAACCACTCTCTTGGGGAGGTAATAGCGATCAATTCTAGTCTGACATGTTGGGGTTGGATTGTTAGTGGTCACTGGAATAGCCAGCCTGAGCCATGCATTAATGATTGTACACTTATATAACAGGGCCTCCTCACACAGGGAGAGGCTGCAGACCATGGCAGGTGAGCCTGCTCTGATGGCTGTGTTGTCTAAGGCGTTGCCATTGACTGCTAGCTGTCTCTCACTACTGAGGGCCTGCTCTGATGGCTGTGTTGTCTAAGGCGCTGCCATTGACTGCTAGCTGTCTCTCACTACTGAGGGCCTGCTCTGATGGCTGTGTTGTCTAAGGCGCTGCCATTGACTGCTAGCTGTCTCTCACTACTTAGGGCCTGCTCTGATGGCTGTGTTGTCTAAGGTGCTGCCATTGACTGCTAGCTGTCTCTCACTACTGAGGGTCTGCCGTGATGGCCATGTTGTCTAAGGCGTTGCCATTGACTGCTAGCTGTCTCTCACTACTGAGGGTCTGCCGTGATGGCCATGTTGTCTAAGGCGTTGCCATTGACTGCTAGCTGTCTCTCACTACTGAGGGTCTGCCGTGATGGCCGTGTTGTCTAAGGCGCTGCCATTGATTGCTAGCTGTCTCTCACTACTGAGGGTCTGCCGTGATGGCCATGTTGTCTAAGGCGCTGCCATTGACTGCTAGCTGTCTCTCACTACTGAGGGCCTGCCGTGATGGCTGTGTTGTTTAAGGCGCTGCCATTGACTGCTAGCTGTCTCTCACTACTGAGGGTCTGCCGTGATGGCTGTGTTGTCTAAGGCGCTGCCATCGACTGCTAGCTGCCTCTCACCACTGATGGCCTGCTATGATGGCCGTGTTGTCTTAGGCATTGGCACTGACTACTAGCTGTCTCTCACCACTGAGGGTCTGCCCTGATGGCCGTGTGGTCTAAGGCGTTGCCACGGACTTCTGGCTAGCTGTCTCTCACCACTGAGGGCCTGCATTGATGGCCGTGTGATCTAAAGCATTGCCATTGACTGCTAGCTGTCTCTCACTACTGAGGGCCTGCTCTGATGGCCGTGTTGTCTAAGGCGTTGCCATTAACTGCTAGCTGTCTCTCACTACTGAGGGTCTGCCGTGATGGCCATGTTGTCTAAGGCGCTGCCATTGACTGCTAGCTGTCTCTCACTACTGAGGGTCTGCCGTGATGGCCGTGTTGTCTAAGGCGCTGCCATTGACTGCTAGCTGTCTCTCACTACTGAGGGCCTGCTCTGATGGCCATGTTGTCTAAGGCGCTGCCATTGACTGCTAGCTGTCTCTCACTACTGAGGGCCTGCTCTGATGGCTGTGTTGGCTAAGGCGCTGCCATTGACTGCTAGCTGTCTCTCACTACTGAGGGCCTGCTCTGATGGCTGTGTTGTCTAAGGCGCTGCCATTGACTGCTAGCTGTCTCTCACTACTGAGGGTCTGCCCTGATGGCTGTGTTGTCTAAGGCGTTGCCATTAACTGCTAGCTGTCTCTCACCACTGAGAGGTAGCTCAGAGTTTTGGAGGGGGGTGCTGAACATCAAATGGAATAGCCATCACATAAGTATGCTTGATTTAGTTACAGGTAGCTTGGAGTTATGGAGGGGGTGCTGTACATCAACTGGAAGAGCCATCCCAAAAGTATGTTTGATTTAGGAACAGTTAGCTGGGAGTTCTGGAAGGGGTAATGAACATCAACCGGAAGAGCCATCACTAAAGTATGTTTGATAAAGGAATATGTATCTTGGAGGGGTGCTGTACATCACCTGGAAGAGCCATCATAAAAGTATATTTGATTTCAAAAGGAACAGGTAGCTTGGAGTTGTGGAGGGGGTGCTGTACATTGACTAGTAGAGCCATTACAAAAGTTTGATTTAGGAACTGGAGGTTTTTGAGGGGGTGCTGTACATAAACTAGAAGATCCATCAGAAAAGTACCGTATTCTTCCGATTAATCGCACATGCCCAAATAAGTGCACAGGGCCTATTTCTCATGGTTAGAGGGTGAATGACCAGCAAAAATGTCACGAAAAACTTCCGCAATTTCAGCAGTTCCTTCGCGCTCTCACTGTTCATATTCGCCGCATGATCATACTATTGACCAATTAACGATCTCACGTGCGCGATTGTAACGGCCAATGCTCTCGATCAACACACCATGCGCTTAATCGGAAGAATACGGTATATAAATTTAATTTTAAGAGGAACAGGTAGCTGGGAGTTCTGGAGGGGGTGCTGTACATCAACTGGAAGATCCATCACCATGCACTTCATCAGAACATCAATATGTTATTGGTGACTGGCTGGCTGGCGACTCAAGCGTTCAGTTCAAATATTATGTTTGTCATGTAGCTACGAGGAAGGGGTTCATTTCTGAGCTACTCTGGGTAGCGACAACACAGAATCCGGGGACGGGTAAAACAGGGGGACAGGCTCATCTCTGGGACTCATAGCCTATATAGTGCATGCAGTATGCTAATTCAGCTTAATTGCCATATCCAGCACTGCAACATACTATAAGGACAAAGGCACAAATATGGAGGTAAGTATAACTTCAGTTGCCTCTGATAATATGTATATCACTGATTATATGTTGACAGATAGGTAAGGTTAACCCTTTTAAAATGCTGCTGGTAGCTAATTTGGCCAATACAAAATGATGCAAAAATACTGAAAAATTACTTAAACCATGGCACATGGGTACTCATATCTGAGAGTACTCAGCGATAGCTATCCAATGAATACCAACATGAGAGGGTTTAAACGGCTTTGACGAAAGTAGCCTTGGCATTGGAAAGGTTTAAGGTTGAATTGAGAGCCAACCTTTTTGGTAATTCTAAGCTCATCCAAGTGCCCTTTTAGGCAAAGTATATGGCCTTTCCGTTTTCAGTTCTAATTGTTAAATATAAAATAACTGGATGTATTTTACTTATACCTAGAAATAGAACATTACCGTAAAGCCTTTATGAAAAATACTTGTTGGACAAGTTTATTATGATTGTTAACTATTCAGTTTTGAATATTTTACCAATGGTTAAGTATTTTCAGAGACATTTCATTATAAGAGTAAAACACTGTTATTACAAGTGTGTTTGATCTTCCTCATCAGAAAATATGGATTACACATGATTTTAGCCACTTTGCATGAATATCCTTCACCTAATTGTTGTTTTGTCTTAACTGCTACCTTGACATCTTCACAAAAAGAAAATTCGTTAAAGATATTGTTAAGATATTGCATCATAAAGGAAATATCAATATCAATATTGTATCATACAGTGAAAATTTGTGAAGGATGCGAACTATTTACTAGTAGAGCTGCACTCACCACTCACAAACTCGAGTGGCTCGAGCCTAAATGGGGCAAACTCGCCGAGCTCGAGCTGAAATGTTCAAATCTTGAGCTCGTGTATGTTGGGAACACAAACGTAACACAGAGCACTTAACACACATTATTAACATACACAACTGCTTATCGCTGTCATGCCTTCTTTACAATCTCCAATATATACATTCGAGCGGTGTTGAGTGTTATACTGACCTTTGTACCTCGTCAGCACGTTTTAAAATTAAATAAACATGGCAGTGTTAATAAATCTCCGCCAACAAATATTCATTTCTTAATAGCTGGACTGGAAAATAAGTATTTCTTTGCAAAATTAGAACGTCCGTGAGCTCATGAGCTCACGAGTCAAACGGGTGGTGAGCTCATGAGTTGATCGCCCTCCGTGAGTGCAGCTCTATTTACTAGTCACCTTTCCTTTGTTGTAGTGGGATTTTGGTTGGATTATTAATGGCTGCCGGTTTCTGACTCCATTTCTGTGCCACACTGTGCTACAAGTACTGCATAACATCACACATAATTCACTCTTTAACCCTTCCAATGCTAAGGCCGCTTTCGTCCAAAGCACAAGGACGCAAAGATTTTTGAAAACCATCTAAACCCTGTCTGTGACATGTTGGTATTCATTGGAAAGCTCTTGATGAGTACTCTCAGATGAGTTTTTTTCAAGATTTTTGCATCATTTCGTTTTGGACAAAGTGGCCACCTGCAGCATAAGGGTTATAACATCACACGTAACTCACTCTTTAAGACTGGCTGTTGTTCTGTAGTGAAGGCCGTAATTGTCAGGGTTACAGTGGTAATCAATTATACATCAAAGGGATGCTCTTCCACAGACACTAGTAAAACCTTAACCCATTCAGGGCTTACAGCTAGCTCTGGCATGCATCTGAGAGCACATATTTTTCAGAAATTTCAGGGGTACTTATAATGCCCCTACACCCCTATAGGCTATCGGCCGAATCTTAAAAGAGCCTTATTTTGCGAGTTTAATTACCCCCCCATGTAGATGGAATTTTTTACCTTAGATGGATGGGGGAGTATATGGGGCCTACCAAAATGCCGTGCCCCCACTTTGGGACATGGTCAGATATGCGTTAGGCCTGGTCAAACTGACCCCCATCCCATTATTCCTCAATATATGTGTGCTTCAGGTGGCCGATTCCCTGATTTGTGGGTGGTCAGTTTGACCAGGCCTAACGCAAATCTGACCATGTCCCAAAGTGGGGGCACGGCATTTTGGTAGGCCCCATATAATAATAATAATAATAATAATAATAATAATAATAATCTTTATTTCACGAGGGTAACACAGTCAAATACAAGATTTGATTTTCGCTGTGGCCCTCAGATTTAAGGATTATACATTCAATTCTTCAGGCCACAGAGTTGAAAATTGTTCTTCAAGGTATAGTTTCTTGAATGATGAGAGAGATGGTGCCATTTTCATATTTAAAGATAAGGAATTCCATATTACTATGCCTTGGTAAGTGAATGAGTGTTTAAATAGCTCGATTTTGATCGGTGGAGGAACCAAATTATGAGATGTATTTGATCTTGTAAGGTGACCATGTCGATCTGAGCAGAACTGAATCATATTTTTCAGGTAAAATTATTGGACTCTGTCCATTTACAGATTTATACATTAGAATAGCAGTGTTAAATTGAACTCTGTTAAGGAAAGGTAACCATTTTAGTGTTTTGAATAGACCGCTGCTTGGATGAGAGTAATCCACATCAAGTATATATCTTGCAGCTTTCTTCTGGAGCTTAAGCATTCTTGTCTGAATTTCGGAGCTAGAGTGGCCCCAAATGGTATTACAGTAATCAAAGTGAGGAAGTATGTACGCATTGAAAAAAAGGTTTCTTGTTTTAAGATCCATGTACAATTTCAGTTTTTTTAAAGCGAAAATCCCTTTGGATATTTTCTTACATACATGGTTGACATGTTTGTTCCAATTTAAAGTATTAGTCACTTATATACCCAAAAGTTGTTGTTCAGTGACAAGTTCTAATTTTGAGTCATTCATAAAGAGGTTGAGATTAAAATTCTCAATAGATCTTGTTTGTTTTTGTTTGGTGGATATCACCATAGCTTTAGTTTTCTCCACATTTATAATCATTTTGTTTACTTGGCACCATTTCTCAATATTCTTAAGATCATTTTGTAAGCTTGGTTCAATAGTTGACAGATTATGACCTGCAAGTGATATTGTAGAATCATCTGCAAAAAAATCAATATCATTTTTTATCACCAGAAAAAGGTCATTTATGAATATAAGAAACAATAGTGGTCCAAGAATAGAACCTTGAGGTACTCCTACATAGGTGTGCTCTGGACCTGACAAAGATGGCCCAATAGAAACCTTTTGATAACGATTAGAAAGATAAGAAAAGAACCATTTGAGTGAACAACTACCAAGCCCATATGTTTCAAGTTTCTTCAGTAATATTTCATGATTCACTACATCAAAAGCTTTCCTAATATACTCTCCTATCCATCTATGGTAAAAAAATTCCATCTACATGGGGGAGTAATTAAAATCCATAATTTGGGTCCCTGGCCGATAGCCTACTAGCCTGGACAGCGTGTCTCTGGAATGCAATGTTCCATGCTTGCTGTGCTCAATGGGATTTATTTACTCCTAAACTCCAATTTTGTCCCTGCTCCTGCCTGAAAATGTTAACCCTTATGCTGCTGGTGGCTACTTTGGCTAATACAGAATGCGGCAAAAATCCTTGGCACATGGGTACTTATCTGACAGTGCTCAGTGAGAGCTTTCCAGTGAATACCAACGTGACAGGGTTTGGATGGTTTTCAAAAATCTTTGCATCCTTGTGCTTTGGAATAAAGTAGTCTCAGCATTGGAAGGGTTGAGGTCAATCACCGATTTATTGATAAAAAAAACCCATAAGCACCTAGATAATGTATTTGTTTCTATTGTTTTTTATAGGGAAATGATGTGGAGAATCAGGATACTGCCCCACAGAATGTCACCGCACAGAGTAAAAAAATCTTAAGTACCGGCCAGAAGGAAAAGGGGAATATCAAATCAGATGGTGGGTATGCTTTTTTTATCTACTGTAGAACACACAATCTTAGCGTCTGTTTATAAATAGCGTACATAGCGTGTGGTTCCGCTTCGCTATATATAAAAACGCTGTACTTTTTCCTTACTGTACTGGCGCTGTCAGCGGCGGCTGCCTTCGCTAACATAAAGATCCGCTATGATGCGAAAACTCCCCAATTCGCTATATTTGGGACACGCAGCATATGTGTGTTCTACAGTAACTCATTTGCAGCAGGAGTGCACACATGGTTTGATAACTTCAGACATCTCTGTCAATTTTGATTTTCGATTATTCGTTAAGATGTTATTTATATAAGTGCTGATAGGCGTAAAGTCATTATCAGTGCTGAAAACAGTTTGCTAAGCCTTGGTGGTCAAACGGTCCATCAAAATGAATAGTTTAGTGGTCTACCAGAAAAATGTGTGGTCCATATCACTTTAATAACCAAAATGGTAGCCAACAGCCATTTCATAACTGAACATTCATGGTTAATTGTGATTAATTTATGAATTGTGATAGTTATAATCTATTGTAGAAGAAATGTGAAACTGGACGTGTGCTAAACTAAATCAATGAGGTCAGAATATTTAGCAGACTTTCAGGGCAAGTAAACATAGACTAGCCCATTCAAATTTTTGGTAGAAACGGACCAGTGAGCTACTCTCTATTTTCACCACTGCATTATACATTATATGTATCACATTATTTAATTATTTAATTCATTTCACCTATAGGACACATGTTTGAGACACTAGCGATTTATGTGCTATGTTATCCTGTTACAGATGTCAGTTACACACCACAAAGTATCAACCAGTCTCTAGCCATTCCTGGAGGAACCCCTATCACCTTGGAACAAGCCACTGTAAGTATGCAACAAACACTCTATTATAGGTAGTCTATTCTGCAAATCAAATATTCTTCATTTGCAACCGTGATATGTATGTGTACTATCCAGTTAATCTTAGTTCCTTCCGCAAAGATAGCTGGAGATAGTTCTGTAGAGGTCTTGTGCATAATTAAAATTTATATATTCAATCGTAACCTTTATATCTGAAGAGAAAAGAATTAGTAATCCTTCCAATGCTGAGGCTCCTTTCGCCCAAAGCACAATGATGCAAAGGTTTTTGGAAACCATCATAACCCTGTCATGTTGTTACTCATTGGATAGCTCTCACTGAGTACTCTCAGATGAATACCCATGTGCCAGGGTTTCAGTAATTTTTTAGGTTTTTTGCATCATTTTGTGTTGGCCAAATTAGCCACCAGCAGCATAAGAGTTAAACTTGGCTGTGGGAGAGAATAGAAGTCACTCCACAATGCCGCAGACCACTCAGCTTTTGAGGTAGTCCTTGGAAAATAGCCTAAGGAGATTATAATGCTGATCAGAAGCCAGCCCACAACTATAGAATCCTAGATACACACAATACTTGTCTAGGAAAACATTGGGACATTAATGGGTCGGTTAGGTAATATTTCATAACTCCTTAAATGAAAAATTGTGTTTCTGAAGTCATTCACCTCTACTCACATCGTGAGATCGATTTCACTTGAAATCAACAGCGAGAAATGTAAGGAATGTAAATTGCTACTTGCAGTAATGCTATGTCAAATAAAGCACTTGTGATGTACCATATGGTCCGACAATGCCTCTCTCGTAGGCGAGGTACATAATAGCTTCCTGTAGTCATGATTTTACAACAATGCCTTAATGCTAATGCATGTCTTTGTTCCATTCCACAAATTATTCTATGTGATTAATTCAGTTAACATATGCAAGGATTGATATTATGAGCATTATTATGGACCACCTTATATGTAGAATTGCAACATTTCCTGGTTTGGTTCATTGAGTCTCCCCCCTATACAGGGAGACATTGGTTTTGGCACAGTTCCCGTCCCAGTTGGCATTGGCGTCCAGACTTCTCTACAATATATCTCAAAAACCGTTCAATGAAATCTTTTCAAATTTTCAGGCATCCTTTCTCATGGCTCTTACATGAATTGAATGAGATTTTGGTAACCTTTGATGTATTTTATATTCATTTACGGGATGTTTTGAAAGAGGCAGCTACTTAGGTAGTGGAGCTTTAAATCGCAATAACCTGGTGCAGAAATTAAATATCTGTACTGTAGATACTGTACACGGTGATCTATTTCTCTCCGAGTACCCAGTGTTAAGTGTACTGATATTGCAAGCTTCCTGTATGTGGATGCTTCTCCAAAATTTCCTATAGCCTAAGTCTAGTTTTAACCATTCCAATGCTATTTAGGCTACTTTCATCCAAGGAACAAGAACGCAACAATCTTTGAAAACCATCTAAACCCTGTCATGTTGGTATTCATTGGATAGCAATCGCTGAGCACTCTCAGATGAGTACCCATGTGACAGGGTTTTAGTCATTTTTCAGTTTTTATGCATCCTTTTGTGAAGGCCAAATTAGCCACCACACAGCATATAATGCTTAAGTGTATCGGTATTGTAGGTTTCCTGTGTGTGGATACTACCCTAACATTTCCTAATGCAAAAGTCTGGTTTTAATGGTATTAACTTGTACAAATTATTCAATGCGATCAATAGCTCCTGAAATCAACAGCAATAAATTGGGGCACTGTAAGTGGAACTGTGGAAGCCATTTTGATTGTTCTCACATATCCGTTACCTTTCTGTTGTCATGGCGATGATCGTTGCCAACTTGCCATGGAAACATTAAGTCTTGGTTCCAATCCTGGAATTGATTTCTTGCGATGAAATATATGATGGAGAGGCTGTGGATCCTAACACTTCCAATGCTGAGGCTATACTTTCGTCCAAAGCACATTCAAGGACGCAAAGATTTTTGAAAACCATCTAAACCCACTGGGTATTCTTCGGGCTAGCGGTTGCTAATAAATTCGCACATATAGCTCTTGCTATGTGCTAATTGATTAGCACATAAGCTGTTAAGGACAACAGCCTGTCGCTAAGGAGTGAGGATAACATGATAATCAACCCTCATACCTTTTGTCTCCTTTGAGATGCTGGCCATTAGAAAAAACAAGATAAGATAGCTTTTAAAAAGTATTGCTTCTGTGTGAAGCATTTTCAGAATGCAACCTACATATCTCTTGCAGATAATGTTTCAAATTTTTGCTACATCCCTTGATATGTATATATATATAAATGTATATGTATATATATATATATTTATATATATATATATATATATATATATATATATATATATATATATATATATATATATATATATATATATATATATATATATATATATAATATATATATATATATATATATATATATATATATATATATATATATATATATATATATATTATATATATATATACATATCAAGGGATGTAGCAAAATATATATATATATATATATATATATATATATATATATATATATATATATATATATATATATATATATATAATATATATATATGTGTGTGTGTGTGTATATATATATATATATATAGTTCTTGTTTTTTCCTCAGATTCTGATTAACCAATCTTGTTTTTTCTTCCCAGGATCTACGAAAGGTCGTCTATGGATCCTCAATACATTCCTTCAGCTCCGATTGGAAAATGGCAGCTTTCAAATTCCAAGACATGGATAGCAAATTTCGCTACGGACTGAAAACAACGAGGGTAACAACAAATTTCATTCACTTCTATCAATGCTGAACTTAAGTATCCTATTTAAGAAAAATTAACTTTTCAAAAGAATGGCGTCACAGAATATAAATATGTAAGCAAAAATCATTTGTTTGTAAATCATGGAATTTGTTTTAGAAATTTGTCCCATAAAACATAAGATTAAGCTAGTTAGTTAGTTAGTAGCTGATATATATGAGAAATTCATAGTGAAAGCTAAGAATATCAGGATTCTGAAACTGTGTGATGCCGGAACCAAAAAGTTGTACAACTGGAGATATCGCACCGTTTCCATGGCAACCTTTTTGAAGTTGTGAAAACACTGGAAAAATACTCTTCAATTAAATTTATATTTTTGTGGCCTTCTTACCAATATTCCTCATTCAAATTACTTTTGATAATTGGTAAGGTTGTTGTCAGTGGAAAAAAGTGAAATGAAATGTTTTATGGTTGTGTCTGCACTGAGGGAACTCTCATTTAGGGTACATATGCAGTAACGGATAAAAATTGAGTACTTTAGGACTTAAAAGTTTTGATAAAAGGCATATATGAAGTTTTCAGGCTGGAAAAAGATATATTTAAAAAGTAGATAATAAAGGCTTTCATTTGATTTGTTTTTAGACCCCCTTGCAAATTTTTTTATTAAACAATTGGCTTTATACATAGTAGCTGTATAGTGATGGCTATATACAGCAACCTGGTGAAAACTCAGCTAATGACCATCTCATTCTAGTATAGTGGCTTCTTAGCATTATTCTTCATTCAAATTACTCAGGCGAACAATAGATACCTTCATTTGATTATTATTAGACCCCTTGGACATTTTTTTTATTGAAAATATGGCATCATTCATGGTAGCAATAGTATTTGGGGCAAAAACTCACCTAATGACCAACTTGCTCTACTTTTGTGCCTTCTTAGCATTAATTCTCATTCAACTTACTCTTTCCAGTTAATTAGATCCTTCTTTAGTGAAAACAAATGTTAAATTTGTGTTTGCACTGAGTGACCCCATGTTTAGAATATAGATGCAAAAAGGGTGTAAATTTGATATGTTTGACCTTTTGTTATAATAAAAGACATACGGTATTCGTCCGATTAAGCGAAAATACCCGAATAAGCGCACAGGGCCTATTTTTCACGGTTAGAGAGGGAATGGCCAGCGCAAATGTGACGAAAAACTCGTAAAACTTCCCCCCAGAAGAAGTAAGAAAAGCGAAATCACATACCTTTCCTCTTGCCGTGTCTGCAAACCAGCGCTGAATTCCGCAATTTCAGCAGTTCCTTCGCGCTCTCACTGTTCATAATCGCTGCATGATCATACTATTGACCAATTAACAATCTTTTCACATGCGGCAAATGTCTAAGCAAACTGAACAGCGAGAGCGCAAAGGTGCAATAACGGCCAATACTCTCTGATGGACAATCATTGAGGTGTGCGGTAAAACAGAAGATTGCCGACATCCCTTCTACAGAAAATCTTCCCAACCTCTACCCGCACCGTGCGTTTAATCGGAAGAATACAGTATCATTTTAATAATGCAACTAATGGATATACTCTGTGAGAGTAGACCATGTGAGCTTCCATTTTATGTATCATTAACCATGTTATATAACCTAGTGTTAATATGGGTCCACATAATAGCTTCTGAACTCGTCATAATAGGCTTTGTGAAAACAAATGTTAAGTATGTGTTTGCACTGAGTGACCCCATATTTAGATTATAGATGCAAAAAGGGTGTAAATTTGATAGTTTTGACCTTTTAGTTATAATAAAAGAGCAACTAATGGATACACAATTTTGAGAGTAGACCTCTGAGCTTCCATTTTATGTATCATTCACTGTGTTATATTACCTAGTTTTAGTATTGCTCCACGTAATAGCTTCAGAACTCGTCATAATAGGCTTTTTCACAAAAAAATCGTTATTGTCTTTTTCTTGTATCAGTACTTTCTAATCCTGTGGTAATCTTAAAAGACTAGTACCTTTGTTCGATAAAAAGAACTACTAAAATTAGCCATTCTACAGTATTATAAAGTGTCCCAAATTGCTGAGAATTTACAGTACCTGGTACAATATGTGTGAGCATTCTGCTAGGGGTGGTGAGCTGGCATGTATGTTCATCATCTTGCCTGGTGTGAACAGACTGGTGCTTAAGAAGGTCACCTCTTTTGGACGGGCAGATTCCTGAAAGACTCCTATTAAGACAGTCATGTTGGTATTCATTCGATAGCTCTTGCTGAGTACTCTCATATGAGTATGTACACGTGTGGCAGGGTCTCAATCATTTTTCAGGGGTTTTTGCATCATTTTGTATTGGCAAAATTAGCCACCAGCAGCTTGATGGTTTAACCTTTCCAATGCTGAAGCTACTTTTGTCCAAAGAACAAGAATGCAAATATTTTTGAAAACTATCCAAGCCCTGTCATGTTGGTATTCATTGGAAAGCTCTCACTGAGTACTCTCAGATGGGTACCCATGTGCCAGGGTTTCATTCATTTTCTCAGGTTGTTTGCATCATTTTGTATTTACAAAAATAGCCACCAGCAGTATAAGGGTTAAGGCAATGTTTATTTTTCCTGTATATTTCAGACTGGCAGTCGTGGTCTCATTCTGTGCGTCCAGGGATTTGTCATCAGATATCTACTCTTTGACCCTCCAAGACTGGCAGACCAGATGACCAGAAAGTAAGCATACAGGGTACGATATAAGTACTAGCCCGCTTGCCCCGGGAAGTGAATTTTTGAAAAATTGGCTTCGGGCAAGTACATTTTAGTTTCCACTTGCCCAAGTAGGCAAGCTGATTTTCTGAGCAGTACACACATTTTAATATTGAAAATTCAGCACAATTACATAGAAATATGCAAACAATGCAACAGAATCAAAATGAAAATGGTTTTCAAAATATTAAAACCATGATGAATAATACATGCCATTCTAGAATATGTTATAACTTATTTCGGGCAAGCCACAAATCATGTCAGGCAAGTAGGAATCATTAACTACTTGCCCGGCAAGGAAAGTTAGTTTTGAAACTTATGTTGGTGCCTGACATAGCAGTTATTCTTATTTGTCATTGTTATATTTAGGTATTTTATGTATATATCAAATGGTCTAGAAGCTAATATAATTTTTTTTAAATTCAGTAGCAGATATTAGTTTCATCCGTATCATTTATCTACTGCATACAGCTTTAAATTGAAGTGCTGAAAACTTTGCTTTACAGCCCTGCTGGAGGGTATTTTTGCTACCTTGGATTCGCAATTTCAAGCACTCAAAATAAACCGCATACAAAGCAGGATATTTATTTGAAGGATGTCGTTTTGGCGCTATTATGGGGAGCGTAAAAATAGTGAAAGTTAAATGCCCGTAAAAAATACCAGTTATACAGTATTTATTGTTTTCGGCAGCGACAGATGGCCCTTCAGAAGGCTATGTGTGATATCCTGTGTTTTTTGTGTTTCAGTGTTTTTGACTTCAGTGATCGGCAGCGCTAGATGGCCCTTCAGAAGGCTATGTGTGATATCCTGTGTTTTTGGTGTTTCAGTGTTTTTGACTTCAGTGATCGGCAGCGACAGATGGCCCTTCAGAAGGCTATGTGTGATATCCTGTGTTTTTGGTGTTTCAGTGTTTTTGACTTCAGTGATCGGCAGCGACAGATGGCCCTTCAGAAGGCTATGTGTGATATCCTGTGTTCTTGGTGTTTCAGTGTTTTTGACTTCAGTGATCGGCAGCGCTAGATGGCCCTTCAGAAGGCTATGTGTGATATCCTGTGTTTTTGGTGTTTCAGTGTTTTTGACTTCAGTGATCGGCAGCGCTAGATGGCCCTTCAGAAGGCTATGTGTGATATCCTGTGTTTTTGGTGTTTTAGTGTTTTTGACTTCAGAAGGCTATATGTGTGATATCCTGTGTTTTTTGTGTTTCAGTGTTTTTGACTTCAGTGATCGGCAGCGACAGATGGCCCTTCAGAAGGCTATGTGTGATATCCTGTGTTTTTGGTGTTTCAGTGTTTTTGACTTCAGTGATCGGCAGCGCTAGATGGCCCTTCAGAAGGCTATGTGTGATATCCTGTGTTTTTGGTGTTTCAGTGTTTTTGACTTCAGTGATCGGCAGCGACAGATGGCCCTTCAGAAGGCTATGTGTGATATCCTGTGTTTTTGGCGTTTCAGTATTTTTGACTTCAGTGATCGGCAGCGACAGATGGCCCTTCAGAAGGCTATGTGTGATATCCTGTGTTTTTGGCGTTTCAGTGTTTTTGACTTCAGTGATCGTCAGCGACAGATGGCGCTTCAGAAGGCTATGTGTGATATCCTGTGTTTTTGGTGTTTCAGTGTTTTTGACTTCAGTGATCGGCAGCGACAGATCGCGCTTCAGAAGGCTATGTGTGATATCCTGTGTTTTTGGTGTTTCAGTGTTTTTGACTTCAGTGATCGGCAGCGCTAGATGGCCCTTCAGAAGGCTATGTGTGATATCCTGTGTTCTTGGTGTTTCAGTGTTTTTGACTTCAGTGATAGGCAGCGCTAGATGGCCCTTCAGAAGGCTATGTGTGATATCCTGTGTTTTTGGTGTTTCAGTGTTTTTGACTTCAGTGATCGGCAGCGCTAGATGGCCCTTCAGAAGGCTATGTGTGATATCCTGTGTTTTTGGTGTTTCAGTGTTTTTGACTTCAGTGATCGACAGCGACAGATGGCGCTTCAGAAGGCTATGTGTGATATCCTGTGGCGAGCAGGAGATTATAGTCATTGCTGCGTTGCCTTATCGACAGAATCAGCCTGCTTCTCATCCACGGCGGAATATAGAAACGACGGCATCTCAGAAACAGTAAGACACATTTCTTAAGCCTTCCAGTATCATGGCTACTTTTGTCCAAGGCACAGGGATGCAAAGATTTTTGAAAACCATCTAAACCCTGTCATGTTGGTATTCATTGGAAAGCTCTCGCTGAGTACTCTCAGATGAGTACCTATATGTCAGGGTTTCGTTCATTTTCCAGGTTATTTGCATCATTTTGTATAGGCCATATTAGCCACCAGCAGCATAAAGGTTAATCCATTAGCATCTGATCTGAGTGAAGAGTCTAAGAATATTATATTATGTTTTCAAATATATTCAAAGTGGGTCTCAAATTTTCAGGTTTTTAGGAGAAAATATATTTCAAGTATTTGATGTGCAAAATATTTGAGGGAAACTATTTTTCAAATATTTTATGAGTGATTGTTGAATCGGACAAGATCAAAACCTTCAATCAGATAATACTCAAATAATTGTTATTAAAGATATTGCTATGGTAATGTCAGATTGGGTATAGTGATGCCAAGTGCATAGAAATTGACACAATAAGCAATACTTAATTTAAACATGATTACAGCCAGTACAAAATCTGAACTTCAGGCAAAATTGAAATGCTCCTTCGTTAAGTTAAAAGTTGAAGTTTAGTCCATATGTAAAAATGGTATTGAAACTGATGATGTTGAATAACAATTGTTATATAATCTCTTGTTTCATATTTTTCAGCTTCATCTCTTTGAGTTCACTTCACGGGAAGATTTAGCACTATTCATCAAAAAATATATCAATTATGTAAGTATACTATAACTGCATTTTGCAATAGCAGATTTAAGAAGGGGAGAGGGCTGCCCCGAGTAGCTGAGTGGTCTAACACTTGTTATTATACCTCATGTGAAAATCGTAAGCCGTGATTGGCTTACAAAGGTTGGCCATTCCATCATGTCCACCGGCGAAATGTCCACCGGCAAAACGTCCACCGTTCTCACTGGATCTACCGGCAGTCATTGTTGATTTCATTGATATTTTACCAAATTGGGGTTTGTTCGGGATAATAAAACAAATATGCCATGCCAGTGTGGGTATCCTGATGGAATGTCTCCCAGAGGGAGGATGGTAATGTCTCACCACTGTTTGTATCTGAACATAGCTTGTGTCATCTGGGAATTTGCTATTCTTGAGACTCATTTCTTACAAGGAAACCATACTTGGTACAATACTTTTGCCGGCAATATTTCATTAAATTTTTCAGGCTGCTTTTGGTCGCTGTGAGCATTATTTGGTTAATTATAAGGTTGTGGGATTCGGTATCCTGGTGGCTGATACTGGCTCTCCTATGGGAGCCTAATGCTTGATGTCGCTGATCATAATGAGGAAACAAGCTTTTAAATTCTCTAATTAAATGCTGTTTATTTTCATGTAGAAGGTTGCCTATAGCTATATGTATGGCGGTGGTTTTCACCAGGTGCTTCAGTTTCCTCAACAATTGACAACTGGCTACTCATAATTTAGTCATAATATGGCAGATGAAATGACAATAAACTAGATTCTTAAGTCAAATACTTTTATTATTTAGAATGAAAAAAAAATTCCCCTCATAAAAATGATTATATTCATGTTCGTTTCATTTTTCCTTCAGTTTCAGGATTATGGAGGCTGTATCTTATTTCTATACAGCTTGGCTTTGACAAGAACAATTAAAAAGTAAGCCATTGCAAGGAAATAGTACCGTATTCTTCCGATTAAGAGCACATGCCCAAATAAGCGCACAGGGCCTATTTTTCACGGTTAGAGGGGGAATGACCAGCGCAAATGTGACGAAAAACTCGTAAAACTTCCCCCCAGAAGAAGTAAGAAAAGCAAAATTACATACCTTTCCTCTTGCTGTGTCTGCAAACCAGCGCTGAATTCCGCAATTTCAGCAGTTCCTTCGCGCTCTCACTGTTCATATTCGCCGCATGGTCGTAATATTGACCAATTAACGATCTGACGTGCGCAATAACGACCAATGCTCTCCGATTGGCAATCATTGAGGTGTGCAGTTAAACGGAAGATCGTCAATACCCCTACTTCAGAAAAAATGCCCAACCTCTATCCGCACCGTGCGCTTAATTGGAAGAATACGGTAATTTATTTATGGTAGCGGTATTATGAATAAGTTCAAAACAAGACCCTATAAAACATGAAAACCTCACATGACTTGATGTATTTTTCAAATCTGATGACAGGGATACGTTCAACATCAGTACACAAAAATTAAACCGCGCAGCTCCCTACTGAGCGCATTATTTTATATGCATAAAATCAACACAAATCTGTTAACTGGATCTTTCACTGACCTACCCTTAGTTGAGTTCATTCCAGGGCCCCTAAGTATAAAACTTTACATAGTGCTTGCGAGGTGCTTGTGGTTAAGAATACAAAGGGAGAACAATGGACTTTCAAACCACAAGCACATCGCACATAGCTTTATACTTGGGGCCCCAGGTTTAGTTCTGAATTAATCCTCAAGGGGGACACACTTGAGCTGTTTTCTGTGACACATATGAGTTTCAAACTGTAACTCTTGAAGACTACGCTGCCATCTATAGTTGAGAGAGACATCAAACCAACTTAACTCCTAGTATATGTGGTGGTGGGGGCGTTATATCTAACTAACTAACTAACACGGTATACAGTATAAGTATAAACAATATTTTCATCCAATCACATTTCAGGCTGCTGGAAGACTATGGAGACTGGACTCTGGAACTGCTGACCGACCGAGAAGATAGCTCTCAGCCATTGGTCAACCTTCTCCTCACCGGGCGCGCCGTACCGTATATCCACAACGGCAACGAGCTCTACGGTGACAACGGAGACTTACTGGTGAGTGGGCGCTCGCGTGAACAGCATAATCTTAGCCAGTAGCGCATTTGGGCGTCGTTTGGACACCCGGATCCTCGAAAATCACCCTTCAGGACACACAAAAATGTTTGTGAGGAATTTCTTTAAACATATGATGGAATTTTTTTACCTGAAAATGGTGGCTAATTTTGCAGCCGGGGTGTGCACCTAGGCGTACAACTTAAAACATAACTCATCACACTGAGTGATATTTGAAAACCTTTGTTTAACTCTTATGTTGCTGGTGGCTAATTTGGCCAATACAAAATGATGCAAAAAAAATGAAAAATTATTGAAACCCTGGCACATGTGTACTCAACTGAGAAATGAGTACCCATGTGCCAGGGTTTCAGTCCTTTTTCGGTTGTTTTTTGCATCATTTTGTATTGGCGAAATTAGCCACCAGCAGCATAAGGGTAAAAAAACCATATTAAACTCGAACTCCCCAAAATGTTTGTCGTGATAGTCCTACTTATTATACAATTGTGTGTTACAGGCCAAGCCGTTACAAGGAATAAAGGACAGAAGTGATATTGGCTTCTTATTTTGGCACAAAGATGAATCAAACAGCAGGAGAACACAGGTAGGACAAAAAACGCAGTGTGAAGTCAAACGATAACAATTATTTTTGTGAATAATTAGGGATACAGTGGGGATTCAAGGGGTTCATGGAACCCGCCTCTATGATTTAAACAGTTGATTTTCTTGCTATGAATTGTCACTCTTCCCTAGTTTAGGCATATCTACCTCTGTGTTAAAATGAACCCCCTAGTACAAATGAACGCCTACATGTGAAAAGGGCGCTATATATCAAATATAAATATCAATTATTAATCATTTATATCTGACGTCAGGTTGGCAGCATGTTGAAGACGCCTAAGTATGTGAGCGCTTTTGATCATTATGAGTGGAAAGGGTGCTGTATATCAAATATCAATAATTAATTACTTTTATTGCAATTATTGTTATTATTATTTGTAGTAGTAGTAGTAGTAGTAGTAGTATTGTTATTATTATTATTATTATTATTATTATTATTATTATTATTATTATTATTATTATTATTGTTATTATTGTTATTATAATTATTATTGTTATTATTATTATTATCATTACTATCATTATTATAATTATTATTATCATTGTTATTATTATTATTATCATTATTATTATTATTATTATTATTATTATTATTATTATTATTATTATTATTATTATTGTTATTATCATTGTTATTATTATTATTATTATTATTATTATCATCATTATCATTATTATTATTATTATTATTATTATTATTATTATTATTGTTTTAATGTAGGTTGGCAGTATGCTGAAGACGCCTAAGTATGTGATCTGGCTGACGCACATCAACGGACAGTTCTCCCTTCTCTTCTCCACCAACATGGAACTCCTCAGTGACTGGAGGAAGGAACATAAATTCACGCTTCATTACTACACTGGCCTCGAGACGCAGACACAGACAACACGATTAACTATAGGTAAATATTACCGTTTTACTCCGATTAAGCGCACATATCTAAAATAAGCGCACCCTCTCCTTTTTTCTGAAAAGTATTTCAAGGGGCAAGCCAGCTCAGTGATTGGAGGAAGGTACATAAGTTCACGCTGCATTACTACACGGCCTCGAGACGCAGACACAGACAACACGATTAACTATAGGTAAATTACCGTTTTCTTCAGATTAAGTACACAGACACCAAAGAAGCGCACCCCTCCCCCTTTTTTCTGAAAAATATTGGAAGGGGCAAGCCATTTTCTGGCCATATGAACCTCCTCCTGCAAACGTAAATGTTTTTTGTGTAGATGGTTTTAGAAAATCTTTGTGTCCTTGTGCTTTGGACAAAAGTAGCCTCAGCATTGGAAAGGTTAAGTCAGTGAGGTAGGATTACCTCTCTGTTAATACGTACCATTTCTTAACCCTTCCAATGCTGAGGCTGCTTTTGTCCAAAGCACAAGGAACCAAAAAATATTGAAACCCATCTAAACCCTATCATGTTGGTATTCATTGGATAGCTCTCGCTGAGTGCTCTCAGGTGAGTACCCAAATGCCAGGATTTCGATATTGTTTTTTAGATTTTTAGCATTATTTTGTAATGGCTAAATTAGCCTCCACCAGAATAAGGGTTAATAAGATATCCTGGACTCCCCACCCCCACTATTAGTATTCAGACCACGAATATTAATCACCGGATACGCATCTACCAGGTCTTGCTTAACAGCCTGGCTACAACTAATAGCCCGGATGTTGGCCAGGATCACTCAAGAGGTGCGTTCTGCACATGTTGCTGCGCAACTTTCTCTGTAATGTAAACGATACTAGAGCCCTCATTGGTCTTCGTCTCATAGTGATGTCACACTGAGACCAGATTCTATGTGTAGTCAGGGTTCTGTGACTGGTCCTGTGGCAATTGGCCTGTGGCGACAAATCCATGTGTCTATTCATCTAAGTTTCAGACCGTATGACAGAAATGTTGTTTATTTGTAGACACCCGTTTTGGGAGGAAACTGAAGTCTAAGTCCCAGGGCGGTCAGGCAGAGGAGAAGAGGAAAATACCAGCGCTGGAACAGTGCATCATGACTAAGTATGTACAGCCAAAAAAGTAAACTTGAAATACAGAAAACCTTGTGTGCGTCGCATCATAGTCTTAGCCAACAGGGCATCTGGGTGTCATTTGGACAGCCAAACCCTCAAAAAACACCCTTTGGAACACACATAACAATTTCTTTGTGAGGAATTTCTTGAAATATCAATTTCAAACATATGATTTAATTTTTTACACCTCAATATAATTCCTATGGCACCTATTTACCATTGAACTGAGAAGATTATTATTATTATTATTATTATTATTATTATTATTATTATTATTTTTATTATTATTATTATTATTATTATTATTGTTATTATTATTATTATTATCTAACTCAAAGGCGTTGCTGTCAAACACAGTCATCTGGGACATTTTCACTGCACCTCTAAGTTAAGCCAAGCAATAGATCTTGTGTAGAAATAAGTCTATAATTAACTTCTTCATAACCCTCTGGTCACTATTTTCTTTAACCCTTATGCAGCTGGTGGCTAATTTTGCTAAAACAAAAATGATGCAAAAAAACTGAAAAATCACTGAAACCCAGGCAAATGGGTACTCATCTGAGAGTACTCCGTGAGAGCTTTCCTATGAATACCCACATGACGTGGTTAGGATGATTTTCATATTTTTTTGCATCGTTTTGAATTGTCAAAAGTAATCTCAGCATCTGAAGGGTTAAATCTAGAGCTGCACTCACCGAGGGAGATCAACTCATGAGCTCACCACCCGTTTAACTCGTGAGCTCATGAGCTCACAGGCGTTCCAATTTTCCAAAGAAATACTTATTTTCCAGCCCAGCTATTAAGACATAAATATTTATTGGCGGAGATTTATCAATATTGCCATGTTTATTTAATTCTAAAACGTGCTGACGAGGTACAAAGGTCAGTATAACACTCAACACCGCTTGAATGTATACATTGGAGATTTTAAAGAAGACATGACAGCGATAAGCAGTTATGTATGTTAATAATGTGTGTTAGTTGCTCTGTGTTACGTTTGTGTTCCCAACATAGACAAGCTCACGATTTGAACATTTCAGCTCGAGCTCGGCGAGTTTGACCCAGGGCTCGAGCAACTCGAGTTTGTGAGTGATGAGTGCAGCTCTAGTTAAATCCTCCTTCAACCTGTGTTATTTGTATATTTTCAGATGGTATGGTGCTGAGATAGACTGGAACGGTACCCACCCATTTCTATAGGAGAGTCCACAAGTAGCAACTGGTGTCTGATGTCTGGGCCATATTTTTACAAGCAAAACAAATATTCGCAGTGGAGAACATGACTGACTCATCCCTGTATGGGTGCAAAAAGACCTGACTATTTTAAAGACATTCTTCTAAAGAAAGGGTCTTTTTGAAGAATATATGAATAATAAGTTTTGAACAGAATCCCTAAACAATTCTACTTTGTATTTATCCCAAATGTATGATTTTTCTGAAGTTATTTTCATGCCAAATGTAGGAATATTAATATATACTGTAAACCACTTAAGTATAGCGGGAACAAAAAGATAGCGATGATAGCGCTCTGCCCATATGCGCTATTGTAAAATCCCCGTCTTCATCAAATTCTTAATTGAACTTGCAGCGGCTGTTCGTGCTCACCGCTATACTTAGATCACGCTATCCAGGGCAGTACCGTAGTTACGCTATATAATGTCCACGCTATATTTAAGTGATTTACAGTATATATATATATATATATATATATATATATATATATATATATATATATATATATATATATATATATATATTTGTATATATATATATATATATATATTTATATATATATACATATTTATATATATATATATATTTGTATATATATATATATATATATATATATATATATATATACATATATATTTATATATATATACATATTTATATATATATATATATATATATATATATATATATATATATATATATATATATATATATATATATATATATATTATATATATGTATAAATATATGTATAAATATATGTATATATATATGTATATATATGTTACAGTAAGAGTGTCAAACCAGGGATTTAGTCAAATCCCTAAAACTTTCAGGGAATCTGTCAAATTCCTGTTTCACTCAAGGATTCGGTCCCTAAATGTCTACGGATATGACTAAACCCCTAAAAATAGGTGGGTCATTTTTGACTTGTTTACTGGAGACCTTTCAGAGGGATTGTTGAATGACAATTACCTTTGTTTTATGCTTAGTTGAGCGCTACTTATGATTCCTGATTATCAAAGTAATGAGGTACAAAGTAATGCTGAATAATCAATGCTCAGCCCAAAATTATTGCTTGATGATGATGATAATTAGTATCTCAGTCAACGTTTATCAATTTCATCATTCTGACCCTCCTATTCTCAAGGATTTAGTCAAATCTCTAGACATTTAGGGACCACATCCTTGAGTGAAACAAGAATTTGACAGATTCCCTGAAAGTTTTAGGGATTTGACTAAATCCCTGGTTTGACACTCTTACTGTAACATATATATATATGTATATATATATATGTATATACATATATATATATATATATATATATTGTGTGTGTGTTGGAGCATCATAGAAGCTGAATGGGACAATGGTATAGTATTTCCAACTAAAAGGAATTAATGTAATGTGTGGAAGAGCTACACATCGGTATGTAGAATTGAACAGGATATTTAGGAGATACATTAATACTCTTTGGATTTATTAGTGTTTGATGTCTCCATGGCTTAAAACAGAGTAGGTCATATTCCAGCGAATTAAAAAAAAATCAGTGAATTAAAAAAAAAATCAGCGAATTAAAAAATATATATACTCCAATGACATAGATACCAGAGATTAGGTACAAATTATAGAAAGGCCCTCCCAACGCAGCTTATTTGTAAAGCAACCAGGCCAGTCAGCTTTAAACCATTCATGCTTAGGATAACGTTTTACCCTTATGCTTCTGGTGGCTAATTTGGCCTATAAAAAATGATGCGATAATCCTGAAAAATGACTGAAACCCTGGCACATGGGTACTCATCTGAGAGTGAGCTATCAAATGAATACCAACTAACATGACAGGGTTTAGATGGTTCTTCACAAATCTTTGGGTCGTTGTCCATTGGACGTAAGTAGGCTCGATATTGGTAGGGTTGAAATGATTTTTCTGCATTTAGGGTACTTGAGTCAATAACATAAGGATATAGTATGAAAGCCCACAGAGCCTGAAAAGAGTTGTGGCTCTAATACAGAATCATGTTTCTGTATAAACAAATGTGTTCAAAAAACCTGTAGTATGGTAGGGCTATGGTCTATCATTTTAACCCTTTTCAATGCTGGTGGCTACCTTGGTCAACATGAAATGATGACAAAAGGATCGGAAATGGCTGAAACCCTGGCACATGGGTACTCATCTGATAGTACTCAACGAGAGCTTTCCTATGAATACCCACATGACTAGGTTTGGATGATTTTCATAATTTTTAGCATTCTTGTGCATTGGACAAAAGTAAACTCAGCATCAGAAGGATTAATTGCCCGACAAGTTGATTTTCACAATTATACTGTTCTTGGCTAGTAAGGCTACCTCTAATGTCAGACCCTGGCGAATGGGGGTGTAAAAGGGATTAAAAGAATAAGACAATGTTTGTACAGTACAGACATTTAATTCCGTCACCAGTCGCCCAGTCAACTGCCAGTGCCTGATTGTACAAACCCCCATGGGCAACATGCCAAAATAATAAGCCAAGCACATCAATGAGCCAGGTAGTTTTGTGAATCAAAGCTACTTTCAGTTGTGTGGTCATCCATACTTCTATGCCCAGAAAACTGGGTGGCAACCGGGTGTCGAGTTATGTAATATGCCTGGGCTGCCTGCACATTTAGTGTAGGAATAACATGTCCATACTTCTATGCCCAGAAAACTGGGTGGCAACCAGTAGTGGAGTCATGTATAATGCCTGGGCTGCCTGCGCATTTAGTGTAGGAATTACATGTCCATACTTCTATGCCCAGAAAACTGGGTGGCAACCAGTAGTGGAGTCATGTATAATGCCTGGGCTGCCTGCACATTTAGTGCAGGAATTACATGTCCATACTTCTATGCCCAGAAAACTGGGTGGCAACCAGTAGTGGAGTCATGTATTATGCCTGGGCTGCCTGCGCATTTAGTGCAGGAATTACATGTCCATACTTCTATGCCCAGAAAACTGGGTGGCAACCAGTAGTGGAGTCATGTATAATGCCTGGGCTGCCTGCGCATTTTGTGCAGGAATTACATGTCCATACTTCTATGCCCAGAAAACTGGGTGGCAACCGGTGGTGGAGTCATGTATAATGCCTGGGCTGCCTGCGCATTTAGTGTAGGAATTACATGTCCATACTTCTATGCCCAGAAAACTGGGTGGCAACCGGTGGTGGAGTCATGTATAATGCCTGGGCTGCCTGCGCATTTAGTGCAGGAATTACATGTCCATACTTCTATGCCCAGAAAACTGGGTGGCAACCAGTAGTGGAGTCATGTATAATGCCTGGGCTGCCTGCGCATTTAGTGCAGGAATTACATGTCCATACTTCTATGCCCAGAAAACTGGGTGGCAACCATTAGTGGAGTCATGTATTATGCCTGGGCTGCCTGCACATTTAGTGCAGGAATTACATGTCCATACTTCTATGCCCAGAAAACTGGGTGGCAACCGGTGGTGGAGTCATGTATAATGCCTGGGCTGCCTGCACATTTAGTGTAGGAATTACATGTCCATACTTCTATGCCCAGAAAACTGGGTGGCAACCAGTAGTGGAGTCATGTATTATGCCTGGGCTGCCTGCACATTTAGTGCAGGAATTACATGTCCATACTTCTATGCCCAGAAAACTGGGTGGCAACCAGTAGTGGAGTCATGTATTATGCCTGGGCTGCCTGCGCATTTAGTGTAGGAATTACATGTCCATACTTCTATGCCCAGAAAACTGGGTGGCAACCGGTGGTGGAGTCATGTATAATGCCTGGGCTGCCTGCACATTTAGTGCAGGAATTACATGTCCATACTTCTATGCCCAGAAAACTGGGTGGCAACCAGTAGTGGAGTCATGTATAATGCCTGGGCTGCCTGCGCATTTAGTGCAGG
Source organism: Maea johnstoni (assembly GCA_963942565.1). NCBI lineage: Eukaryota > Metazoa > Annelida > Polychaeta > Spionida > Magelonidae > Maea > Maea johnstoni. Next base: position 26,158,530 of record OZ012698.1, on the reverse strand, counting down.
AATTACATGTCTATACTTCTATGCCCAGAAAACTGGGTGGCAACCAGTAGTGGAGTCATGTATTATGCCTGGGCTGCCTGCACATTTAGTGCAGGAATTACATGTCCATACTTCTATGCCCAGAAAACTGGGTGGCAACCAGTAGTGGAGTCATGTATTATGCCTGGGCTGCCTGCGCATTTAGTGTAGGAATTACATGTCCATACTTCTATGCCCAGAAAACTGGGTGGCAACCAGTAGTGGAGTCATGTATAATGCCTGGGCTGCCTGCGCATTTAGTGCAGGAATTACATGTCCATACTTCTATGCCCAGAAAACTGGGTGGCAACCGGTGGTGGAGTCATGTATAATGCCTGGGCTGCCTGCACATTTAGTGCAGGAATTACATGTCCATACTTCTATGCCCAGAAAACTGGGTGGCAACCAGTAGTGGAGTCATGTATTATGCCTGGGCTGCCTGCACATTTAGTGCAGGAATTACATGTCCATACTTCTATGCCCAGAAAACTGGGTGGCAACCGGGGGTGGAGTCATGTATTATGCCTGGGCTGCCTGCACATTTAGTGCAGGAATTACATGTCCATACTTCTATGCCCAGAAAACTGGGTGGCAACCAGTAGTGGAGTCATGTATTATGCCTGGGCTGCCTGCACATTTAGTGCAGGAATTACATGTCCATACTTCTATGCCCAGAAAACTGGGTGGCAACCAGTAGTGGAGTCATGTATTATGCCTGGGCTGCCTGCACATTTAGTGCAGGAATTACATGTCCATACTTCTATGCCCAGAAAACTGGGTGGCAACCAGTAGTGGAGTCATGTATTATGCCTGGGCTGCCTGCGCATTTAGTGCAGGAATTACATGTCCATACTTCTATGCCCAGAAAACTGGGTGGCAACCAGTAGTGGAGTCATGTATTATGCCTGGGCTGCCTGCACATTTAGTGCAGGAATTACATGTCCATACTTCTATGCCCAGAAAACTGGGTGGCAACCAGTAGTGGAGTCATGTATTATGCCTGGGCTGCCTGCACATTTAGTGCAGGAATTACATGTCCATACTTCTATGCCCAGAAAACTGGGTGGCAACCAGTAGTGGAGTCATGTATAATGCCTGGGCTGCCTGCACATTAAGTGCAGGAATTACATGTCCATACTTCTATGCCCAGAAAACTGGGTGGCAACCGGTGGTGGAGTCATGTATAATGCCTGGGCTGCCTGCGCATTTAGTGCAGGAATTACATGTCCATACTTCTATGCCCAGAAAACTGGGTGGCAACCGGTGGTGGAGTCATGTATAATGCCTGGGCTGCCTGCGCATTTAGTGTAGGAATTACATGTCCATACTTCTATGCCCAGAAAACTGGGTGGCAACCAGTAGTGGAGTCATGTATAATGCCTGGGCTGCCTGCACATTTAGTGCAGGAATTACATGTCCATACTTCTATGCCCAGAAAACTGGGTGGCAACCAGTAGTGGAGTCATGTATTATGCCTGGGCTGCCTGCGCATTTAGTGCAGGAATTACATGTCCATACTTCTATGTCCAGAAAACTGGGTGGCAACCGGTGGTGGAGTCATGTATAATGCCTGGGCTGCCTGCACATTTAGTGCAGGAATTACATGTCCATACTTCTATGCCCAGAAAACTGGGTGGCAACCAGTAGTGGAGTCATGTATAATGCCTGGGCTGCCTGCACATTTAGTGCAGGAATTACATGTCCATACTTCTATGCCCAGAAAACTGGGTGGCAACCAGTAGTGGAGTCATGTATTATGCCTGGGCTGCCTGCGCATTTAGTGCAGGAATTACATGTCCATACTTCTATGCCCAGAAAACTGGGTGGCAACCAGTAGTGGAGTCATGTATTATGCCTGGGCTGCCTGCACATTTAGTGTAGGAATTACATGTCCATACTTCTATGCCCAGAAAACTGGGTGGCAACCGGTGGTGGAGTCATGTATAATGCCTGGGCTGCCTGCACATTTAGTGTAGGAATTACATGTCCATACTTCTATGCCCAGAAAACTGGGTGGCAACCAGTAGTGGAGTCATGTATTATGCCTGGGCTGCCTGCGCATTTAGTGTAGGAATTACATGTCCATACTTCTATGCCCAGAAAACTGGGTGGCAACCAGTAGTGGAGTCATGTATTATGCCTGGGCTGCCTGCGCATTTAGTGCAGGAATTACATGTCCATACTTCTATGCCCAGAAAACTGGGTGGCAACCAGTAGTGGAGTCATGTATTATGCCTGGGCTGCCTGCACATTTAGTGCAGGAATTACATGTCCATACTTCTATGCCCAGAAAACTGGGTGGCAACCGGTGGTGGAGTCATGTATAATGCCTGGGCTGCCTGCGCATTTAGTGTAGGAATTACATGTCCATACTTCTATGCCCAGAAAACTGGGTGGCAACCGGTGGTGGAGTCATGTATAATGCCTGGGCTGCCTGCGCATTTAGTGCAGGAATTACATGTCCATACTTCTATGCCCAGAAAACTGGGTGGCAACCAGTAGTGGAGTCATGTATTATGCCTGGGCTGCCTGCACATTTAGTGCAGGAATTACATGTCCATACTTCTATGCCCAGAAAACTGGGTGGCAACCGGTGGTGGAGTCATGTATTATGCCTGGGCTGCCTGCACATTTAGTGCAGGAATTACATGTCCATACTTCTATGCCCAGAAAACTGGGTGGCAACCAGTAGTGGAGTCATGTATTATGCCTGGGCTGCCTGCACATTTAGTGCAGGAATTACATGTCCATACTTCTATGCCCAGAAAACTGGGTGGCAACCGGTGGTGGAGTCATGTATTATGCCTGGGCTGCCTGCACATTTAGTGCAGGAATTACATGTCCATACTTCTATGCCCAGAAAACTGGGTGGCAACCAGTAGTGGAGTCATGTATAATGCCTGGGCTGCCTGCACATTTAGTGTAGGAATTACATGTCCATACTTCTATGCCCAGAAAACTGGGTGGCAACCAGTAGTGGAGTCATGTATTATGCCTGGGCTGCCTGCGCATTTAGTGCAGGAATTACATGTCCATACTTCTATGTCCAGAAAACTGGGTGGCAACCGGTGGTGGAGTCATGTATAATGCCTGGGCTGCCTGCACATTTAGTGCAGGAATTACATGTCCATACTTCTATGCCCAGAAAACTGGGTGGCAACCAGTAGTGGAGTCATGTATAATGCCTGGGCTGCCTGCACATTTAGTGCAGGAATTACATGTCCATACTTCTATGCCCAGAAAACTGGGTGGCAACCAGTAGTGGAGTCATGTATAATGCCTGGGCTGCCTGCACATTTAGTGCAGGAATTACATGTCCATACTTCTATGCCCAGAAAACTGGGTGGCAACCAGTAGTGGAGTCATGTATTATGCCTGGGCTGCCTGCACATTTAGTGCAGGAATTACATGTCCATACTTCTATGCCCAGAAAACTGGGTGGCAACCAGTAGTGGAGTCATGTATTATGCCTGGGCTGCCTGCACATTTAGTGCAGGAATTACATGTCCATACTTCTATGCCCAGAAAACTGGGTGGCAACCGGGGGTGGAGTCATGTATTATGCCTGGGCTGCCTGCACATTTAGTGCAGGAATTACATGTCCATACTTCTATGCCCAGAAAACTGGGTGGCAACCGGTAGTGGAGTCATGTATTATGCCTGGGCTGCCTGCACATTTAGTGCAGGAATTACATGTCCATACTTCTATGCCCAGAAAACTGGGTGGCAACCGGTGGTGGAGTCATGTATAATGCCTGGGCTGCCTGCGCATTTAGTGTAGGAATTACATGTCCATACTTCTATGCCCAGAAAACTGGGTGGCAACCAGTAGTGGAGTCATGTATAATGCCTGGGCTGCCTGCACATTTAGTGCAGGAATTACATGTCCATACTTCTATGCCCAGAAAACTGGGTGGCAACCAGTAGTGGAGTCATGTATTATGCCTGGGCTGCCTGCACATTTAGTGTAGGAATTACATGTCGGCTCTGTATCTTGTCAAGAATGGTCAGGAATCTCTTTAACCCTTCCAATGCTGAGGCTACTTTTGCCCAATGCACAAGAATGCAAAGATCGTTAAAAAACATCTAAACCCTGTCATATTGGTACTCATTGGATAGCCCTCACTGAGTACTCTCAAATGAGTACCCATATGCCAGGGTTTCAGAGATTTTTCAGGACTTTTGCATCATTATGTATTGTCCAACTTGGCCACCAGCAGCATAAGGGTTAACAACTGAACAATTATCTACAAACCAAAGTCATTAATTAATTACTAATTAACTTATTAATGGATTCATTCTATGGTATTTGCTTCTCTGTCATAACTTGTCATGAGCTATCTGTATTTGTTTGATTTGCATATTGTGATGTAAATATGAGTTATTTGATCATAGAATGAAACAGACAAATAGTATAATAAAATGGTTGTTGAAAATATACTTGCGTTTGCTTCTTTATTAAATCCTTAACATACTGTAAATCACTTAAATATGGCGTGAACATTATATAGCGCAATTCTGGTACTGCCATGGATAGCGTGATCTAAGTATAGCGGTGAACAGGAATAGCAGCAGGAAGTTCAATTAAGAATTTAATAAAGACAGGGATTTTATGATAGCGCATATGGGCAGAGCGCTATTATCGCTATCTTATTGTTCCCGCTATACTTAAGTGATTTACAGTAATTGAACAAATACCTATTGGATGTACCCCTTATGCTGGTGGTGGCTAACTTTGCCAATACAGAATAATGCAAAAAAGCTGAAAGATAACTGAAATCATGGCAAATGGGTACTCACCTGAGAGTACTCAGCGAGAGCTTTTCAATGAATACCACATTGACATGGTTTAGATGGTTTGCAAAAATCTTTCTGTCCTTGTGCTTTGGACACAAGTAGCCTCAGAATTGGAAAGGTTAAATCCATCTTTAGCATTTAAAATAGATACTTTTTCACATTAAACACTCATGCATTAAACGCCATGCAGTAAGCAGTTCCGTTACAAACATCGAATACATCCATTTATTGATCAACTTAATACATTCAATACACCCACATGTTGCTCATTTTTTTTAAAGTAAATGCATCCATACATTGAACACAATATATTGGATTCATCATCATGATGAAAATTATCATACTTTTTATAATTTCATAAACGAAAATTTGATTTCTTGGACCACATAAGAAGTGTTTGATGAACCTTTCTAATGCTTAGACTACTTTCCTCCAAAGCACAAGGACGCAAGGATTTCTGAAAACCATCTAAACTCTGTCATGTTGGTATTCATTGGATAGCTCTCGTTGAGTAGTCTCAGATGATTACCCATTTGCCAGGGGTTTTCAGCTTTTTTTTTGCATCATTTTGTAATGGCCAAATTAGCTACCACCAGCATAAGGTGTTCAATGTATGTTTTGTTTGACAGTTTCCACTGTAGGTTGTCATCGTTGTAGGATCTGATAAACCCTCGGATGTGTTTGGTCACCTAAGATAAACCATTAGGCCTAAAAAAATCCCTACCCTAAAGTTTTTATCGCCCTCACAACTCCCAACTCCCAACCAACGTAAAACATAAATAAAACTCACATTTTTGACCAAAAAAATAATGCAAAAAAAAAAGATTTTACCGACCTACCTACCCTATATTTTTTCAAACCGTTACAGGAAACAAACCATATTTTTTTCTTGGCCTCATCAAAAGATTGCTCAGTTTTCTCAGCACACTAGTACCAATGCACAATTCACCCTTCACCGGTATGTCCTCGTTATAGATCAAAGCGCACTCCGTGGCATACTCCTATATATGACGCAGTATGTATACATGCATGCATGTATGTATGTATATTTATTGACCATGGCTTTCGTCGTTAAGGACGTGGTACTTATATTTCTCAACGTAGTGTTTGAGCAGCTGTATTTATTACAGTGTTGCATTTAGAGGGTTGTCTTGCTGCAATAAGCATCACACAAATTTAGTTACCATGATATGTGACGCTCTACACTTCATTGCTCTATTTATCCACTGTGTCCTGGCTAAGAATGGTCAGAAAGACTACAAGATGTACACTAGCAGGCCAGAATGTCGTTTGAGTGATAACAAAGGGCTACGAGGAAATACAAGAAACATAGTTCAGGCTGAGAATGACGTCCATTGTGCCCGCAAATGCAATGCGGACGTCAAGTGCGCATCATTCAATTTTGACGCCAAGAATCGCAATTGTCAGTTAAACTGGGGATTCGCTGGAGAAAACTGCCAAGCACTGACAGATATGCCGGGATTCAAGTACTATCAGCAGGTAGTGTAGAATATAAGCAACATTTTGATATTGGTGAATTGAATTGGTCAATAATTTTAACTAGTTTGCATACAAAGTTGGCTACACTCACAGAGATGTACATGTTACATTTCCTACGATTGATCATTTGATATTTGCAGTCACACACACACTCATATATATATATATATATATATATATATATATATATATATATATATATATATATATATATATATATATATATATATATATATATATATATATATATATATATTATATATATATAATATATATAATATATGTAATATATATTTATATATATATAAATATATATATATATATATATATATATATATATATATAAATATTTATATATATATATATATATATATATATATATATATATATATATATATATATATATATAAATATATATATATATATATGTATGTATGTATGTATATATATATGTATATATATATATATATATATATATATATATATATATATATATATATATATATATATATATATATATATATATATATATATATATATATATATAAACAGCGACAATAAGTGGATGGCTTATGTTTCTCTGAATGCATGTAATAGTTACCGTCTAATAAGCTGAAAGTTATCCTTTATAACAAGAACTATATGCAGGTTACTGTAAAGTTTTCATGGGATTTTATTTTTCAAAACTCAATATATATATTCAATATTGTGATAAAAATCTAGTTTATTTTTTAATACTCAATATATATATTCAATACTGTGATAAAGGTCTTGTTTATTTCTTAATACTCAATATATATTCAATACTGTGGTAAAAATCCAGTTTATTTTTCAATACTCAACAGTATTGATCTTGTTTATCTTTTAATACGTAATATATATTCAATACTGTGGTAAAAATCTTGTTTAGTTTTCAATACTCAATATACATGTTTATTATATGCCTACTGCTCATTCTCTGCTGTGATTGGTCAGATCATGGTCACATGACCACCTTACAAAATTGATATTGGTGTGCATAATTCTTTAGATTCGTTAAGTATTTTATTTGAATGAGCAGTAGGCATATAATAAAACAAATATGGCACTTTGGTTTCGTGTCAATATCAATTTTTATTGCACTCTGAAAAATGATATTGCACTCGGCGCAAGCGCCTCGTGCAATATCATTTTTCTGAGTGCAATAAAATTTGATATTGCACTCACCCAAGTGCCATATTTGTATAATATTCAAGACTGTGATAAAAAATCTTGTTTATTTTTCAATACTCTATACATATTCACTACTTTGATTTTAGGTGGATGAGAGATGTTCCTATCATGGAATGTGGATACATGAAACGTGTGGCTGTAGATGCGAAACGCCATATTTAGGCAAGCTGTGCAAGAAAAAGTATCATGGTAGGTTTCAACTAATATTATAATATGTATGTAAAATAATGGTACTTATTTCTTTTCCTTTCATGAAAGTGGATGTTTTCTGGAATATTGTTCTTTTATACAAATTTTCAAATAAGAGCAGGGTAAAGGGAAAACGGTCTGCTTGATGATAGTACCTAATTGTCTAGAGAATAATGATGTTACTTACGAATATCCATATGAAGAAAACGTGCATATGGATAAGCTAATACCTGCGCTTTGAGTACAATAGAAACCACCAATAGTTGACCCATTAACTCTTAAGAGTTAAATTTGAAATTGTCGTCAGGGTCTTTGACATTTTTGACAATAACTCAGAAATTAAGAAAGCTTTTAGAAAACATTTGAAGGAGAGTTGTTGGTAATATTCTGATGAACATTTCCCCTTCAAATATTTCCTGAAATATGCTTTTGGCTAAAAGATTTCACCAAAATCATCTTGTTGAAATAAATGCTGGCGTTACTCTTTATTTTCAGAGAATGCAGTTCCCAGGAACCACGGTAATCCGCCAGTGAAGTACTGGGGATACATATCGACTAACTTAAATCTTCTCACTGGCATGCCATTCCCGCTAGATGGCACTGTTGTAGGATGGGTGTATTATATGAGTAGAGGTAAGCATCCAGAAAAACTCCATTCAAGAGGTGAACTTTTGGATTGAGGGTGTAATATTTTGGTAGGAAACGCGAAGTTGTGCGGAAACTGGGCGCCCGCGACCGCACATCAGCTGAAGCAGAAATAGGTCAATCTCACTAAACTCCAGAGTAAAGCTTACTCTAGCTTACTCACTAAACTCTAGAGTAAAGCTTACTCTAGCTTACTCACTAAACTCTAGAGTAAAGCTTACTCTAGCTTACTCACTAAACTCTAGAGTTAGTCTATCAGATGTTTCAATTCCATTTTAGAATACAGATTGTACCAAGAAAGCATGGGAACTACATTTATTGATACCCTCTACTGATTGATCTCGTTGTCTCTATTATTGCTACAAAGGCTTGTAATATTCCAGGCAATCCGGCACATTTTTTGGCTAAACCCATCACTAATTGCAAAAGAAGCGAAACCTGTTTTATTTGAAAGGAGACTATATGAGGAATGATATATCAAAAATCCCACTCAATCAAAATATTGGAACATATTAAAATTAAGACCGAAAGTTCCAGATTCCCAAGGGTTTGGGAGGTCTAGGTAGAATGAAGTCTATAGCAAACTGAATGTTTGATTTGCACTATAAAATGCCCACCAAAAGGTTTTTACTTGATGCTCTTTAAAGATAGGACCTAATCTTATATTTAAATTATTATATTGGGGGAGGGATGGGTGCGTGAAGGGTGATAGTGAAGAAAGCGCCTTAACTCTGGAATGTGTTTTCATATCAACAGTAGGAAGTTTGTTTACTTGAATTAACATACATATAATTGGTTTTACTCCCTTTAGCCAGTTGGTGGCAGCACTGTAGTGTTTAGTGTCCACCATTTTCGGTGTTGTTCAGCTCCAAAGGATGGCACTCAGGCTAAGAGGTCCGGATTGTCAAACAGAGAAGTACATTTATTATCAGTTCCTCTCTAATTATAGCAGCTGATTGGTCAATTTCTTTGTTGTACTGGACTGAATTGTGTTTCTAAAATTAGTTTTAAAGTGTAACTCCACCTTCAAAATTAAAAAAGATATGTTTTAGAGCTCAGTGTCACCTTTCTCAGGACACCTTGATTACAATTGTACTCCGCAAATTGATTGAGATATTTAAGTTTGTAGCTTGCAAAATACAGCAAATTCACTGCCTCAGCATGTTCATGGAGGCACCATCTTGGAGCTTATCAGAAACAGGAAGTTATGTCATACTGCTACATCCAGGCTGAGGACCATTCAGAACTGATCACACCAACACATTCTCTCATTAGTAAATGACTTGCAAAGAGGATAGTGGTGTATCAGACTCAACAAACAAAGGCACTGTGTCTCAGTGTATACCTATATACCGGTAATGCAAGTTATGTTTGCTAGAGGTATACCAGGTTCTGTGTGGCAAAGGCAATGAGGGAAAAGAGACCTGTAGTAAAGGGGTTATAGATGAGCTTTAGGGCTCAAGAAATTCTACCAATTTACAAAATAGCCTGACATTTAGTATTCTTACAATGTTCTGACACTGTCTTCTTGCTATGAAAGGACGTTTACAATTAGTTAGCTGCGTGTGTATTGTCAGTGTGTCAGATGCTCAGGAATTGACTGCAATACACATTAATCTAAAAGGAATTGCGTCTGCTTTGGTCCCATGCTTTACCCAGGAGGTGTTAACTGCAATAAACATCGCACAATTATTTCCAAAATTTGCATTCAGACTAGTTACTGTTAGAAAAACACAAGTATATGAAGTACAATTATGAAACCAGATGGCCAAGAAGCCATCTTCCAAGTATATTGTGACAATGTTTTAGTTATTATTCATAATAGCTATTAACTTGATTACTCATTTGCCACAAGTAAAGGAGTGTATTCATTTAAGCACAGACAAACGTGGGGACATCTCTTTGTGTCTCTATCTGAGAAGGAATGTATCTGTTGCCATGATTGGGATATTCTAGAGGAAAAACTATAGGTTCAAGATGTTGACAGTGTAACCGTTACACTGTAACAGAACACATGGACTTTGATGTTTCCTGCCTGAATCCTTCAGTACTGGCAACCTCTTATGTTGCATTCATGTGATTCAAAGGTATTGGAGGTAGAGCCCCAGCGATTCTCAACATCAAGTAGGTTTTTACTCAATAATGAATACAACTCTGCAAGTTTTTATGTACCAGCTATGTAAGAAATTATTGTTGCAAAAGGAGTATATATTTAAGGGCTGTCCCATTTGAAAAAAAGGAAGAGGAAAAGTACCAAATAAACCTTTCAGCACCAAAATTCCTTCCACCCTGGATGTCAAATAAATGACGATTTTTTTCTCTATTTTGGAAAACAGTGGCCCTTTACTGTGTCACACAAACACATAGAATTATATCAATGGTATATTCAACTTATTTTACAAGATGCTAATGCTAATCTACCTGTACTTCTAAACTAATGCCTACAGTTTACAGAGAAATACAGCAAATATAACACATTTTGAATTTTGCTATTGTATGACAGTAAACTATTATTATAAATGTATTCTTCCGATTACGCAAACACCCTCTTTATTTGAAAATTATTGGGAGGAGGAGGTCAGTGTACATCATTTTCTGGCATTCAGAACTTCCCCCACTCAATCTAAATGTTTCTTACCTTTAAATGTGGGGCTGTCAGAGACCATATATTGATCATGTTTCAATGGTACATGCGCTTATTTGGAGAATCATTGTTGCATCCAAAAGCTTGACAATTCACCATCTTTCATTCTTTGCGCTCAAGTTTTGAGCTGTCCACAGTCTCAGGGTTCATTTCTCCAAGGGGCATATGCCCCTAGATTTTGCTGTGGGCTCCTAGATTTTTCAAACTAGGCGCCCAAAATAGTATGTATAATAACCAGAAATCCTATTTTTGGCCAATACTTTTTGTCAAAAGACCTTCTCTGGCCCCTAGCCTGAAATCTAAATGTCAGACCCCGGGCCCACTAGAGCTAGCCCCTAAGCTCCCTCACTAGGCTGTTACAGGAAGTCACAGCATGACATCACACGCATATAATTAACATCACTAATTAGGCTCCCTCTGAATAAACATGGCAGCCCCCATAAAGTTACCTTTAAATGGTATTATCTCAGTTTATCTGCAGAGTACAATTGTAACCAAGGTGTCCTAAGAAAGGTGAGATTGAGCTCTACAACATATCTTTTTTAATTTTGAAGGTGGAGTTACACTTTAATGTTGATCAATGTTAGGAGTCCAATATCACTCTGGTATTTGAATCCTAACAATGCTTTTCACAAGTTCATTGTTAGGACCCCAGTATATGTATATTACTTCTGGTAGTGCCATGGCAACCAGTGGCCCGTATACCATAGCAATAGAGGGATTTTAAAATGGTGGCCAAAATGACATTCAGGCACTGGTCTGGAGTGCTTGATAGAAACCCACAAAAGGGATATAGTATCATGGAACAAGTTAATAGTAGAATATAATTCCTGTTAAAATTGTTTGATATGTTAGCTACTTGTTTGGTAAAGCATCAACATAGACAACTTGTATTGTGATTTCTCAATGAATGTCAGCATTCTCTCTTTGTTTTACTATGTATCATGATTTCACCAATATGTTTATTTTTTAACAATTGTTTCATTGCAAAGTACACATTGTTCCAATACTTTGATTAAGTGGGATTTTCACTATGTTATTATATATACACCAATGCTCTTAATGCAGTAGGTTTCGTTTCTTTTGCAATTGGTGGTGGGTAAAACCCTACTTTGCCTGGACTATGTGGTAGAGTCACTTGGTAACAATACCCATTGTTTCACATCGCCCAACAAAAATGGTGTGCTCCAGGATCAATTTTATAATTTCACAAGGCACATTGATTAACTGAAGCTGAAATTATAATAATATACGTATATTAAGCGAGAACGCATCTATCTATCTATATCTATATCTATCTATATAAATATAAATATATATATATATATATATATATATATATATATATATATATATATATATATATATATATATATATATATATATATATATATATTCATTTCCTTAGTTTCAGCTCGTAGGCCGTTTGTTGGCATATATCGACGTGTTGGAGTCGATCGGTTTAAGTTGCTCAACAAGACTGAGCTCCCCTACACAAGCAGTGGCGAGCACAGCTACCTCATGGAGTGTCCCTGGCACGTGCAGCAAGGAGATTTGATTGGCCTACACACCTTTCCTGGGTATAACAACGGCATAAGCAAGTGCATAAAAGATAAGCATGGGAATCAAGGCACATGTGCGTATGGTACATACGGTTTATTTTCCCTAAGCACTCTAAAGAATGATGCACTCATAGAGGGGAACGACTACACTATAACAGCGATTTCCAGCCGCCGAAAGTATGCTGTCCAAGCGTTGTTCTATTGATATGTAATTGAGTCGATCTTAAGTCTGAGATATTGCGCCAATTCAAGTCTGATATATCGCGCCAATTTAAGTCTGAGATATTGCGCCAATTTAAGTCTGAGATATTGCGCCAATTTAAGTCTGATATATTGCGCCAATTTAAGTCTGAGATATTGCGCCAATTTAAGTCTGGGATATTGCGCCAATTTAAGTCTGGGATATTGCCAATTTAAGTCTGAGATATTGTGCCAATTTAAGTCTGAGATATTGCGCTATTTAAGTCTGATATATTGCGCCAATTTAAGTCTGATATATTGCGCCAATTTAAGTCTGAGATATTGCGCCAATTTAAGTCTGGGATATTGCGCCAATTTAAGCCTGGGATATTGCGTCAATTTAAGTCTGAGATATTGCGATAATTTAAGTCTGAGATATTGTGCCAATTTAAGTCTGAGGTATTGCGCTATTTAAGTCTGAGATAGTGCACCTATTTAAATCTGAGATATTGCGCCAATTTAAGTCTGGGATATTGTGCCAATTTAAGTCTGAGATATCGCGCCAATTTAAGTCTGAGATATTGTGCCAACTTAAGTCTGAGATATTGCGCCAATTTAAGTCTGAGATATCGCGCCAATTCAAATCTTAGATATTGCGCGCACTATCTCAGACTTAAATAGCGCAATATCTCAGACTTAAATTGGCACAATATCTCAGACTTCAAAAGTCGAATATCTGGAAACTGAACTGAAAGAAGGCAACGACATGTATACCATTATATATGTTATATCACATTATTCACATAGTTCATGGATAATGATAAACTTGTCAATAAGAGGGTATTCTGATATGATATGGACCTCTTAGATAACATATCTGCATATTTTTATTTTTGGTAAGTGTCAAGACTCACTCGACTTGAAATCTGGACTTTACCAATGTTTGGTCATTCAAATGTTTGGCAAAGTCCAATATTAAGGTCCTACCTCTACTAGGGATGAATATGGTGAAGATCAGTTTTAAATAGAATCATTTTGAATGCTCTCGTTAGCTTCAAAATTACTTACAGAATGCAGTTTAGATGCCGATTTAGATTAAATGCCGATGTCCCGGTCCTGTCACAATTCAACGTATATGTGACATGACCTTAGACCTAGAGGGGGTTTATATCCGTCATATTCTAAAACTCTGGCTTCGAAGACTGTATCGTTATACACTTACAGTTAATCATGATATGGAAATAATGGTGAAATGTTCTAGCTCAAGGGGGTCTGCATAGCCGAAGCAGATATCTAGGTCGCCTGGTAGCTTTTTACGAGAAACACCTCATGCCTGTTATAATTCCACAGATTTAAAGAAGGATGTGATACCAGTAATTTGCTTGTACTCCATATACTTTTGATGGATTGTGACATGCTCCTACTATATATGATGAAATCAGTATAACTGTTTGTGTAACCGTAGCTTTGTTAATAGTCATGATTAAAGAAGCCACCCCTTTCACACACACACACACACAAATATATATATATATATATATATATATATATATATATATATATATATATATATATATATATATATATATATATATATATATACATATATATATATACATATATATATATATATATATATATATATATATATATATATATATATACATATATATATATACATATATATATATATATATATATATATATATATATATATATATGTATATATATATATATATATATATATATATATATATATATATATATGTATATATATATATATATATATGTATATATATATATATATATGTATATATATATATATGTATATATATATATATATGTATATATATATATATGTATATATATATATATATATATATATATATGTATATATATATATATGTATATATATATATATGTATATATATATATATATGTATATATATATATATATATGTATATATATATATATGTATATATATATATATATATGTATATATATATATATATATATATATATATATATATATATATATATACATATATATATATACACGGAGTGAGGCATGGGATATTGATTCGCATCGCCGTGATACATCGAGTTGATCACAGTGTAAGAAAAAGGGCGAAGGCTTTAGCATTTGAAAACGTTTCAAAGTGACCCTATATTAGTAAAATAACTTTAATTGTAAATTGTTAGATAGTGATATATATTCAATTTGTAATGAGAAAAGTAGTATTACTGTTTACCAGTCAAAGTATCGTGTGACAAAATTAAACAATGGCTTTGTAGACTTAGCGAGAAAGTAATCACTTGTCAGACAGAAGAATGATTGTAGGCGATCTTGAAAACAATTGAACCAAAAGACTATGATGAGAAAAAAAACACCTGATGAGAAGATCCCTACGATTGTTCAAGTCCAGCACACAATTTATCACATCTTTAGACATGAAAATATATGACAAAAGTCAGAGGCAAAATGGGAAGGTTTGAAAGAAAATGTGCCTTTGTTAAACAAGAATGGTGTATCATAAATACAGTCTACATCAGTTATTACAGTATGATTGGTTATCTTACAAGGTAATTATATACATTTATTAATTATTATATAAAGGATCTTTAATGTCACTTATTTTCTTTTAATATTATAAGGTACTTGACTGTCACATTCCCTGTATATCCATTATTTACTAAACAAAAAGGTTGCTATGACACCAATAAAGATTAATGATAGTTGCATTTGCTGTATGATCATGTTCTTAATATGTCTGCATCAACGATTGTTATCGTAAACTTTGTCTTATCTCCCTCGTCGTATGTTATAGGTTGAGGGTCTTGCCTGACCTGTCGAGAAATGGATATAACTGATTTCAAAATCACAAAGAATTAAATAAATTAAATATGTGGCTCGCTCGGTCCCTCTGTGTCTTTGGGATTACTTATATAATACATTATCTTCTTTCTCATCGTCATTTATCTCCAAAAGAGCCCATCGATATTCTTTTCCCATATTTGTGTTGGTTGTGTCTCCTTTTCTACGGCTTTCATTTGTTCTCAATTGCTTCACAGGAATAGTTACCTCAAATAGCTCTGACGGCCGTGTGGTCTCAGGCGCCGCCACTGACTGCAAGCTGTCTTTCACCACCGCCTGGGGGTCGAATCCCGGCATGGGCATGTTAGAAAGTTGCCAGTGACTTGAGGCTAGGCGGTGGTTTTTGCCGGGTACCCGGGTTTCATCCATTACTTACAACAGTCTAGTCACGAATTAGCCACAATTGGCATAGATGTGACGAAAAACAAAATTCAAATTCCTCAAATAGCCTTTTGCAACACCCCAATGAAGGATATTGGTTTATGATTCAATGGCATAGACCTAGTCATTGACACTTGGTAAATATGAAATCTGATGAACTCTCCTATAGATGGATGAGAATAGAATGAGTACATAGCAATGATCAATTCTGTAGCTGCAGGGATTATAGGTATCTTAGTTGTGATGTTTGTTTATACCTGCGGCAAAATGGTATCTCACATTTTATGAGGCTAGGTTTCATTAAGAAAGGGTATATTTTGTGTGTGGAGTAAATAGATAGCTTCGTTTACCAGTACATAGCGACAGTGGCGGGAACATGGCCTATGTATTATTTGGCCTACATAATTATCTATGGATCTTTCCTATCTTCAAATGTATGAAAAGTAGAGAGTTCAGAACAAGACGCGACAGTAAAGACAATAACATATTTATGATTGTATATAGTTTTTGCTGTTATGATCGTAGTTATGATGTTTGCAGGAACGTTTTGATGAAAGTGTTGAAATTTATAAAGGAGAAAAATAAAGCCGTGAAGTAGTTTGACGAGATCAAAAACTATTTTTTTTCATCTACCCTGCTTCTATTTGATTATTCAGCCTGTACAAAGTATATATTGCTAGGACGGTACGACTTGTAACACAGAATACATGAATACATTGGATATAAAAAGTCATAATCTAAGTATGAGCTTTGCCCGGGGGGGCACTCAGGTACAGAGGGGGGCTGCACCCGCGTTACCACTGGTTACGTATTTTGCGGAAGAAGGGGTCTTTTTTCAAGACCTCCGCATGTCCGCGATTTTGTAAAAGAAGGGTACTTTTTGTACCCAGGTACGAAGTAAGGGGTTGAAAATCCCCTTACAATCCACGAAACATACGCGGCTCTGACGCCGAGTGACTCCCGAAGTGACTGGGCTTCCGAGTTTGCTGGAAAAAGTCAGCGTTTTTATTAAAATAAGGGTGCTTCTTTGGCCATAAATCAGTGCTTTAGGGGTATTTTTATAATTTTGATAACGAGCGTATGCGCCCCCCTAAATACCAAAAAGCCCCCCCCCCCCCCCCCCCCCCCCCGGGGTGCTTTGACTTTAATATGACAACAAAGGTCATTGTGAGGGCTAATAGCAAGGTTGTGAAGTTGCTAACCTCCCCAGTTTACAGTTAAAGCACATTTTGATAAGTCAGAATTGTCAAGTTTAATTTTCGCCATATGTTGTCTAAACTGTCTACACAATTCTATTAACAAGAAGACATAAAACAAATACAGGTCATCAGGTTAGTTTTCGAACCACAAATGGTAGAAGCTTGTGAAGTGGGACTTTTTTGTTAGATTTTCATAAAGTGGTAGAAGAGAGTTAACCAATTAGTACTGCAGTTGCCTTTTCTTAGATAACATATCATTTAGCAAGCGATCCCCACTTTAATTACAAATGAATTACCATACACATGTTCTAATAATCTATTAAATCATCAAATGTAATGAATGTGATAATAACTGTAGCCAAAACATTCAGTGTTAAAAACTCTCTCTTCGGATACTATTTAGAATAGACAGGTATAGCTATAGTGATATATATCAAGTAAAATCTGTACCTTGTAAAAGAAAATCTTTTTTAAAATTGGCAGTAGCGTCAGGAAAGTTGTAATAAATCATTTAGTTTGTTCAATACTCAATACGTGTCACCAATATAGAGTATCGTAAAACCTCAACCAATCCATACGACACATCTAGAAACGTTTAATACGTCCTGTATGTGACCTGTTTTAAATTTTGTCCGCCTAATTTTCATTACAAACTTCCCAAATAGGAGGCAGCACTTTCCCAGCCTATGCATAATGAAGGTAATGGAAATTGCCGTTGGTATATCTTTATGTTAGCGACGGGAGCCGCCGCTGACAGCGCCAGTACAGTAAGAAAAAAGTATAGCGTTTTTATATATAGCGAAACGGAACCACGCGCTAAGTACGCTATAAATAAACAGACGCTAACATTGTGTGTTCTATAGTATATATATATATATATATATATATATATATATATATATATATATATATATATATATATATATATATATATATATATATATATATATATATATATATATATATATATATATATATATATATATATATATATATAT
>OZ012698.1:26115453-26140129 GCA_963942565.1 Maea johnstoni | reverse complement strand
ATTCCTTCGACCACTTGGCTAGAGGAACAGGCCCTTTGTGGTGAGAGACAGTGATCAGTGCATGGCAATGCCCTAGACCCCTCAGCAACAGGAACAGGCCTTCAGAGGTAAGAGACAGCTATCAGTGCATGGTGATGCCCTAGACAATTTAACGAAATGGGCCAGCAATACACTTGCACTGATAACCTGACAATTTTAATCAACAACATGAGTCAATGAAATGCTTCCTGATATGATTTTAAACTGCTTTAAGCACAGACATGCCTGGGAGAAAATGAAACTCTCATCACCAATGCAATCATTCTGAATTCAAGTACATCACCCATTTTAACAGTTATGAATTCAAGTACATTTCCCTACTCAACAATTATGAATTCAAGTACATCTCAAGCTCCCTATTCAACAATTCTCAATTCAGGCACATCTCCCAATTCAATATGCCAGAAGTCAAGTACATTTCTCCATTCAGCACTTTGAAATAGAAGCACATCCCCAAAGTCAGTAGTTCTGAACTCTAGTACAACTTTTATTGTACCCTTCCCATCATTGATACTGTTCAGAGAATGCCCCACTGCCTACTGGTTAGTAGTCATAGTTGGCTCCTTTGTTTACTTCATGGGAGCCATTGGTAACATCCTCCTCTTCTTAGTCATGCTTCGGAAATCAATGAGGAGTAATACCATTTGTAATTATTTTGCTGCCATTTCTGTTGCTGACTTTGTGCATTCATTCATGCAGTATGCAATTATGATAACATCTGCCGTTTCCAGAAGCTCTTTTATGCTCGCTGCGGCTATGGTATGCGGTACTGTTCATGCTGTTCTGGTGATATCAGGATCAATCTCATCTCAACTATTGACCATATTATGCTGTGAACGATTCATAGTTGTGCGTTTTCCTTTTCAAAGTAGGGAGTGGTTGTCGAGCAGAATATCTCGTATCTGTATATTTGTTGTGGTTTTCTTAAATTCAATTTACATTCTACCAAATAGTGTGCTCATATCTCATGATGTAGCAAACACTTATGGACGCTTTGTCCCCATATGTACAATGAAACGAACACCAGTGACATACATAGTTGTAATATCTGTTCTATATTCTTTGCTACCTTTGTTAGTAATAACATTAATGAATATCTTGCTAATTAGGGAGCTTGTAATGAATATTGATCGCTTAAAAGCCATTAACTTACCAGTCCCAATAGTTGAACGACGTGTACAGGATACGAAAAAGGCTTTGCCAGTAGTGATTGCAGTCTGCATTGTTTTTATCGTTTCCTCTGCACCAACTAGTGTAATGTTCATGCTTGGAAGGTTGGATAATGACTTCGCATATTTGGACCTGCGACAGAAAGCACCTTGTTACAAATTCACTGTTTGGATTTTCTTCGGTCTTTTGCGAATTGCAAACCATTCAGTGAATTTTTATCTGCATTGCTTGACAGGACCGAAGTTCAAAAAGGAACTTCACCTGATGTTACGTCAAGTATATTGACAATAAAATATATGGTGCAACAAAATTTTTAATTTCGTTTATTGACACTTTTTTGGTACCTGTCTAAAGGCTTTGGGCTGCACCCACATTCATTAGTCCAGCACCAAATCTCTGTCAAGCCAGGACAGTTTCCAAGTGGTCCTAAGTCAAAATTGGCATTTGGTACGAATGATCTAACTAATATTCAAATCAGGTCTATTTCTATAATTTTACGTCTCCTTATCAGGCCCCCATAAGCAAGGGAGGGTGTATTGAATACGATGTAGATGATGCATGGTAATAATTATTTAGATGTCCGTCAATCCAGTTTAACTTATATCCAGTTGGTTGATAATTTTGGTAATACAAAATTATGTAAAATCTTTAAAAATGATTGAAACCCTGGCACATGGATACTCATCTGAGTATTCAGTGAGAGCTATCTAATGAATACCAACATGGCAGGGTTTAGGTTTTCAAAAAACAGCAGTGGACATGTGTCTTAGAACAAAAACTTGATATCACTGACCTTAATGTTAGTTGTATGTTATGCTGATTGTGAGCCTCTCAATAGGGATGCTATATGAATAATAACATGTGCACATATCCGTTGTATGTATCATCTCAAGTTGAAGATGAAAATAGGTATAGGCTAGTTATATTTCTCCTTGGTTGCAGGTTATGTGGTAAATGAACTCATCCAACTAAGGCTTCATGAACTTGTCATTTTTATTTATCTTATTATCTACCAACAGTTATATTGCGTTGCTAATCTAATCTAGTTCGCCTGTTATCTTGCTTTGTGCATTATATGTTGTACACCTTATATCATTAGATGTGTTTGATCTATTTTGTAATATGAAGTCAATAAAGATACATGCATAATACACTTAAATGTTCGGGTCATCCTTAAAGTTCATGAGACAAAAAATTTAACTTTCTAGGGTGAATTTATATTAATCTAGAGGGAGTTAAAAATTGATAATTTGATGAAGATGTACAGTATTTGTGATAACTAATGCAATTAAAAGTGCAAAAATGAGTGTGGGAAGGAGCAGCCTTTGGGAGGGTACTTTCCTGGGCTCACTCGGTAAAGGTCGGCAATCTCCGCTGGAAGCACGTCATCGCAGTGAGAGCGACTGGAGAGCTGCCATCTTTTCACTGTGCTACACTAGTAGATGAGCCGTGGTCTATTGATTTATAGCTCATCGTACAAATGACCATGGCTCATAAAAGGCTTCTTAAGCTTTCCAACATACCCCAATGAAGAGAGAATGGGTTATGGAATAAATTGCCAGGGAATAGAAATCAGGACAGCCGAGGCAGCATTCAAGTATATGCTCCAACCACTTCAGCAGTACTCCCTGTTAGCCCTGTATCACACTACAGGTGAACTTGGATATGACGGACCACTGTACGACGTTTTTTGCATATGACTGACGCATATCAAGTATTCGTCATATGTATACGACGGATTTTGCATATTACGGACCAATTTTCCTGGTCCCATTGAGTCTGTCATATCCAAGTTCACCTGTACATGTCACCTTTCAAATAAGACCTCCCCCAAGCCTGTCCTCTTCAGCACTTCTCAGTGCTATCCCAAGATGCACTCTAGATTTGTTTTTGGCATCTTTTAAGCACCAGCTGACTGTCACCAGTGCTTAAGAGATAGCAGTAATAGGGAGCTGGGCTCCTCTTTCCTGCTCACATTTTCATTCCTGGCTTTCAATAAGTGGTCACAATTCTCAAAGATTGAACTTCTTCAATTTTCTATTGTATATTACAACAATTCTTGGAAGTTATACTAAGTGGATTGTCTTTGATTTGTATTGTATTGTTGGGTAGAAACCATTGCTTCCTAATTGCTATGAAATCAGTTTGTGCTAATAACTTACAGGAAATTGCAACACTGGTGTCAGTTAGCAGTTACTCATGGGAATAGTGTAGGACTTATTAGTATGTGTATTCCTTCACTTCCTGTTATCAAGATGCATGCTATCTTTGAGTAAAGAACATGGGGCCAGTTGCACCAACGTGACTCTGGCTGAAACTTAGGCTCAAGTCTCAACTTGAGTGTCTCCAACAATATACGCTATTGTAGACAATCAAGTTGAGACTTGGGCCTGAGGTTGAGCCTGAGTCACGTTGGTGCAACTGGCCCCTGGCACCATTGAGTAAAGGCTCATGTGGGTCTAAGGGAGAAGTTCCCTAGGTGAGTCAGATATTTCCATTCCTCCAAATTCCAGAATTGCTCAATTCTGCCATATGATGTAAGTTTTACTTCTTTAAGTTTTATTTGCTTCCAAAAAATTGTGATCAGGGATGAGCGATGGCTCAAAGTTACACATGCCACAGCGTAGAAGTGAAATATAAAGCATTTTCTCTGTGAAGCAAGTAAGACCACAAAACAGAACTTCCCAAAGACACAGTTTAGACATGTATGTTTAACATTTCAAAAAAGGGAAAGTGTAAATACTTCACTGCATGGCGAAATTGGGCCTCGAAAAAGGCCAGATTTTGAGATTTTTCCGTACAACCCCAGGTTTTTGTGCCTCCCATACCTAATTACAATTAACTTTTGAACAAAGTTTTATTTTCTGGAAGCCCCTATTGCTAAATGATTTGAACCATGTATTGAATATATTTACAATGAAAAATATAGCCAAACGAACAAAAATGTGCAAATTCATGTTTTTGAGCCTGTTTATCTCAGAAAATGTTTAGTTGTTCCAAAAACTGATTCCAGACCTGTAGAAAAAATCAGTATTGTACCATTTTTTATACTGAAACGGTGGTCACCTGAAAATGGTCCAATGAAGTATTTTTGTATGTCACTGTACTACCCCCCTACCTGTTTCCTGTCATAATGCTTGAACCGTTTGGAATTTTAAACTGGAATTTAGTATCCAATCTTAGAATACATAGTGGCACACATGAGTCATGTTTCATAAAAAGTTGAGATGGTCGCCCGGCGACTTTTTCTGATTTTGGTCCACTTGAGCCGGGATGACCCATATGAGAAGCATTGAACCCTTGTCAGTGCTTGATCTGATAACTTAGTGAGGCAGTATGAGGTGAGATCTTATGGGTATGTAATGACTGGTCACATGGTAGGTCTCCTGCAGAACATTTTTTTTGAAATGTAAATATATAGAGGGATCAAAAATGGGCCCATAACAGTCCTGTTATAAAGGGTCCGTGAACAAGCAGGGGATCTGTCAACCATTACCTGTGTACACTCAAGAAATCTAGGAAATAGTCACATTCCAATCAAATAGAAAATAGTCTACACTCAATATCAATGTATTACCAGAGAGAGAGAGACTAATTTCAACCATGAAATAAACATTTTTCTTCGTCATACTGTATATCTAAAGAGTCTTACTATTATATCCGGGGAATGTGAGAAAGTTGCTAGTGACTTGGGGTTAGGTGGTGTTTTTCACGTATTACTACGGTTTCTTCCACCAGTTACAACTGACTAGTCACGACTTAGCCGCAATATGGTAGAAAAAGTGAAGAAAATTTCAAATTCCACCTATTATATCAAAAAGAAATAAACAATGTTATACTCTCCATCTGAACAGTCTTACTGTTATATCACAAAGAGACGAACATTTTTAGTAATATATTTCAAGATAATCAACATATTAAAAAAAAATGTGTATCAGAAGCCAAACTACAACTCTCCTTCAAATATTTTGTGAACTTTCGCTTTGTTCTCAAGTTATTTTCGAAAGTATGAAAGTAGCAGACGTTAGGTTCTGGTGGATCCCTAAGTGTGAATGGGTTAACAGATCGGCCCTTTTAAAATCATTTTTCTACAATTCTGGCCAAAACATGTGATCTGTTTTCTAATAAGTGTTATCACTTATAAGCAGCGCCTTTTCATGATAGAATTATTGATATAATTTATCAATCACCCAGCAAATTTCAAACTTGCTTCAAAAGGAAATGCGCATTTTTCTGAAGGGAGGAGGGAAGGAAATGGGTTTTACATCGCTTTCAACAGCTTAGGTCATATCGCGACGAGATAGAAATCGGAACCGGGAAGAAATTCCCTACTCTTCACAAATAGTTCCAAGGGGTCTTTCAGTTGCAGAAGGACAATAGACAGTCCTCCACAATACATAGGCCAACCCGCTTGGGGATACAGCGGAGACTCGAACCTGCGAAATCATGCTTGGGAGCCAGGCATCGTAACCACCAGGCCACGGCGGATCCCTTGCATTTTTCAAGTGTTTTCATCTTCAAGGATTAGGTAAGTAAGCAAAAAAGTGGCGATCCACACGGCGAGCGTCAGCACTTAATCATACTTTCAGCAATATATATCTAATAACAATAGAAGTACACAAGTGCTACGACCTATTGAGAGAAAAGGACACTCAAAATATACCAAATAACAGGACCATTCAGCTATCAGGTCAGGCCCTCGGTGATGAGAGGCAACGAGCATTCAATGGCAGCACCTTAGACAAATCGGCCATCAGGGCAGGCCCTCAGTGGTGAGAGACAGTGAGCAGTTAGTGGCAACTCCTTAGACCACTCAGCCATCAGGGCAGGCCCTGAGAGGTGAGAGACAGCGAGCAGTCAGTGGCAACTCCTTAGACCACTCAGCCATCAGGGCAGGCCCTCAGTGGTGCGAAACAGCGAGCACCCAGCTATTGGTGAAAGTCCTTAGTGGCATGGCAGGGCATCTGGGTGTCTTTTTGGACACCCAATTCCAAAAAGCACCCCTCAGGAAGAATTTCTTAAAATGTCAATCTCAAGCATATAATTTAATTTTTTCATCTCCATATGATTCCCATGAAATAGTATAAGGATATCATGCCTATTTTTGATAAATTCATATGTTAATGGTTGAAATATAAGTAAATTGTGGTCCCCCTTTAAAATTTGGATGCCCCAAAATTTTACAATTGCCAATTTTGGGCACCCAGTTTCTAAATCCTGGCTTAGACCCTGCTTAAAGGTGAGAGACAAAACATATTCCGTGGCAACATCAATGACCACAAGACTAATGGGGCAACAAATTATACAGTGATTCCAAGTATCATTCACACAAAGAGGTGAATGGCAATACACTTACAACCACAGAAATATTTTGAGATTCTAGATATTTTTTAATAACATTCTGCACATATTAGGTACTGTCCTAGAGATGGATTATCTAAGAGTTAGCTTTTCGGAACATGAAAGTGAGAAAATACTAACACTTTGTGAATATTACATAAGAGTCTGAATAATTCTACGCAGGTTCAAAAAACATTTCATATCCATCGGTGACATCCTTTTTCGTTTTAAGTCCATTCTGTAGCTTAGCTAAATGATCATTCACAGGGTTGTCTATTTTCATGAATTCACAATCAGTTCGAAAAAATTGGAATTTTAATATGGATTTTTGTGACTAGCCAGTAAATAGAGGATGGACTAATTTAACGTCAATGTGACCTTTCATGCCTGTCCTTAAAACAATTGTTCAACAATTGACTTTCTATTGTTTCATTTCATTGTTTTATTTCATAATTTGGCCTGCCTAGGACACATGGTCTGTTTCACACTTGTCCTCAAGACAATGGTTACTTTCTATTGTTTTGTTCCATTGTTTGTCCTGCCTGGTACTCGCCGTTCTTTCACACTTGTCCTCAAGACAATGGTTCACTTTCTATTGTTTTGTTCCATTGTTTGTCCTGCCTGGGACTCGCCGTTCTTTCACACTTGTCCTCAAGACAATGGTTCACTTTCTATTGTTTTGTTCCATTGTTTGTCCTGCCTGGGACTCGCCGTTCTTTCACACTTGTCCTCAAGACAATGGTTCACTTTCTATTGTTTTGTTCAATTGTTTGTCCTGCCTGGGACTTGCTGTTGTTTCATGCTTTTCCTCAAGACAATTATTCACTTTCTATTGTTTTATTCCATTGTTTGTCCTGCCTAGGACCCATGGTCTGTTTCACGCTTCTCCTTAAGACAATGGTTCACTTTCTATTGTTTTATTCCATTGTTGTCCTTCCTAGGACTCATGGTTTGTTTCACAATTGTCCTTAAGACAATGATTCACTTTCTATTGTTCTGTTCCATTGTTTGTCCTCCTGTCTGGGCCTCATGGTTTGTCATAGTCCTCATCTTCTCGTTTTCTCTTTAACGTGAGTCCTGCGTTTCCGGCCGCCGATATGACAGAGATAGGAGTGTTACTAGCTGTAGTCGATGCTTTACCTGCAATGTAGATAAAAATTCAAATAAATAAATATTGCGTTTCAATCTTGTTCTACTCCATACAATATTCATAAGACCCTAAAGGTTTATTCCCAAGCCGAAAACCTTTTCCCTGAGAAATATACAAACGTCTCTTAGTTAACTCTTTAATGCTTGTTGACGCCATATGGCGTCGCCATATTTACCCCCTTAATCACGCGGAACGTCTTTTAGCGTCGCCAGTGAAACCCCCCTTAATCCCGCTTGACGCCTTTTGGCGGCGTTTATAACAGCTTGCGCAACATTGTAATACAATGCAATACACTGCAGCGCATTACAATGTTGCGAATAGGAACCCCCAATACAGCGCTGGGGACTATGACCCAACACAGCGCTGGGGGTTAAAGAGTAAATCCAAACAGACAATATAACTACCGGTATTGCTAGTCAGGGTCTTAGCCAGGATTTACAAACTTGGTGCCCAAATTGACACTTGCAAAGATTTTGGGGAACCTATTTTTTTAGGGGAGACCACAATACACTCAGATTACAACCATACATATAATTCCCTTAATGAAATAAAGCATAATGTTCATATACAATAGCATGGAAATCATATTGAGGGGAAAAAACATTCAATTAAGTGCTTGAAGTCGACATATTTAAAAATCCCTTGCAAAAGATTAGTGTGCTGAAGGGTCATTTTTGAGGGTTTTGGTGCCCAATTAATACCCAGACCCCTGCTGACTAAGATTATGATGCTTGTACCAAAATCACAAATGAGTGAAGGGTGACCCATATTAATTGATTTTTTGTCCCGGATCTCTCAACTAGAAAAATACCCTTCTGAATTAGTTTAACCCTTATGCTGCTGGTGGATAATTTAATCAAAATTACATAAGGACAAAAACCTGAGAAATTATTGAAACCCTGGCAAATGGGTACTCATCTGATAGTGCTCAGCAAGAGCTTTTCGATGAATACCTACATGACAGAGTTATGATGATTTTCATAATTCTTTGCATTTTTGGACGAAAGTAACCTCAGCGCCAGAATGATTAATTAATAAGATTGGCTAATAAAATTGCAACGGATTCTAATAAAGATTTACCTGAGGTTAGTCGAAATGTCGGCTTTGGTGCAGAGGATGTTGTCATGGCAGATGGTCTCGTTACTATGGTGACAGTTGGCGAGGAGACTCCCTTGGTAACGAGCGATAGTTGGCCCCCAGTCACACTTATAGAGGGCGTCACTTTAGCTAGAAATGAAAAGAAAAAGTGTCAAGCAAAAAGAAGATACATCCAATAGTAATTAAATTAGTTAAAGAATAATTCAAAGATTTCAGCTATTGTTTGATTTTTGCGCCTTTCCTTCCACATAAGAGAGGTTTCTACTAGTGAAAACCATTGATAAATAGTAATAATACATACATAATATTGGTATTAGACTGGTAAAGGAATAATAAAATAGGGTTGGTAGAATCACATTCTATTGGACCATCATCATTTTGTGAGCATTTAACTGTAAAAAGATTTGAAATGAATGCTTACAAGTAGGTCTCCAAAAATGCTCGAGAAACAAAACTCCCTTCGAAGTAGTAGAACCTTATTAAATCTAGCTACTATACTCATGACAGAATGTTGAGTGGCGAAACGAAAAATCTTCAGTGCTGTGTGCTAAAATACTAACAAAACAGAGCAAATTATGATAACAATAGCTCAAGCATTTTGTAGGGATTTGCACCTTTAAAATTATTGCAATATGTTATGGTATTTCCTTAACAATACATCTAAACGAAATGGTTTAGAAGATGGTTTGATAGGTAAATGTTTAGTTATTTCGTCGGCTAAGTCATTATTGAGAATTTTTCAGAGAAACATCTGCCTATCCAATAAGGTTTTTATGAAACTACCTGTCTAAAAGACAAGCTGGACAGGTGCTGGATAAGTCCCTGCTGGTACTTATCAGCCAGGGTCTTAGCCAGCAGGGCGTCTGGGTGTCTTTTCGACTCCCTGGTTCATGAAAAATACTTGATTTTAGGTAAAAAGACACCCTAGATTTTGGTATGTTTTTTATAAAAAAATAATTCCAAGTTAAATTTCTAAAAAGTTTAACTTCAAATATAATATCAAAGACATTTTGTGAAAATTAAGCATATAATTACTTTATTTGTTAATGTACATAGTCAGTATAATGATTTTTACTTTTTCAATAAGAGATAATGGACAACCTTTATTCTTGACATCCCATTTTGGACTCCCTGTTAAATCCTGGCTAAGTCCCTGCTTATCCCTAGTATTTGGTTTTACCCATTGATACTTGCAGCGATATCTTAATGCCAATCTTACTTACCTGTAGGGATGGCCGGATGGGGATCGTTGAGAATTCTACGGTTCGGTTCGGTTCTCGGTTTTGCTTCTACGGTTCGGTTTTATCACGGTTTCCTAAACGGTTTATTAATGACATTTCTTGGATACGAAACTACGCAATGGAATTTGTGGCTGAACTTGCCTGAACTGGAAAGTTCCTATATACTAGCTCCCTGGGCACTTTCTCTACGCTCAGAAGGCTTCTGAGCATAGTGAAAGTGGGCAGGGTACCAGACTTGAGAGATTTTGAAATGGCTGTTTGATCGTCGCGCTTGGCAGACATTGTGAGGCCAGCGAGGAGGTAGGTGCTGACAGTTTTATTACGCCTCCAGGAACTCTGTGCATGCATAGAAAACCGAACCGTTTAGAGGGAGGTCCGGTTTTTGACTTACCTGCGAGCTGTGATTGGACGTTGATCCTGGGGGAGGCGACGATGGGGGAGGAGAGAGAGGAGCCAATCTTACCAGCGAGCTGTGATTGGACGTTGATCCTGAGGGAGGCAACAATGGGGGAGGAGAGGGAGGAGCCAATCTTACTTACCAGCGAGCTGTGATTGGACGTCGATCCTGGGGGAGGCGACGATGGGGGAGGAGAGAGAGGAGCCAATCTTACTTACCAGCAAGCTGTGATTAGACGTTGATCCTGGGGGAGGCGACAATGGGGGAGGAGAGAGAGGAGCCAATCTTACTTACCAGCGAGCTGTGATTAGACGTTGATCCTGGGGGAGGCAACGATGGGGGAGGAGAGGGAGGAGCCAATCTTACTTACCAGCAAGCTGTGATTAGACGTTGATCCTGGGGGAGGCGACAATGGGGGAGGAGAGAGAGGAGCCAATCTTACTTACCAGCGAGCTGTGATTAGACGTTGATCCTGGGGGAGGCAACGATGGGGGAGGAGAGAGAGGAGCCAATCTTACTTACCAGCGAGCTGTGATTGGACGTTGATCCTGGGGGAGGCGACAATGGGGGAGGAGAGAGAGGAGCCAATCTTACTTACCAGCAAGCTGTGATTAGACGTTGATCCTGGGGGAGGCGACAATGGGGGAGGAGAGAGAGGAGCCAATCTTACTTACCAGCGAGCTGTGATTAGACGTTGATCCTGGGGGAGGCAACGATGGGGGAGGAGAGAGAGGAGCCAATCTTACTTACCAGCAAGCTGTGATTGGACGTTGATCCTGAGGGAGGCAACGATGGGGGAGGAGAGAGAGGAGCCAATCTTACTTACCAGCGAGCTGTGATTGGACGTTGATCCTGAGGGAGGCAACAATGGGGGAGGAGAGAGAGGAGCCAATCTTACTTACCAGCAAGCTGTGATTGGACGTTGATCCTGATGGAGGCAACAATGGGGGAGGAGAGAGAGGAGCCAATCTTACTTACCAGCGAGCTGTGATTGGACGTTGATCCTGGGGGGAGGCGACGATGGCGGAGGAGAGGGAGGAGCCAATCTTACCAGCGAGCTGTGATTGGACGTTGATCCTGAGGGAGGCAACAATGGGGGAGGAGAGGGAGGAGCCAATCTTACTTACCAGCGCGCTGTGGTTGGACGTTGATCCTGGGGGAGGCAACGATGGGGGAGGAGAGGGAGGAGCCAATCTTACCAGCAAGCTGTGATTGGACGTTGATCCTGGGGGAGGCAACGATGGGGGAGGAGAGGGAGGAGCCAATCTTACTTACCAGCGAGCTGTGATTAGACGTTGATCCTGAGGGAGGCAACGATGGGGGAGGAGAGGGAGGAGCCAATCTTACCAGCAAGCTGTGATTGGACGTTGATCCTGAGGGAGGCAACGATGGGGGAGGAGAGAGAGGAGCCAATCTTACCAGCAAGCTGTGATTGGACGTTGATCCTGAGGGAGGCAACGATGGGGGAGGAGAGAGAGGAGCCAATCTTACCAGCAAGCTGTGATTGGACGTTGATCCTGAGGGAGGCAACGATGGGGGAGGAGAGAGAGGAGCCAATCTTACCAGCAAGCTGTGATTGGACGTTGATCCTGAGGGAGGCAACGATGGGGGAGGAGAGAGAGGAGCCAATCTTACTTACCAGCGAGCTGTGATTAGACGTTGATCCTGAGGGAGGCAACGATGGGGGAGGAGAGGGAGGAGCCAATCTTACTTACCAGCGAGCTGTGATTAGACGTTGATCCTGGGGGAGGCGACAATGGGGGAGGAGAGGGAGGAGCCAATCTTACTTACCAGCGAGCTGTGATTGGACGTTGATCCTGAGGGAGGCAACGATGGGGGAGGAGAGGGAGGAGCCAATCTTACTTACCAGCGAGCTGTGATTAGACGTTGATCCTGAGGGAGGCAACGATGGGGGAGGAGAGGGAGGAGCCAATCTTACCAGCAAGCTGTGATTGGACGTTGATCCTGAGGGAGGCAACGATGGGGGAGGAGAGAGAGGAGCCAATCTTACCAGCAAGCTGTGATTGGACGTTGATCCTGAGGGAGGCAACGATGGGGGAGGAGAGAGAGGAGCCAATCTTACTTACCAGCGAGCTGTGATTAGACGTTGATCCTGGGGGAGGCGACAATGGGGGAGGAGAGAGAGGAGCCAATCTTACCAGCAAGCTGTGATTGGACGTTGATCCTGGGGGAGGCGACAATGGGGGAGGAGAGAGAGGAGCCAATCTTACTTACCAGCGAGCTGTGATTGGACGTTGATCCTGGGGGAGGCGACAATGGGGGAGGAGAGAGAGGAGCCAATCTTACTTACCAGCGAGCTGTGATTGGACGTTGATCCTGGGGGAGGCAACGATGGGGGAGGAGAGAGAGGAGCCAATCTTACTTACCAGCAAGCTGTGATTAGACGTTGATCCTGGGGGAGGCGACAATGGGGGAGGAGAGAGAGGAGCCAATCTTACTTACCAGCGAGCTGTGATTAGACGTTGATCCTGGGGGAGGCAACGATGGGGGAGGAGAGAGAGGAGCCAATCTTACTTACCAGCGAGCTGTGATTGGACGTTGATCCTGGGGGAGGCGACGATGGGGGAGGAGAGGGAGGAGCCAATCTTACCAGCGAGCTGTGATTAGACGTTGATCCTGGGGGAGGCAACGATGGGGGAGGAGAGAGAGGAGCCAATCTTACCAGCGAGCTGTGATTGGACGTTGATCCTGGGGGAGGCGACGATGGGGGAGGAGAGGGAGGAGCCAATCTTACTTACCCGCGAGCTGTGATTGGACGTTGATCCTGGGGGAGGCGACCATGGGGGAGGAGAGGGAGGAGCCACCCACTGGCATTCCTAACTGAATACGAGGCTGAAAACAATCAAACAGACAAGACTATCATGTCAAAAGAATATCATAACAACATTGAACTACAGTACTTATTAGAGTGAAACCAAATAATTGCACACGTCAAATCTTTGGAATTATCTTGGTCATTTTTTGGCAGTCATAACTGAATACAGGACTGAAAACACAATCAGAGTATTGAGCATGTTCCCAAATAAAAGTACTTATATAAGTTTATCAAAATTTACCAGTAAATACTGTCTGATGTTTTCCCAGGTATTGTTATCGGTATTATAAAAGCAAATAAATAACAGAAAATAATTAGTTATATATATTAAAACTTGTATTGACCACATATTTTCATTCTCCCGTTTCAAAAAATATAAAAAACATAGAAAGCTGGGCATGAATACTACGTAGGTAGCTCAAAATCTTTTTGCTATGCGCTGCTTTCGCTAGGGTAAATTCTATTTTACAAACCAACATATAACTATCTTTATCTGAGTAAATTTGCACTTTCAGACAGTGCAACCACCATAACGGACGTAGATTTGAGCTTGCGATATGGATGTACTCCTGCCGCTCACTAGGAGTAGTATGGAACTCTTGCTTTGCTTACCTTTCAGCGGCTAATTAGACATTTTTGTGGGAAATAGGACTATGTGATCAGGGGTTCCGACGCCTATCAGTCTGCTGGTTAGTACAGGTGAACTTGGATATGACAGACTCAATGGGACCAGGAAAATTGGTCCGTCATATGCAAAATCCACCGTATACATATGACGAATACTTGATATGCATCGAACTGGGACCAAGCATACCGTCCATCATATGCAAAAATCTGTCGTACAGTGGTCCGTCATATCCAAGTTCACCTGTATACCATTAACAGTACCATTAAAGTAGTGCATCATTTTGTTGGTATCTATGCCGTTCTAATTCTAATTCGTTCTCATCGTTCCTCAACTCTACAGAGAGTTAACCCTTCTAATGCTGAGCCTACTTTTGTCCAAAGCACAAAAATGCAAAACTCTTTGAAAAACATCTTAACCATGTCATATTGGTATGCATTTGAGAGCTCTTGCTGAGTACTCTCAAATGAGTACCCATGTGCCAGGGTTTCAGTCATTTATCAGATTTTTGCATCATTCTCTATTGGCCAAATTAGCCAGTCAGCAGGATAAGGGTTAACACCCATTTGTGGCCTACACGCAGGATTTTTTGGTCCTTGATATGAGCATGGATGCAACTTTTTTTGACCTTAAGGCTAACACTGGTGACTGGTTCTATCGTGTATTATGGTGTAAGGACCAACTTTGGGGATGTAGGAGTGGGCTGGTGCAACAAAGGTTCCAAATCATCACTGCCCGAGCGGGGAAAACTGCCCCTAAAGTTTATTGGCCCCGTCGGCACTTTCACTTGCCCCACCACTTTGTTAAACAAAGGTGAGTTACATTGCAAGGTATCTGCCCAAAACATTACTTGCAGAGTGTGGCAAGTTATGGTCAAGATTGTTCTGCTTGCCCATTTGTTATTTTTTGCTGAATTCACTTGCAACGGAGCAAGTGATTATGTTGCACACTGGTGGATAAGAATCACTCACCTTTTTTAATGATTTGAGTCTGTAGTTAGCTGAAGAGAGACAGTATCTATCAGGGGGCAGCTTGGGGCCTGTGTAGGGCTTGATAAGAGGCAGCGGTTGACTGTTCTTCAAGCGAGCCACCTCAACCAGGATCTGAAATTAACAAAATCAAGTAAAAGATAAAATATCAAAATGATTTGATTTGATTTCATTCGGTCTAGTAAGATGTAAATTACATAGCAATTGGCACATAAAAAATCATATATAAAGGTGACTAGATGGAGAGTCATTAACTGCTATGCAATAGAATTATAACCAGACACAGGATATATACACTAAAGGTTTAAAATTTATTCTATCAGTGTACAACCCTACAGATAGGTATTTTGAAAACTGGGATTAATGTTTAGCTAATGGTGGATTTTGGTATCTGTATAACTCAAACCGCAGTGAAATATTAGGCAGACAGATAAGGCCAAAAAAATAGTTGTTTGTTTCCTGTAACCCTACCCTAACAAGTTTTATTTTTAAAAAAAAACCTACTCTTAAGTTTTTTCTGCCCTCCCAACTCCCAATCAACGTAAAACATGCATAAAACACACATTTTTGACCAAAAAAATAATGCAAAATTTTTTATTTTTTTACAAACCTACCTACCCAATTTTTTTCCGGACCGTTACAGTAAACAAACAATTTCTTTTTTTAGGCCTAATAGTTGAATACATTGATAAAACGTGGACACTATTAACTCAAACATCCCTAACTTTTTTATTTGTGGACACAAACGAACAAAACAAACTAACAAAAATATTCTGAAACTAGAAATAACTAGCTTTCTAGCAATATAAGGCATGATGTGTTAAGAATGAAAAAATATTTTGGCTTAGATGCTAACATGTGCTTGATCGAGCCCATGAACTATTAAGCATGCGATATTGGGTCCAACAATAGTCCAAGCTAGTGTTCTTCCGATTGTTCGAACATGCCGAACAGCATTCATTTGTGCCTCCGATTATGAGGATCGAACGCAATTTTACATGTTCGAACAAAAAAACGAACATGGATAAAAATTATATTCAAAGAAATAGCTGGACTTTCGGTAGTCCTGCCGGTCAGAAAATCTGAGAAACAAAGTTTATTTACCTATGTATTGCCCCACCAAAGAGGAAACACTACGGGACCGCTCTAGATCCACCTCTCTGAGCGTGCTGCGGCGATGTTACAATGCCGCCATTGTTGTTTTGTTATCGGCACACCATAGAGCAAATGCGCATGAAGCAATTACACTAGTGTGTCTTGATACCGCTAGGTGTCGCGGTACCTTATGACTAAGGTAAATAGCAATGGCGGCATGGAAAAACATGTACACAACTTTGATTATTAATCGGTCATCGGTCGTTCAGATGGACCGATGATCGACTTGGAAAATTTTGACCGATTCCAAACACTAGTCCAAGCCTCTCTTACAAGCAAAGGCTTGTATATGATTATAATTCATATATATTTAATTATAATCTAGATAAAGAAGTGTAAGACAGGCTATTAATGTGTACTACAGTACTAGAGCTCCTAAACCAGGAGAGTGGAAATATATACTGATTTTGAAATATAACTATCAATACTTTCATTTATCATTGAGAACAATAGGTTTCCAGATTTAAGCCACTGAAGCCACTTAAGGTGTGTATTTCACTCAAGATTGTAATATTACTGTGAACAACTGCTGAATATACTTAAAATACTGCATTAACCCATTAATGCTCACGGCGGCCAAAACCAGCCTGACAATTTTGAAAATATCTTTTAGGTTTTAGCACAATTGGCAAAATATTTGAAGGAGAAATGTTGATCAGAACATTACCAACAACTCCTCTTCAAATATTTTGTGAAATAATTCTCAATTCAAAAGTTATTGTCAAACGTATCATTGCTCCAGACAAGATATGTTGAGCTAAGGACTCACATCTTTAGGTGGTGGAGTGGTGTAGGACTGGTCCATACGGCACTGGATGGCCAGTTTGACATCTTCTGTGTCCACGTTTTTCTTGTTGGCGTGTTGGGAGTAGACTTTGGCATCATCGAGAACATCTGTCACGTAACCTGGCACAGAAATGATAAGACATCATTACAGGATATGGCCACAGTACCAACCGTCCTGGCCACCACGGTACCGTGGTGGCCCGGACGGTTGAGAGCAATGCTTCCTGTCATTCGCACTCCCTAGAGAACGCTACCCACCTGGCCGGCACTGGCGTGCAGGTCCTTATCTATATGGGTCAAATGCAGCCAGCTAGTAGCAGTATACGATTGAGTGTTGACGCTAGATGTGACAGCCATACAGATTTCCACTTGCAGCAGAAAATTGAGTATAAAAGCGGTTTTCATGGAAATGACTACAAGAAAGTGGTATATTTAGTTTAGGAAGTATACGATACTCTGGCGTGCAGCTTAATATAGGAGTTTTAGCATGCTCTTGAGGGTTGAAAGTTGTAACAAGTGACTTTAAAAAGTTCTGTGTGACCATATCCTGTCATGATCACGTCATTCATTATATTAGCAACATGTAGGTCTGCAATAATGCATTTAACTATCAAATTGAAGTCGTGGTTAACTACTTTTAAAACTAGATCCATATATCTATATCTATCTATATATCTATCTATATCTATCTATATACATTAAGACAGACACAAAAGAGGTACAGGAATTCTATTACATATATGACAGTTAATTCACGAACAGCTGGCGGCATGGTCTTAGCCAATATTTGGAAACAGGGTGTCCAAATAGAGGTTTCATACACTTTTGCGTGTCCAAAGTGTGGTATAAAGTACATACTACTAATAAAATAAACCCTATATATTTACAGATTTTGCTTTTTTAGGCAAGTAGCTGCTTTGTGTGTCTTATCAAAGTGACACTACAGCTTCTACATCTTCTATCTTCTAAGAAAATTCATCATCAGCATATTCTGAAATAAATTCTTGGGTGTCCAAACTGTCAAAACACAGTGTTCTGGGTGTCCAAATGACACGCTGGACGCAATTAGGCGGCTAAGCCCCTGGCTGGCAGGGCTACCTCAACCCAAAATCAGGTAGTCCCACCAGCATTATAGGGAACTTCCCCAGGATTTAGGTAGTCCAAAGGGACTACCCGAATCCAACTTTAGGTAGCCCAACAGGGCCTTTTTTGGAAGTCAGATCTCCCAGGAGATGGGACTATGCTATTTGTCGAGCGCTCAAGAAAGTCTTTGATATTATTCTGATGTTAAAACTTTGTATAACTCTGTCTGTGCTCTTAAAGAGGATTGCCAAGTTTGGACGGCAGACTAGAACGTTTTGTTACACAAAAATGGAAGAAGGTGTCTGCCAAGCTTGAGTCAGACAGACTATAGAATTTCAACTTGGTATTATTATTTATAAAAAATACATACCAAAATCTAGGGTGTCTTTTTACCTAAAATCAGGTATTTTTCATGAACCAGGGGGTCCAAAAGACGAATACCGGTCATAAGGGTACAACTACCATAAGGGTACAACCATAAGGGTACAGATCTGGGACCATAAGGGTACAGATTTATGACCATAAGGGTACAGGTATATATTTTGTATTTTATATGTGAAATAACTCTTTTTTAATAGAAATCTGGCTGATCAATATAGAACATAGATAACTTAGGAGGGTACTCACATGATTTCTTTGTGTAAAAATGTTGACTTTGTAGAGCTGCAGTACAGGAAAGAAAGGGTACATCCCAGCCAGTATTCCAGTGTTCCTAATGATATATTCCAGTATGTGTATGGGTTTTTACTATTCATTTAACTGTTTTATACCCTTTTAAAATGAAAGAATGATCTGCAGTCCCCAGCAGCATCATGCATACATCTCACTCCTAGCTTGCAAAAAGATAGACTAATTTGGATTTGTTGTCTGGGGGTTTGACAGAGCAGGTGCATGGGTGCTGGATTCAATTGCAGTTCTGTGTAAGTTTATTTCACAACTTACTGAGTGGCAGGTGGATTATATATAATCTCTTCCTCTCTGATCTCAGTGAGTGTTGACCCAACAGATGACATTGACTTCATAAAGTATCAGTGTCTGACCCATTTCTTCTTTCCTCTTTTCATATTTATGACTTTCTATGTGTCTTGTCAGTTACCTTCACACCAGTTAGATTTCAAGAAAAAATAGGTTATGGGTAATTAGGTTATTTGTAAAAGATTTAGGCAAACTATATAGATGAATTATACTATTACTTATCAGTGAATTTTATTCACATAAATCCATGCTTTGAAATATTAAATAATTGCCTGAAAACTCTTAGTTTGTTTTTGATCCAGTATAAAAATTACCACAAGTGAGTGACTGGTGGATTATGTATAAAACATTTTTAGAAAAAAGATCCATGCAGATTGCAATACAATATGATGAAAGTCTACATCACCATTTTTTATTGTTTGATATTTCTTTGATGGGTTAACAGCAATATACTTCGTGTATGAAGGTTGGCACTGGTGGGAACTTGGGTTTCAGTAGAGAATACCATAATAAACTATTTGGGCCTCTGTTTTATACATGCTGGAATTGTCCTTTAAGTTCACAGAGCATTACTCAAAAGGAATAACCTATTAGACTATTACCTATTTTGTGTGTTAAAAACAGGACTTCATTTTAACTGATGTGAAGGTTATTGACATAAATATGAGAAGAGGAAACTAAGAAATGGGTCAGACACTGATACTGTATGTACTTATAAAATTTTATTGTGAAATTACAATAAGTCAAATGTCATCTGTTGGGTCAACACTCACTGAGATCAGAGAGGAAGAGATTATATATAATCCACCTGCCACTCAGTAAGTTGTGAAATAAACTTACACAGAACTGCAATTGAATCCAGCACCCAACAGCTCAGTGCTCTGTCATACCCCCAGACAACAGATCCAAATTAGTCTATCTTTTTTTTCAAGCTAGGAGTAAGATGTGTGATACTGCTGGGGACTGCAGATCATTCTTTCATTTTAAAAGTATATAAAAAAGCAGAGGTAAATGAATAGTAAAAACCCATACACATACTGGAATATATCATTAGGAACACTGGAATACTGGCTGGGATGTACCCTTTCTTTCCTGTACTGGAGCTCTACAAAGTCAACATTTTACACAAAGAAATCATGTGAGTACCCTCCTAAGTTATCTATGTTGTATATTGATCAGCCAGATTTCCATTAAAAAGAGTTATATCACATATAAAATACAATATATATACCTGTACCCTTATGGTCATAAATCTGTACCCTTATGGTCCCAGATCTGTACCCTTATGGTTGTACCCTTATGGTAGTTGTACCCTTATGACCGGGTACCTTTTGTGAGTACCCTCCTAAGTTATCTATGTTGTATATTGATCAGCCAGATTTCCATTAAAAAGAGTTATATCACATATAAAATACAATATATATACCTGTACCCTTATGGTCATAAATCTGTACCCTTATGGTCCCAGATCTGTACCCTTATGGTTGTACCCTTATGGTAGTTGTACCCTTATGACCGGGTACCCAAAAGACACCCAGACGTCCTAATGGCTAAGACCCTGTACAGTGTGTGTGTGTACTGTGTATATGAGTACTGTGTATATGAGAGAGAGAGAGAGAGAGAGAGAGAGAGAGAGAGAGAGAGAGAGAGAGAGAGAGAGAGAGAGAGAGAGAGAGAGAGAGAGAGAGAGAGAGAGAGAGAGAGAGAGAGAGAGAGAGATCCGGTGATAATTTAACGCCGATTCTTGAAGTGTGAATGGGTATACGAGTATTCAAAAACATTACTCACGGTAAGTGAACTCCAACATTTGGTTTATGACCCTCGGTTCGTGTTCGGTGACTCCCATATCTTTAAGAATTGCCTGCATAACTTGAGCATCTTTCGGAGTGCTCTTCGGTGCCGCCATTTTGACACCGGGTGCGCTCGACGGTAGTTCGGCTAACGAGAAAATACACCGGAAGGTACCGAATGGTCAACCGATCAGCCGCGCGTGCCAGCACTCATTACTGTCTTTACGACGCAGCATTTGCATATCCTGAACCTAAGGATACTAGTTAAACATGAAATACGGATAACTTATCCTTCGATTACAAATGTGTATCATATTTGCTTTTAATACCCATTTATATCACATCGCTAGCTGAAAATCTGTTGTAAACTCGCGTACTTATTTGCAGGTGAGCAAGAGCCTGAGAGTGACAGCCATCATGCCAGGAATTGGCCACGTTGAACTATTGGAAGTCACTAAATACAACTTTTAACCCTAAAGACCACCCTAACATTACTATATTAAGCGGTACGCTGGTGTCTTCCTAAAAAAAAAATTCATGCACGAAAAAATCGTGGCATGATAATTTCATGCATGAAATTTTCCAATTGCATGATTTTGCATGAAAATGAAAGTTTTGACCCAACATTTTATTGGTGAGACTGCCATGCATGAAATTGTGTACAACCAAATTAGCCATGAACATTTGTGGGGTGAAATGATTTTCCCTAGGACAGAATTTTCACTGTCATGCTTTGAAATATCATTTCCATGCATATATACTAATATCAGATTTTCACGCAAGAAAATTTCATTTTCATCCCCTGTTTTTTTGTTCATGCATGAAAGTTTTCGTTCAGGTAATAATCCCCTCTCTTAAACCCTTTTCTATTGACAATATTCCTCACCTTTTTTCTTAAACAAGAGATGCTGCGAAGGTATTGTATTGTATTGTATTGTACTTTATTGACTTGTTCATCTCAAATTTCTTTGGGCAAAATCTTGACCAATATACATCGCTTTTATTTTCAATCCCATAAAGCACTGCGGGTGTTACTTCAAATCTCAATACAAATCAGATGGAATGGGTTCAGAATAAAATCTACTTAGTTTTCTATACACTGATCCCGCTTGTTTGTTTGATTGTTCGGGAACCTCTCCCGCATTTGTCCCTGCGCGGTCGACTCCTTTATAGGGAGGACCTACGGAGAGCTCCCTTCCCACCCAGGCCAATCGTCACCCCCAGGCCTTTGACTCCCTTCGTGCTCCCTATACTACACACTATTTGTCATGCATCCTGCATCGGGCCTTTTCTCTCGGGGAACCAAAGAAATAATCGTTGGTTGGGGGATTGTGAAAATAATCATTGTTGGGGAGATTGTACACATAGTCATTTGTGGGTGTGGGGTTAAGGGGTATCGAATCTATCCGCTCTAATTATTTCTTAATCGGACTTCAAAAATAAGGAAAAAATAAATTCTACTAAAAAGATTTGGTCATTAATTTAACTTGCTGTAAATTCCTCTTGGAACAAAATTTAAAAAAATAATGAAAAATCACTATGTGCCCACGGATGTTTCTATACGATATATAAACCACCCGTGTCAAACCTTTATTGAAGCCAGACGCTTATTTGCAAATAAAGAAATCTGAATCTCTGTCTTCCGGCCCCAACCCCGGCAAATTGTGAAGGTATCACAAAACATGTTTATCTTATTTGACATCTCCGGTGTCTCAGCTTTCATAAAATATATTGTTTATTTGGGTTTCTTGTGCCAAGAAAGAAGTGTTGGTCAATCTTCACATGGAAGTCTCACTTAAAGAACGAAGGTCCGTAAGGAAATAATAAACTGCAGCTCCTCTCGTCCTAGACAGATAAACTACCAAGTATCCGATCCAATAAGTGTCTCAAAACACACCTTTTCAGGCTCGCCCACTGAGGCTCTGTTGACTATGACCCAAACTATGACAATGTGCAGCGCTTTTGAACATTTTATGAATGGAAATTATTATCATAATCATTATCATTATTACTATTACTATTATTATTGTTATTATTATTATTATAATAATTATTATTATTATTATTATTATTATTATTACTATTATTATTATTATTATTATTATTATTATTATTATTATTATTATTATTATTGTTATTGTTATTATTGTCATCATCATTGTTATTATTGATGCAGTTACGGATCCAAATCAAACAAACAAACAAACATACAGACATTATCCATCATGCAATGCCATTCCTGTAAATAAGTCACCTCATTGCCGCCAGATGTCGCCGCAGCATGAATAGCCTGGAGCAGCTGACGAGTGCTGTCGGCCGGGGACGGTCGGCTGGGATGTTTAGTAAATAGACCCTGGATGTGTGCCGCGCTCGTGGATTTGACCATCTCCTAGACAAAACAAGATAACATCCTGCTGTCGAGAATATAGGTCAAGCAACACAATTGCTTGTAGCCGGTGAGTATTGGGGCTATTTGCAGAGAGCCATTGCTGCCCAGTAAAGCGTCCGCTCATCTAATAGTCGGGCAGCAGGGGGTTTTACCTCTAGAGCGTTTGCTGGGCACATATCTCATCCTTCAGATGTACGTAT
Source organism: Maea johnstoni (assembly GCA_963942565.1). Taxonomy (NCBI): domain Eukaryota; kingdom Metazoa; phylum Annelida; class Polychaeta; order Spionida; family Magelonidae; genus Maea; species Maea johnstoni. Next base: position 26,116,866 of record OZ012698.1, on the reverse strand, counting down.
TCAGCGCAAACAAGTGGCACTTACTGTCAATGCTTGTGATGCGCAAATGTATTGTTAACCTTTGCATGTCGTGTGGCACAAACATACCTACATACATACATATGTACGTGCGTACATATATACACACATACATACATACTTACATTACAGACATTCAATTCCTGCACCAGTCGACAGAACGTCTGCCAGTGTCTGGTTGTACAAACATCCATGGTTAACATTTCACAAAAAACAAGCCAAGCTCATCAATGACCCACATAGTCTGCGAATTAAAGCTACCTTACGTACTTAACTGTTGTGTATTATTTGTATGTTACGGATGTAATGATTTTTGTAGATGATTACTACAGTCAATAAATATTCATTCATTCATTCATTCATTCTTACCTTGTGAGGTCATCCATAGATCCATGCATAGGAAACTTGGTGGCAATCGGGCGTGAGGTCGTATAATACCCATACTGCCCTCGCATTCAGTGCAGAAATTAAATGTCGGCACTGTACATAGTACATACATACATACATACATAGAGCTCCACGTGGTTGTCACTACGGTTGTACTTAATTCTAGTGGGATTTAGGTGCGCTTAATACATAGTTCTTGACTTGGAACATTCCGTCGAGAAAACTACACGCATAAGACTTGGACACCAGGGAGGACTGGGTTAAAGAAAAAATACATTGTCTCATTTGGACTGGCGTATCTATTAGAATTAATTTTGAGGGACTTTCTATAATGACTTAGAAAAATATCGAAATAAAAAAGGTTTTGAATCCTACAGCACATTGCAAGAGGCTTTCCTTTCCGTGAATACTTTTTCCTATACGTGATATTCCTCTGTCAAAATGCAAGGCAGCGCACATAAATATTCAAAACCATTTGGTTGTAATTTACTCTCTGATCCAAGCCGTAATAACGCACGTTAGACGTCGGACTAACTTGATTGTATTGTCGTTGGATCAGCGCCAACCTTTCGAGATGCCTACGTTTAGAGGTTCCGGGGGCGTGTGACAACTTTAGAAATGCCTCGATCTGGAAAAGCAAGTTTTCTGGGACAATTATTATTAAGTAAGGAAACAAACCACACGTGTGTGTGCGTGTTTGTGAATTTTGTTTGGACATAGCATTGGGAGCAGATGAGAACGCAAGAGGGCAGGAAAGTTATCAATTATCATAAGTGAATTGTACCTAGGATAGTACCTGTAGTCTTTGAAAGTCTACTCCTTGGGTTAGTCGGTGATATTCCCAGGTACTATTTCGTTCACAGTTAATATAGGGACAAGGTGCCTTGCTGTTGGATTCAAGTGGTCATGCCAGTTGTGGTGCGGTAGAGTTTCTAGGTATACCCCACCCCCAAAAAAGTAAAATAATCGACAAGTCGCGCTAATACGTAATACATTGTATCGATCAGC
>OZ012698.1:26110453-26112953 GCA_963942565.1 Maea johnstoni | reverse complement strand
TATATATATATATATATATATATATATGAATATATATAGATAGATAGATAGATGACAAATCTATTAAGCCGGTAGCATAAAGGAGGTCTTTGTAAATCAGATAGGGATAGGCAGCGTGAAGTTCTGCTAGGGTCTTGTAATTCCATCGCTCCCTGTTGTGCGGGATGGGCACCACGTATTGCTAGAATATTGCTGAACACTTCTCCCCTGGGCAGGCTTTGACCAGCTGCTGAAACTAGATTAGACGTAGATTAGGTCTTAATTTGGCGGTTGCAAAATTAAATCTGTGATACAACCCATGGTGCCAGAACCATTCAGGGAATATCGTACTCTTACATGTAGTCTCTAGCTTACTGCAGTACGATCTACCGGTAATTGCTACATCTTAGCACAATATGATCCTGGATTGTACATTGTGCATGCGTAACATCAAAATATTTCGCCATAGGGCACCATAGTCTCACCAGAGTCAGTCACATCCTGGTGCTGAACTATAGTTGCCAAATTTGAATTGGTTTATCGTTGCGTTTTCACCCATATTAAGACTAACATTCGTGACTAGGCATTTACTAGTTGTGGGCAGACTCGAGTATCCTAAGGAATCACCGACTAAACCCTGGGTCACTGACAACATCTCACATACCTTTAACAAGGCTCGAGCCTGGAATTATGGTGCTGACCGTTCGCAACAACGTCTTATATTGGTACCTCTATAGCGAAGCCTAAATTAGATAGTTTTAACCTTCACTTTAGATAAGTTGTCCTTATATATTTTAGTTAAAGGAAACATGTTTCAGTAATCACCTTTGTTCTAAAAAATCTTATTTCTCTATAAGTCGACTGCATTTTGTAATTTCTCTGCACCAATTTGTCAGATTTTCTAAGTTCAATATGGGTTTATGTGTAACCATATCTTGAGGCATACAACAAGATAAACTTATAGTATGCTGCCACCTCTACACAGTTCATGCCTGAAGTGACCGGGTGTACAAGTGTACTTGCTTAGTCGCCATTTCCATTCACTTCCAGTGTCACAGGACGGCCTACAAGAGCACAGTGTCATTAGTTACGATTTTAGTAGGCCTGTGTGCGGTAATGCGAAGTAAATGCGACGTCAACGAAACTAGAATTTCGAGTTGTTGTTTATCTCTTATTGAAAAATATCGCACATGTGAGTGTGTTCAGTGCTGCCATCTATTGTTGCTACTGCCAGGCACTGGCCTGTGTTTTTATGCAGTAAACCACTCCAGGTTGTTATTGCTAGACACTTTTTCTGTCATATGCGGCTAAACCGTGACTAGGTATTTGTAACTGTAAAGGAAACCGGCGAAGACCACTGCCTAATCCCAAGTCACTGGCAACTTTCCCACAAGCCCCAGGTAGAATTCGAACCTGGAGAGTGGTGAGAGACAGCTGGCAGTCACTGGTAACGGTTAGCCCACACGGCCACGCTGAACCGACTGCTATTATGCATATAGACGCTCCAAAGGCTTGGCTGATAATCGATTAGTCAGGCCTTGAGCATAAATAGGAAATTTAAAATGGCAAAAGTTCCCACTTCAAATTACTTTCTAAATAATAAAACACTTATACATTGTCACCTGCAGGCTTGGGGCAAAAAAAACAAGTCAAACATGTACATAACTGAATGATATTAGTGGCAATCAGTCATGCGTTCATGTATTATGCCCAGACTACCCAGGTATTTAGTGCAGGAATTAAATGTCGGCACTGTATGGAGTCTCAACTGAAGAAATGCATTGTATGGATATCGCTGCTGATTACAGTAATTGGCTTCAGACTTGAGGCTCTGCCATGGATCCCCTCGTTTTAATAGTCCCGCTTTATATAGTGTAAGCTTTACTGTTCACTTTCCGCACACTATGCAAAACGACCATTTCGCACCCTTCCAAAGCACAAGGACACAAAGATTTAGAAAACCAGCTATACCCTGTCATATTGGTATTCATGGGATAGCTCTCGTACACGGGGGAAAAATTGACGGGTCCAAACGGGCCCGTTACGGGCTCAGAACCGTTATACAGGCCCGTTACGGGCTCGTTATAACGGGCCTGTTAATACGGGTCCGTCACGGGCCCGTAAAAATGATAAAAATAATGGGACCGTTACGGGTTTCAAGCTGTGACATGTCAATAAATTGAAGGATCGAAAAAACGGGCCTGTCACGGGCCCGTCAACTTTACCTGTGTAGAGTACTTTCAGATGAGTACCCATGTGCCAGGGTTTCAGTCATTTCCCAGGGTTTTTGTATGTTTTGTATTGATCAAACTAGTTACCAGTAGCATAAGGGTTAATGTGTCTGGTCTCCTCGCTCCCTTTTCTAATCTTGTATAGAGTTTCCTGCAATCAACTACTAGAGTAAGTCATTGTCCGGGGCCAGTGAAAATCCACAAACGATGGCTTTTTTCAATTACCTGACAAATTATTTCCCCAGATTGACGTGCTCGTCTGGCCTATTGTAGAAGCTAGAATTGGTGCT
>OZ012698.1:26047616-26110253 GCA_963942565.1 Maea johnstoni | reverse complement strand
TAGCATACATAGGAAATTAAAATTGTACATGTACATAATTGAATGATGTTAAGTGGCAATCAGTCATGCGTTTGTGTACTACGCCCAGGCTACCCAGGTATTTAGTGCATGAATTAAATGTCGGCACTGTATGGGAGTCTCAGCATAAGAAATGCATTGGATGGAAATCGCTGATGATTACAGTAATTGGCTTCAGACTTAAGGCTCTGCCATGGATCCCCTCGTTTTAACAGTCCCGCTATATACAGTGTAGACTTTACTGTTTACTTCCCGCACACTATGCAAAACGACCATTTCGCACCCTTCCAATGCTAAGGCTGCTTTCGTCCATAGCAAAAGGACACACAGATGTTTAGAAAACCATCTATACCCTGTCATGTTGGTATTCATTAGATAGCTCTCGTTGAGTACTCTCAGATGAGTACCCATGTGCCAGGGTTTCAGTCATTTTTCCATGTTTTTTGCATCTTTTTGTATTGGTCAAATTAGTTACCAGTAGCATAAGGACACAACGATTTTAGAAAAACCCCATAGACCTTGTCATGTTGGTATTTATTGGATAGCTCTCGTTGAGTACCCTCCGATGAGTACCCATGTGCCAGGGTTTCAGTCATTTCTCAGGGTTTTTGCAACTTTTTGTATTGATCAAACTAGTTACCAGTAGCATAAGGGTTAATGTGTTTGGTCTCCTCGCTCCCTTTTCTAATCTTGTATAGAGTTTCCTGCAAACAACTACGAGAGTAACTCATTGTCCGGGGCCTGTGAAAATCAACAAACGATTGCTTTTTTTCAATTACCTGACAAATTATTTCCCCAGATTGACGTGCTCGTCTGGCCTATTGTAGAAGCTAGAATTGGAGCTATATATAGAGCCGTTCATGGGCACCAGCAAAAGTGCAACGGAAATTTATCGTTTGTGAGAGAAGCTAGGGGAAACAGGACATGATTGGATTTTAAGCTGATATTCCCAGTCGACGGCCACTTATAGAAAACCCCCACGGCGTGTAAAGCGCCTTACCGTCAACAAAGCAGCTGTTCCACCCACAATGTATATACAGTCATTCAATATTGATGCCTATAACTATACTTATAAATATATATATAACTATATATATATATATAACTATATATATATATATATATATATATATATATATATATATATATATGACTATATATATAACTATATATATAACTATATATATATATATATATATATATATATATATATATATATATATATATATATATATATATATATATATACATATATATATTCTTCTATATCTATGTGTGTGTGCGTGTGTGAATATGTGAATGAATGTTTGTAGTTATGTACAAGTATACATGCATATATATATACATAAATATATATATATATATATATGTATATATATATATATATATATATATATGTATATATATATATATATATATATATATATATATATATATATATATATATATATTTATATATATATATATATATATATATATATATATATATATATATATATATATATATATATATATACATATATATATATATATATATATATATATATATATATATATATATATATATATATATACATATATATATTCACATATATATACATACATGTACATACATGCATTCGCTACATACAGACAGGCAAACGGACACTACCTACCTTCATACATACGAACGAACGTACGTACATACATTCAATCGAGCACGTGTAGTTCCTATTTCCTGCATATTTTCCTAACTCAATTTCCCCCGGATAAATCAATTGGAATGAGACCTCGTAAAGAGAACTGCCATGTTGAATAGCAAACTCATTCTTCACCAATGCACTGGAGTTGTCTGCCTACCCAAATTACTAAATTACTCGCACTGATGCCTAATACTTCTACATATTTTCTAGGCACCAAGGTATTTGCATGAACAAATATTTATCATTTTTCTTATTTGTCATATTTGCAGGCATATTCATATTTTCGAAATACTTAGTACACTCTTATGCCATTATCATGACCATAATGTACATAATGAGGTTTAAAGTTGGGACAAACTATACTACTACTACTACTGCTGCTGCTGCTGCTGCTGCTACTACTACTACCATCACTTCTACTACTACTACTACTACTACTACTACTACTACTACTACTACTACTACTACTACTACTGGGGCATGTGAGAAAGTTGCCAGTGACTTGGGGTTAGTCGGTGGTTTTCTCCGGGTACTCCGGTTTCTTCCACCTGGTATAACTGGCTAGTCATGACTTAGCCTCAACATGGCAGAAAAACGAAATTTCAAATTCCAAACTACTACTACTACTACTACTACTACTATTTCTACTACTACTACTACTACTACTATTACTACTGACCACCACCACTACTACTACTACTACTACTACTACTACTACTACTGACCACCACCACTACTACTACTACTACTACTACTACTACTACTACTACTACTACTACTACTATTACTACTACTACTACTACTACTACTACTACTACTACTACTATTACTACTACTACTACTACTACTACTATTACTACTGACCACCACCACTACTACTACTACTACTACTACTACTATTACTACTACTACTACTACTACTACTACTACTATTACTACTGACCACCACCACTACTACTACTACTATTACTACTGACCACCACCACTACTACTACTACTACTACTACTACTACTACTACTACTACTATTACTACTGACCACCACCACCACTACTACTACTACTACTACTCTTACTACTACTACTACTACTATTACTACTACTACTACTACTACTACTACTACTATTACTACTGACCACCACCACTACTACTACTACTACTACTACTACTACTACTACTACTACTACTACTACTACTGACCACCACCACCACTACTACTACTACTTCTACTACTACTACTACTATTACTACTGACCACCACCACTACTACTACTACTACATGTACTACTACTACTACTACTACTACTACTACTACTACTGACCACCACCACTACTACTACTACTACTACTACTACTACAACTACTACTACTACTACTACTACTTCTACTACTACTACCTATTTGTTTTTCAGTGATGGAGCTCAATAACGGATCACGGCTCCTCGCAGTCTTTAATTTTTTCGGCCAGAGGCTCCCACCACCTCCCCCGTTTGCTACATTCAAGGAGGGGTTCCTCCACGTGGCCAAGACAGTGCGGAACCACGAGCAGTTCCTGGAGGGCATGCTGCTCAAAAACATGGAGGAACAAGGTAAAGTACAGTACTGACATTCAATTCCTGCACCAGTCTACCGGACGTCTGCCAGTTCCTGCTTGTAGAAACAACCGTGGATAACATGTAAAAGAAATAAGCCAAGTACATCAATGACCCAGGCAACTAACGAATGAAGGCTTCGTTCTGCTCTGGGGTCATCCATGCATCTTTGGCCAGAAAGCTTGGTAGCACTCGGGCGTCCTGTCGTGTATTATACCCGAGCTGCCCACATATCTAGCGCAGAAATTGAATTTAGGCACTGCATGTCAGACATTGTCCTCAAAAACATGGAGGAACAAGGTAAAGTAAGTCAGACATTATACTTAAAAACATGGAAGAACAAGTTAAAGTATGTCTTACATTGTCCTCAAAAACATGGAGGAACAAGGTAAAATATATCAGATATTGTCCTCAAAAACATGGAGGAATAAGGTAAAGTATGTCAGACATTGTCCTCAAAACATTTAGTAACAAGGTAAAGTAGGTCAGACATTGTCCTCAAAAACATGGAGGAAAAGGGTAAGTAGGTCAGACATTGTTCTTAAAAACATGGATAAATAAGGTAAAATAGGTCAGACATTGTATTCACAAAACATAGAGCAACAAGGTAAAGTATGTCAGAAATTTGTGTTAAACGTGGTAGAACAATATAAAGTATGTTTGACACTTTTCATATTTATCTAAAATGCATTTCAGAAACCATGAAATAGAAATAAACATTCCAGTGGCAGGTTGAAATACAACATATCTTAACCAAAATACACCTATAAAACCCTGTAGACAGCGTCACTTCACTCCAAACTTAGCTCAGTGACCCCACGTTTAGATAGATTTTACAAAGGACATAGTCAAAGGAACCTTTAATCAAGGTTTAGAGAACAAATGGTAATGTTAATAGCAATGAATATCAGATAAAAGAGGTATTTGCGATCTTTTGTGACGTTGATTTTTAGTATATGCCGGGAAAAGGGTCCAACGGCTGTTCTGTAGGTCCCCAAACTCTTGTTCGTTCTATAGTCTTGGGTGGCTCAGGCTTGAGCGTCTTGTTGAGGTAAAGAAGCTCTTGTTTGTCCGAGCGATCTTGTCCTTAGAAGTAACAGAGCCCTCAAGGGGGGTCTTCTGTAGACGTTTCGAGGATTTTATGAATAATCGAGATGTGTGTATGGTTAATTTGCATGGCAGCATCGTTTTTGATCTGCTGAGTGTAGCTCTGTCTTTTGGTATGATTGATGAAGTGGTGAGTATGGTAAGAATGGGTCATGTGTGGTGAAAGGAGGCCTGGAAGAAGAAAGTATGGATGAGAGCGTGGGAACTGGACCTTTGTTATTGGAGAGTTCAGGAGAGGAGTCTGGATATATTGGCTAGAGTCAGTGGGGGGCCCAAGTATAGCATTTGGTGGATGATTTCTGATGGCTATCATGGTATGATGAGGAGCTGTGAGGTAATGATCAAGTTGGTAACACACTCGAGCTTACTCAAGGATGACGATGTGCGCCTTAAAGGCACCCCAGTGTTTAGCCGATTTTGTGACCAATGTGATCATGGGTCAGTTGACAATGTAAGGCATCTGATTCTACAGTGCCCCAGCCTGCAGGAGAGCAGGGGCAACATGATGGGTGAATTAGCGGATGTAAATGGTGGGGAGGGTAGAACCATCATGGATGAGGCTAATGACCTGTTAGACCTGCTACTAGGGAAAATGGATAATGATGAACCCATCAACGCACAATTGATAGAGTTCTGGTAGATAGCTGCTAGGAACATTGCGAGAATGTATTGGACCAAGACTAGGGCTGGTATTGGCTAGAGAGGCTATAGTGAAAGGATAGACTGATTTATTGATGGACTGATACAAATGCCTGAGTAAAGGATGTGATTACGAAAACAATCATTATACATTTAATTTAGTTTTGTTTAACGCTAATTTGTTTATGTACTAACCCTTCTGGTATATGTTTTTTGGGTCCACCTTAAAATGGCGTTGTGGAGAGTATCCAAATGGATCCACCTTGTATTTAAGCTATTTGTTTAACGATAATTTGTTGTATTAATTTTCTGGTGTGTGTATCTGGGTCCACCTTAAGTTGGCGCCGAAGAGTGTACTCTAAATGGATCCACCTTAACTAGTCCGGTTCCTTAAGGACCAATCTGGGTTTGTCTCAGAAATGTAATATGTGTCCTCCTTAATGTCGCTTTGAGCTACGTGTCTATATGGGTCCACCTTAAGTCGGACTCCTGACATGCGGACACAGGTTGATAACCTATGGGTAATTAGTTAAGTGTTGCCTTAGTTTCTGTTATTTTGGGGTTTGTGAATCAACCTTATGAGTCCACCTTAAGTAGAGACATGTTGAAAAGCCCTAATTCATTCTACGATAACTAACTACCTCCATCATGTCAGTGGTGAGGAGGGTATTTAATGTTTTCTTTTGTTTACTAAGTTTCAATTATTGTTCTCATGTGAATTAGTACTATTTGGATGTATTGTATCTTTTACGTTTATTCGTGGTCAATAAATATACATACATGCATAGGTTATTTTTGAGTTCTAGACTTCACCAATTAAACCACTGGCCTTTCTTTTCAGCCCTCTATCCATATTTGGATTATACTCTGTACAACCCGGACAAAAGCGGGAGTTTCCCCAGACACGATTCTTGGGTCAAGGTCATGGAGGAAGGTCACGGCCCCGACGGAAGTCAAGAATATCACCAAGGTAACGAGACGTGACTCTGGTTGAATCACCGCCATATTTATAGGGCAATCCTGAACAGCTGCAGACGGCAGGGCGAAATACATTGCCGACATTTAATTCCTGCACCAGTCGACCAGACGTCTGTTAGTGCCAGGAAACTGGGTGGCAATCAGGCATGCGGTCGTGTATTATGCCGGGGCAGCCCACGCATTTAGTGCAGGAATTAAATGTCGCCTCTGTACCTGACTAACTTTGATCCCATCGACATTGACCTTGGGGTAAGGCGGTGTTTTTTGTCGGGTACTCCTTCTCACCCAACTCAAAACTAGCTAAATACTAGTATGACAGAAAAGGTAACGTCAATCGAAATTCAAATTCAAATTGTACTAACTTGATAAAGTCACTTTTAACTCTCCAAATGCATTAGTTCATGAATTCCTCATTCCAAATGTTAGGTTTTGCATGTAACACAAATGTTAAGAATAACAGATTTGATTATCATTTGATTAGCAATGATGGCAAATTATGAATATCTTACAGAGTAAGATATTTGATTTTCTATATTCATAAGATACTTAGTACTGGTTTCATGGTCAAATTTTATTTGTAGGCGTATACCTTCGCGTACCTTTTCAAAAGTAATTAGATAAAAATTGCACTAAATGCATGCTTTAAATAACTGATGCTATTTTGCTTGAAACCGATGTGAAATCTGCTAAATAGACTTCTAAGAGAGTTATGAGTGAGTTTAAATCGTTCTAGACTCATTTAGAAAATATTTGAACGGAAATATCACTAAATTAACTATACGAAAAGACTTTATGATTGTTTATTCTACAAATAGAGTCGTTGTCATTAGCTTGCTGAGGTACATGCCTAGGTATACATGATTTGAAAATAGATGACTGGAAATTGGCTTCCATAAATAATTGAAGCTATCTATATTTAGTCTTAATGCTATTGAAATTCCGCAGACACTAGCTATGTAGGTTATATGTGGGTTATATATATATCTATCTATCGATCTATCTGTACATTTTGGTATGTCATATGAATCTGTTGGACCAAATGATCATTAGAGTGTCACACATAAACAACTAGATTTGGGCAAATTATCCCCTTCCCGACTTTACAAAATTACGATGTGTACTCACAAGGGTTAATTATTTCGTTTATTAGATAATTTGAGAATAGCCCACTTAGAGTTCCTTAAGAAAGTATCGTCTACTATTCTGACGCTTTTGCAAATAACATGGGAATCAAGCGAAAATTAGGCAAAATATCATACGAGAGCTGCTGTATGGCTTTTGATAAACGTTTCTCCTTCAAATTTTATTCAAAATATGCTTTCGTAAGTAAAATATTTCCAAAATCGTCAGACCTGTTTTGGCCGCTGTGAGTGTAAATGTGATATAATAAAAAGACGACTGCTCTTTATAGATAACTGCTCCTCGTTACCATAAGGCTTTGTACAGGGAATGCTTATCTAGTCCCAAGGTGTGCATCGGTTATCAATGGGTTAATTCCTTCGTGATATAGGCGGAGTAATCTATATTCCAGCCTCGTCCGGAGGGACCGGCTTACATCTTCATTAACGTTCGTTTAAGTGAGGCAGGCCGATAAAGCTCTCTCATGCTACAGAGCCGACATTTAATTCCTCCACTGAATGCGCGGGCAACCCGGGCACAACACACGACTACAAGTCCGATTGCCACCCAGCTTCCGGGGCATGGATGCGTGGATGACCTCAAAACTGAAGGAAGCTTTGATTTGCATGCTACGTGGGTCATTGGTGGGCTTGGCTTATTCCTTTGACATGTTAGCCTGGGTGTTTTTACAACCAGGCATTGGCAGACGTCCGGTCGACTGGTGCAGGAACTTAATGTCTGTACTGTACGTGGCCTCTCCATCTGACAGCTTACCAATACTAATTTCATTTACCATCACCTTTTCTGGAATATCATGCCAAGTCCTGTTTGCCCAGTCGTACGTGGTGGAAGAAACCGGAGTGCCTGGCGAAAACCACCGAATAACCCAAGTCACTGGCATTTTTCTCTTCTACAGTGCCAGCGGTCCTTCTGCAACTGAAAGACCCCTTGGAACTATTCGTGAAGAGTAGGGAATTTCTTCCCGGTTCTGGGTTTCTATCTCGTCGCGATATGACCTAAGCTGTTGAAAACGACGTAAAACTCAATTACTTCCTTCCTTCCTTCTCCAGTGCCAACATGCAATTCCTGCGCTATATGCGTGGGCTGCAGTTCACAATGCACGACCGCATGCCCGATTGCCATCCAGTTTCCTGGACATGGATGCATGGATGACCTCATTACTAAACGTACCTTTGATTCGCAAGCTACGTTGGTCATTGGTGCACTTGGTTCATTTTTTCATATGTTATTTATGGATGCAGTACAACCAGATACTGTTAGACGTCCGGTCGACTGGTGCAGGAATTAGATGTCTGTACTGTAGGAATCCGCCATGGACTAGCGGTTACGACACCTGACTCCCAAGCATGAGTTCGAAGGTTCGCCTGGTCGCTATATAAATGTGCGCCGTTGTCGGGGGTTGCCTATGGTCTTCTGCAACTGAAAGACCCCTTGGAACTATTCGTGAAGATAAGGGAATTTCTTCCCGGTTTTGGGTTTCTGTGTCGTCGCGATATGAACTAAGCTGTTGAAAGCGACGCAAAACCCTATCCTTCCTTCCTTTTGCCATACCATGCCTGGTCGTGACTACCCAGTCGTACGTGGTGGAGGAAACCGGAGTACCCGGCGAAAACCACCGTGTAACCCAAGTCACTGGCAACTTTCAGAAAAAGGTGAAGACGACCTAAAGTCCTAATCCGCATCCGAAACAACGATCACTACTCAGAATTAATTTTGCAGAAAAGGTAAAGACGACCTTAAATCCTAATCCAAATCCGAATTAAAGATCGCTGCACTTGTGCTAGACCGTGTGGGTGTTCTGATGATGAATGGGATTTAATGCTATATGGAAATTATCCCGTATGGAATTATGCCCAGTGGCGTGAAATGAATGCTAATTATAGCATCAATGTAATATAATGAATAAGGTATGAGACGGTGGCCGATGTTGTGGACTTAAGGGAACGTGAGAGGTAAACAAGATGGAATATAAACTAAATATAACACTTGGAATGAAGAATTATTAACAGGGAATTTTACCTTAGAAAATGATTATTTTTAAAACCCAATTCTCAAAAGTACTATACATTTCATGTGAAATTTCGCCAACGCATTTCGTCATCAGAATTAGCCAACAAAGTGGTGTTAAAAGACGGATACTGATGTCGTAAATAATCACTTGAGGATACATAATTAGTTTACCGGTAACCCTTAGAATGCAAAAAATATCTGTAAGAAATTTACAACTACGATGGTGCAGATGTGAACGGCAGAATGTGAACATACATACATACATACATACATTCAGCAGAAATGTCATCATTTACATTATTTCTGTCTTTTGCAGCGTGCTATTGTGAAAAGGATACTTTGACCGGCGCTATGGGCAAGGTCGACGCCTTGCCGAAAAAACCGCCGACGCCAGATGGCGCCTTCGTCGTGGTGTCAATGGCGGGAACTGGTCACGTGGGTAAACAATACGAAGCCGCCTATTCCATCGCTAAGTTTATGCAGAACCAAATTCCCGTAGAGCTCCAGCTACGGCGGATAACACTTCACCAGAGGATTTCTACCGAATTTAATATCGGGCGAGAAGTAGGAAATGTTGTAATCGTTATTGAACTTGCAAAAGGACTAACCGAGATAAAGAGGAGTTGGGACGTTTTAGGGCAACTACGACAACTAAACATAAAAGGTTATGTAGGCTTGTTCAAACCAGAAGAGTTTTATTGATTAAAATTAGCTTAATTTTATTTATGTAAAAAGTTTCATTATTATTGGGCCGAGTAACAGTGATTATGATGCTGGTGTTGCATAAATTATTGCGCAGCTCTTGCGTTGTTCTTGACGAAAAGCAGGGAAGTATGACCAATCAATACGATGACCGCAGTAACTGAAGATTATCCATATACATGTATACAGTCAAACCTGTATCAAGAGACCACCCAAAGGAAGATCAAAATATGGCATTTTAAGACAGGCGGGCTCTTAATAGAGGGTCAATCAAACTATAATGTTAGACCAGGGGAAATGAAAATGTGGTCGCTTAATAGAGGTGGTCGCTCGGGCAGGTTTGGCTGTACCTGGTGAAGGCCGCCTATTCATTCCGAGTGATTTCATATTTCCAAAAAACATAAAAACAATTGTGAGTACAGTACTGACATTAAATTCCTGCACCAGTCAACTGGACATCTGTCAGTGACTGGTTGTATAAACACACATGGATAACATGTCAAAAATAAGTCAAGTACATCAATGACCCACGTAGCTTGCCAATCAAAGCTACGTTCATTCGTGAGGTCATCCATGCATCCAGGAAACTGGGTGGCAATCGGGCATGCGGTCGTGTATTATGCACGGGCTGCCCATGCATTTAGTGCAGGAATTGAATATTGGCACTGTATCACAAGCACCAGTTATCTCAGTAGTTTGCATAGTTTAACCATACAAAAGCTACGAGTGCAAATGTTGTTTTTAAATAATCCCCAACTGTCCTCTACACTGACAGGCCCACGTGACCGCCTATCACTATAATAGGCTGTTGCAGCGCCAATTAAAATGCTAATTCATGATGAAAAGTTAATCATTAAAAATGGTGAAGAGGGTTTAAAACGTATTTTATTGTTAAATTTCGTTTTTATCAGTGGGTATGCACATATGATTAGCATGACAATTTTATTTTTAACATTGTAGTTGAATGTTGTCACGTTTTGACTTTATATACTATTTATCTGTGCAATTTTTTTGAAACTATGCATGCTTAACCCTTATGCTGCTGGTGGTTAATTTGGCCAATACAATATGATGCAAAAATCTGAAAAATTACTTCTCGGCCCTGGAGTAATCACTGGCCACGAATCCTAGACGACCTAGCACTTTGCTCTGATCGTGGAGATCCCTTCGAGCTAGAACATTTTGACTATTTCCCCAAAAGTAGTATAAGGGTAGCTTATTGGATTAATTCTTTTCATTCGGAATTTTCTTTACCCTGTGTTTATTTTACATTCCAAATTTATAGAACCTTGTATGCTTTTCTGAAAATATATGCAACTGGACTCTCATTTACAAGTGTTCATCATTCAGCACGTAGAACAGGTATAATGAAAACACAGCTTGGAACATAATCGAAATAAAAGTCATTTAGAACACATCAAACAATTAGATAAATTTCGATGATTAATAATTAATTTCATTCCCATATAATTTACATGAAATATAGATATTACATCAAGGTAGGAAAAAGAGGTTTGATGAGGAATATACGTTAGAAATTCATTACACTAGCATATACAAAACAAAGAAGTAAGGTGTTTTATATACTTCAATATATGTATTCCAATCCTCACTGTTAGTGTAATAATATAACATACGGTGAATTTATATTATAAAACATGTACTGCTGTATGTGTTGACATGCTGGAGAATGAATAAGAAAATAATTAAAAGCTAAAATATTATTTACTTACGTATCAGGGAAACTCGGGCCATTAATGTTTTATTCGCGTTATCAATGGTTTTACTCCTTTTAAGATTTGTATGTTCTAAGCTAAGCACCATACGGGGAAAACTAATGCCATTGAGGATATTGGTTCAGTGCACTTAGTTAATCATGAGGCGATTGAGGAATTGCGTGTGACAAAATATATTAAGGTATTAGCAAACCTCAAAAGACCTGCTTGAATATATTATGTACCCGCAACAACCGTCAAAAGCCACTGTGAAGGCATACTGACACATAATATGGTTCCGCTATCAAGCCTTCCACTATCAAGCATATATACATATATATATATATATATATATATATATATATATATATATATATATATATATATATATATATATATATATATATATATATATATATATATATATATACATATATACATATATACATATACATATATACATATATATATATATATATATATATATATATATATATATATATATATATATATATATATATATATGTGTGTGTGTGTGTGTATATATATATATATGTATGTATATATGTATGCATGTATATATATATATATATATATATATATATATATATATATATATATATATATATATATATATATATATATATATATATATATATATATATACTCTCAGCAATATTGTGAATGTATTGGACGGGTATGTGGAAATTTGTCTTCCATTTAACTTATCACAAGTGTATATAGCACATTTGTCATTTATTAATAAATCCTATATCGTTGACACATTTTTGTCGTTATTGTATTATCTGGTGACCCTAGTTTTCAAACATATTGCCTTCTTTTCATCTTGGTCATTTCAGTTACAGCAGTACACCAACCTGAGGCACAGCATCAACTTGAGCGCCCTCGATTTATCTCAAAGAAACCATTTTCAGACTTTATTTGGTGATTCAGCATACTTCTGTCTAACCCAATCAACTTCTCATAAATGACACTCTCTAATCATGATATCTGGAGCATTTCATCACGACGTGTGATACTGAATATATTATATTATTATATGCCTACTGCTCATTCTCTGCTGTGATTGGTCAGATCATGGTCACATGACCACCTTACAAAATTGATATTGGGGTGCATAATTCTTTACATTCGTTAAGTATTTTATTTGAATGAGCAGTAGGCATATAGTAAAACAAATATATATATATATATATATATATATATATATATATATATATATATATATATATATATATACTATATATATATGTATATTAACAAAAGTATATTGGCTATTGATATTCTCAGTAACATCTATGCACATGATATTTAATTAAAATTCTCTAGTTGTTGATAATATAGACTACGTATTATCCCGAGAGTGTTATTTTACGATAAGCATGATCCTATAGAATAAATAGCTTCATATTCAACTAACAAACAAATGACTCTATGGATATGAAAACACAGAGTATGTATTAACTATAATCTAATATATACTATTGTATTTTTTGTTCATATTTACTTTTTTTATTTTTCAAAACATTTTTATTCAGTTCTGGCATGGAATATCAAGACATAACACAATAATATTATAGAATCATTTGTAGTTGTGCATAGGCGAACATAAAGACATAAGAATTATTGAAAAAAGACCTTTGCTTGAAGCAATGGCCGGCACTGTAATTTACCTGTGATTAAGTATGGAAAATCAAGACATAACACAATAGTATGTATATTATCAATTATAGTTTTACATAGGCAAAATAAAGGCTTATAATTGTTGGAAATAGACTTTTGTTTAACAATGGCTTGTATTGTTATTTACATGTGATTAGTCATATAGACATAGATTTTACTGTACACTATTTTGCATAGCAATTTAGATACGATTGAAGTATACATAGTTGACATATAGTTTCTCGTAAGAGTATTGGTATGGAGATAATTTGTAAATAGGTACACTATTTTGCATAGCAATTAAGTGATGATTAAAGTGTCAAGAATTGACATGTAATTTGTCACAAAAATATTTGTCCAGAAATAATTTTGAAAAATGAGTTGGCATGATTCGTCTCAAGCATATTTGGAAGTTAAACAATTTGTTAAAAGTATATCTTGGAGTATATAGAATAAGTCTTTTTGTAAAGAATATTGGCGGATGTTATTGATGATTGTACTGAAAGAAATTGAGCAATAAAGACCATTTTCTTTCGAAAAGGATTCGTTTGTTATTTATGGACAATTTATACAAATAGTGATTGTATACCTTTTTGACATTAAGTTGTACACGCAGTAAATAAGGCTTTCTGTTTTCCAGTTTACATAGATACAATACCTTTTTTGTACATAAAATAATTATGTTGATGGTGTCGCTATTTTCTAGATCGCCTAATATTTTCCTACGGTCAGTTAGAGTGTAGTCATTATTACCGATAGTTTTTATCCATTGTTCTACATCTGTCCATAATTGGCGAGTATAAATGCAATCTAATAACATATGATAATTACTATCAACATGGTTTTCACATTGGGAACAAGTATTATCAGTCAATATTTTACATTTGGTAAGCACATCATTGGTGTAGTATCTATAGTGGAGCGTTCTAAAATGTGTATATCTCAGATATGTGTCTTCCACTTGTTTGTTTGTAATTGTGAAAGATCTCTTAATGTCATGAGGGAGCATTACTATTTCAGCCTTTTCATACCATTTATTACAAATTTTTTGAGTAATATTTGGATTTTTATGATAGAGCTCTTTATACAGATTTGAGACTCCTGTATAATCTCTGCATAATATATTGTTTAATAAACAGTTTGTTGGTCGTGTTTGATTTGAATTTGGTAGTTCGGAGTTATCTAGAAATAATTTGATGGATAAGGCAAAACCACCATATTCCAAAAAATTTGTTTTAATTTCAAATTTTGTTTGAAATTGTTCAAAATTCATAATTTTGCAGTCTTCGGTTAGAATATCTCCCACTATACTGACACCTTTTTTATGCCATTTGTGCTTAAGGGGTATTCTTAATTGGCTATTGTACCATAAAGGAGTAGTACACACATAATTAACATTGGTACAAATTTCACTTTTAAATAATAATTTTAAGCTTTCTAGGACATCTTTCCAAAAGGGAATTTGTATGATCTCATACATTCTTTCAACAAAGTCATTACCGAAATTAAAAATTTCATGGAAATCTTCCATATCTAGAAAAACTTTCCATTTACCCTTTGATTTTAAATACCTCTTTAACCATCCTAATTTTAATGCTTTGTCAAATGTAGATAAATCATGTAGTTTTAAACCACCATCGGTTACTTCTGCTTCTAGAATTGCTTTACTAAATTTGGCTGGCTTGCCGCTCCAGATAAAAGATAAGAACATTTGTTCAATAAGCTTTATTGTGTGTAACTTGGGACTTGGAAGGGACAGAAGGATATGAGTTATTTTTGATAGAAGAAGAGATTTAACTATGGTAACTTTACCATAGGGGGTTAGTTACGAGTGCTCCATGTTCTTATGAGATTTTTCATTTTGGTAATTTTCGAGTTTAGGTTTATTTCTGTTATTTCGTCCAATCTGAATACATCATATTCATACCTAGCACCTCAAAGGTATTAGTCCAGGTCAAACCAAATTGACCTTCCCAGGTATCCTTCTGTCCCTTGACGCCCCAATTTTGATGACTTTAGTTTTTTCCTTATTTATTGATAACCCAGATATCTTATCAAACCATCTCAGTACGTCTAATACACATCGCAAGGATTCTTTATCTTCTCTCAAAAAAAGAGTGGTGTCGTCGCGTACTGAGATAGCTTAGACTCAACATCTCCAATCACAATGCCTTTTATGTCTTTATTTTCTCTAATACATGGGAAAGTACCTCCGCGCAGATAACAAACAAGTAGGGCGATATCGGGTCACCTTGACGGCAACCTCTGGAAAGTGATATATTTTCTGAAAAATGGCCATTTTGCTCAATTTTAGAGAATGAATTTTTTTGTAGCATTTTAACTGATTTCGTAATAAAATCTCCATAGTAAAAAGTTGTAAACAGAACTCCACAAAAGGCCATTCGATAGTATCGAAAGCTTTAGCATAGTCGACCACTACTAGAAGGCCTCCTATGTCGTTCTGTTCGCAATAAGTCATAGTATCTAATAAAGTCTAGTGTTTTCCCCAAGTTCATATTTACTTGTATTATAATTTTCTTTCATATCTATTTGTATTTTATGTGAAAGTATGATTTTGTAATTGTGGCATTACATTAAACAAACATACATACATACATAGTTTTATAATAGAGTGACTGGCTCCTAAGCATGGGGCCGCAGGACGAGTGCCAGCTTGATCTAATTAGGGTGTTCGCTTAGTTGCTATATAAATGTAAGGCGAAATTTAGCTATTAATCTCTAAATCTAGTAAGATTCATTCACGTCCAATGGCATGAAGCTCAATGAATGAATTAGGAAAATGTCAGTCAAAATTTGCACTGTCAGAAATCATCAAACAACCAATCAAAAGTTTTTCGAACTATTAAACTAGGTGTACCTCTTTTGCTAAATTGAATCTGACAAAATTAGACATTATCTTAATTCTCGTTGCCAATGTTGTTATTTTATAGCATAAATGTACCTAAGATAAAATATTACAGCCTGGCAGTGAATAAATGAGGGTTTAAAGGCACAATCGACACACAAAGGTCATTTAGTGCCTTAATATATTACCAAAAAATGGTACTTTGTCACTGTTGAAGAACGATGACAAAGGTGAAAGAAGAAAAAGGGGGAGGGTAAGATTAGAGTCGTCCAAAGAGGACCAAGGGATCTTAGATATGCATGGTGGTTATAGACAGATCCACACATCCCCCTTCTTTTATAAAGCGAGCAGGGTGCCACAACAGCTTAGGGTTCCCCGGAAGGTCCCAGCTCCAATTGCACATCATTGAGCAAGCCAATAAAAAAATGTATGTGTATATATGTGTGTGTGTGCTAGTAAATGTGTGTGTGTGTGTTTGTGCATGTTTATATACCAATCTCTCTATTATAAAGAGCTTTTAAGGTTGCTTCACGCGTGTGCCCACACATATGTTTAGACAAGGATGATGGATCTCCACAACGACAAGGAGCTGGAGAGTAAGGATAAACACTCAAGGTCAAGGCCACTCATAAAAACAAACATGTCAACCTCCCACCTTACATACAGGCACTGCTACCGGTATAATTGATAGCAGTAAGATAGAGAATATGTTATGTATTTATATATACAAGTATGTATATATATATATATATATATATATATATATATATATATATATATATATATATATATATATATATATATATATATATATATATATATATATGTATATATATATATGTATATATATATATATATATATATATATATATATATATATATATATATATATATATATATATATATATATATATATATATATATATATGTATATATATACATATATATATATATATATATATATATATATATATATATATATATATATATATATATATATATATATATATATATATACATATATATATATATACATGTATATATATATATATATATATATATATATATATATATATATATATATATATATATATATATATATGTATTGTGACCGTTAGACTATTAAAGTTACACTATCTCTTCATTTCATATTTTTGATATGTAAACAAACTCATAAAGGTGAATAACATTGACTGATATACAGTCACTATCTTTCGGCCATTTGCATAATGGAATCTATCACTGGCTGTACTGCCTTTGTTGGTCGGTATGATTGTAAATTCTCTAACCCTTATGCTACCGGTGGCTAATTCTGCCAATACAAATTATACAAAAGAAACTGAAAAATGTCTGAAACCCTTTACTCATCTGAGAGAATTCGGCGAGAGCTATCAAATGAATACCAGCATGCCAGGGATTAAATGCATTTTAAAAATCGTTTTGTCCTTGTGCTTTGGATGAAGATAGTCTCAGCAATGGGAGAGTTGAGCATTATTTTCTTATTCCGAGTAGTTTACGGCAAGAAGTTTACTCACATAAGAAAATAATTTGTTAGCGCATTGTGACGTGAGATTGTGTACAGAGGACATCCCCTTAACAGGTATAAGTACTTAACACACACATACTAGCGATCATGATGCATGGCTTCTTCTTCAGCCTGTCAAAACTGCCCCCTCTCAATCACTCAGTACGTGGGTACGATGGGGTACCCACATAAAAGGGTGCTCAGATACCCTGCAACCTCACTGGGTCTCAAAATCTGTCTCGGTCAGGACGATTTTTGATCAGACAAAAATGGACGTCTGTCGCTACCAGAAAGGTAAGAGACGAGTTTTTGATATTTTTACTATTTTGATGTGTTTTGTAGTGTGTGTGTGTATATATATATATATATATATATATATATATATATATATATATATATATATATATATATATATATATATATATATATATACACACATATATATATATATATATATATATATATATATATATATATATATATATATATATATATATATATATATATATATATATATATATATATATATATATACACATATATATATATATATATATATATATATATATATATATATATATATATATATATATATATATATATATATATATATATATATATATATATATATATGTGTGTACATATATGAGAGTGAAAATTATACATTTTAACACGTGTGCGCACACTCGTTTTGAGCAGGTTTTCCTATTTCCAGTTTGGCTGCTTATGGTGGTTTGCCTATTGGCCACTAGTCTAGCTGCACCCGCCGCGAAACCGCTCCCTAAAAATACAGGCGAGGCCAACAAACCGGAAACACCTATTTCCGGCCAGGAGGCGGCTAAGGAGGAGAACCTGGAAAAGGAGGGGGAAGAAAAGGAGGATAAGAAACTCTCCAAAGACCTCCATCAGCTGTTTAAGGCATTGTTACAGCGGAGAGACATCAGTGGTAGCGCTAACAATGGCAACGTTGGGGGTAACGCCAACGCGGGCGCAGGATCCGTCAACGTGGGAAACGGTATCCTTAACAGTGAGTCAGTCTTGTATAATCTGGAAAAATAGAAATTGTTACTCGAATAGGAATTCCGAAATAGAATCCTGCCCGACCTCACAATTATTTTCATTATGTAAACTAACAAATATGTAAATGTAAATGTAATGTATTTGACTAAAACCTGATTTATTTACCGTTTTGATTACCTTTTACTTATACCATACCAGTTGTTTGTACTTATAACTGTATGTTTTTTGTTATTTACATATTACAGCAAATCAATATACAATACAATAACCCTTCGCCTAACCTGTAAACGTCTCATTCTCTTAAAGCTACGCATACAACTTACGGGTTTCGTACGGGTGGGAAAGTTACCAGTGACGTGACGTAAGGTGGTGGTACGTCCAAAAATTAACAATCGAAATAAACGATTAAGCTGTAATATGTTAAGAAAATTCAAGATAAACGGCTTTGTGCTACATGGATCTCATTCGCCTTCTGTACTGATTTTTCAGAGCAGCCATATTTCCGCCGCCCCTGCCGTGGCCCTATGTGCGCCAGGGACATCAGCGGTAACGCCAACAACGGCAACGTGGGGGGTCACGCCAACGCCGAGGGTGGATCCATCAACGTAGGCAACGGAATCTCAAATGGCATGTTGTTTTTTAAATGAATATATAAATGTATACACTAAGCAAGACTTTAAAAAATTTGTACTGTAGACTTTCTCAAGTAACACGATGTATGTACTGTAAATCACTTATCTATGGCGTGAATATTACATAGCGTAACAACGGTACTGCCTTGGATAGCGTAATCTAAGTATAGTGGTGAACGGGAACAGTAGCAGCAAGTTCAACTAGGAATTCAATAAAGACGGGGATTTTACAATAGCGCATAGGGACAGAGCGCTAATATCGCTATCTTATTGTTCCCGCTACACTTAAGTGATTTACAGTATGTGTATTGACCGTAACATGGTGATTACAAAAGCATACTTTGATAATTGATATCACATAAGACTATATCGATCCATATAAGAAAGGATGAAATTTGATATAAGGTAAGAACGACGTTAACATGTATCAAATCAAATATTTTAAATATGAAATTCAATTAATCTATCCTAAGGAAGTTAAGTTTACATTTGTCCTATTTCTGTCAGATCTCAGACATAAGTGAATTGAATATGATGTTTATATATTTGAATGTTGGAACCTTACGCTCGTGTCAGTTTCACTTTCTCTGGTTGTAAGTCTCAGGGTAGAGTGTTGTTTAACAATTCGCTTGGTATTTTTGTGACTTAGAAATAGCACACTTGAGTAAAGGTTTATTGGAAAGGGAGGATGACTGATTTTCTTGTGTGATTCAGACCAAGGATTTTACCGTCGGCCATCTTACTACCCTCAACCAATAAACGCCGACAGAAGGGACATCAGCGGTAGCGCTAACAATGGCAACGTGGGGGGTAACGCGAACGCGGGCGGAGGATCCGTCAACGTGGGCAACGGTATTCTGAACGGTAAGAAATATCTATGCTTTTATTAAGCGATCGTGACAATCGTGATATTGTGGCCTGGTAGTTGAATATCTCCTTTGATGCTGTGAGATTTCTGTTGTTCTGTTGAGCAGATGTTTTACTGCCTCCAGAATCGTCACAGTCCTGGTCCGTAGCGCCACCTACATGTATGTGTAACCCTTGGGGTTACTCGGCTCTGTCTCATAACACCTCGGGTATATCACATACAACACAGCTTCCTCGGGGTAACCTACTTCACCTTACAATGCTATTGTTACAGAAATGCTTTGAATAATACCTATTACCAGATACTTTGTCTTCTTACCTCCATATATAATTTGTTTTGGAACTCTACACAATTAGAGTAGTATTGTTTGTATATATTGGCATGGCCACGACACCTGGCGTTGAGGAAAATAAACAAAAAAGGCCTGTTCCTTTTTTTAGGCTTGTAAAAATTTAAAAAAAAAAAAAAAAAAAAAGCTTCCTCGGGGTCTATCTATCACTTAACCAGCTGGTCCAGCTGTGTGTTATTTTATGTTCTTTTTGGTAATTGTCCATGACTGATTTACCCTTTTGCTAATCTATGAAATTGTCCTTTGTACCTTCTTATTCATTTATTCTATCTCCACAGAATTGCTTTCGTGTCAATCTTTGATTTCTGTAACTTCAAACCACCCTCTTCTACACTGTCTGGGAGGTAAATCGGTGGTTTGCTCTGGGTTTTTCGGTTACCTTAGCACTATTGATACCAGACTAAGACAAAAAATAAATTATCAAGAATATTATTAGCTTCGTTAATAATTTCAGACCAAGGATTTTACCGTCGGCCATCATACTACCCTCCACCAATAAGTGCCGACAGAAGGGACATCAGTGGTAGCGCTAACAATGGCAACGTGGGGGGTAACGCCAACGCTGGAGGAGGATCCGTCAACGTGGGAAACGGAATACAGAACTGTAAGTTACATTTTATTGAGTAACTAAGCAATGTATTTCAGAGCAACTGTAAACCCATGGGGCCGAGAACGCATAGACATATTCAAATAGCGAAATATAAGAAGGTGGTTACATTTCACAGAAATAACAGCTTTCAGTTGAACATTTCTCAGTATTATACCTCAGTTAACCGTGATTGGCTAACTGATGTTCACCATTCCATGCTGTTGTACTCGAGCCATTGTGAAAGCTCTGTGGTATACATTCTCAGACTTCTCATGAAACGTTCCCGCTTGGTAGTGACACCTACCGGAAGAAGTGGGAGTTATCAGTCATCTGTAACCTTAACCTCATCCAAAACAGCAGACGGTCTTTTCGCCAAATCAGCGACCGCAATGGTTTGATATGGTCAGCGAGAAGCAACTTTGTCTCTACGAGAAACATGACGATTTAGGTCATCTGACACTAATGTCTACCATCTTTTTAACTGGAATAGTAGAACCGTAAAACCATCCGTAGCTCTATCAGGTTAAGCCCCAATATAGTACAACCCAATATTCCCAACCTCTTCATAACGCATGCGAGTCTCTCTATTATAACCACCTTGCTAATGTGGACACTTCAGCAGCTCTCTTGGATGTCCGCAATAGAGGAGTAATATATTCTACATGAGAAAAGAATGTTCTTTGCAGAGATATGTATGATTTTGTATTGCGTGTTTATTGACAGTGCTACTTTGTACAAAATCATAGCAAATACAACAAAGTTTCAACAAAAACTTACTGAACAAAGATGGAACAATGGTAATGAACATAAGGAAGCATTAATACATCATCTTGAACGACAGGAAAATGAAAAGGGGTCACTTAGTTGGCCCCAACGAGTACAGAATTAAAGAACATGTAGTATAATGTCATTGATTAGGTAAAATGGACTTGCTAAAATAGTCTTCGACAGGAGCAAAACCTGGCTGCAGCGTGTTAAAACTAACCGGTGTAGCGGTTTACTCCAACCCAAGGTTAAAGGGGCCTGGGGCGGTCAACCGGTGTAACACATTAGTTGTCCCGGGGGCAAAAATTGCGATATTGGATAAAATCCAGAAATACACAGCATATATATATATATATATATATATACATGTATATATATATATATATATATATATATATATATATATATATATATATATATATATATATATATATATATATATATATATATATAATGTATATATATATATATATATATATATATATATATATATATATATATATATATATACATGTATATATATATATATATATATATATATAGAGAGAGAGAGAGAGAGAGAGAGAGAGAGAGAGAGAGAGAGAGAGAGAGAGAGAGAGAGAGAGAGAGAGAGATTTACGATGCATCATGTTTGATAAACGTAGATATGCCGCAGTATGGTCGTCCTCGTCTCTGGTCACGTGGTGTGCAAGGAGGAGATAACGTCGGCAACGTTGGCGGTGACGCAACAACAAGCAACGGTGACGTCAACGTTGGAAACGGAATTAACAACAGTAAGTCTACAATGGAAATCTGCAACGGACAAGTGCTCATCATAAAAAAACATTGTAATGATGTCATTCTCTTACCATATTCTCTTACCGGATTTGATAATGATAAATGAACCTCTGGAGACGATCAATACCCAAAAAACCCTTCCTATAAAAAATCAATGAAAATTCGCGAAAATAATATTAATATTTTGGGACAATTGATTTGTTTGTCGTATAAATAAAAATGTGAAAAGGGTATTTTATGAGGGAAAATAGAAAGTGGACTTATCGGTGATGCTTTTATTTGACAGTATTTTTCCAATATTTGACATGGACGTTCTTAGTCAATCTATCCGTCATTCTAAGAGCATGTGTTCACAGTCAGGAATGTTCTGCTCATTTAAGCTGTGCAGAGAATAAACTTCATATGCAATTGAATTTTCTGGTATTGGTCCTGCTAAATTACGTCCTATTGAAATGAAATTCATTAATATTATCGTCAAACTTTCTACTTTTTTAAAAGATAAATATAATGAAATAATGCTCGTTCCTGAAGAATAAATACAGAACAAATTGCACTACGGAAAATCGGTTTAACCCGAACACACCTTTTCTCTTTCGGCAGATCGTCTCCAGGTTCATTTACCTAATGTACCAGATTGCCCATCATCGTCCTCTTCCTCGGGAAAATCCGCGCGAAAATCCCCGGCCACGTGGTTTTCCTTCTGGGGCAGACGAAAACGAGACATCAGCGGGAACGCCAATAATGGCAACGTGGGCGGCAACGCGAATGCCGCCGGTGGCTCGGTCAACGTAGGAACGGGGATATGGAATAGTAAGTAAGATTCTGCCCAATAGGTGTCGCGTTGAACTGAGATCAAAATGGCAAAAAAGCAACAAAAAGCGGATGCCGCCGTTTGCTTGGTCAATGTAGAAACGTCGATATGGAATAAGTAAGCTTCCGCCCAATAGGTGTCGCTTTTTAACTAAGATCAAAAATACAAAAAAGTAACAACAACAACAACAACAAGAAACGTCTCGCTCGAGGAACACAGAGAAGGATAGAAAGAAAAAATGACACATTGATTTCATGGACGACATTGACTGAGGTTGGCCGAAGTCGTGACATGCTGGAATAATGTGGTAACAAAAGGAAATCAGTCACGTGAAAGGGCAGCACTCGCACATGCGTTATGCGGAACCTGGACTTTGGATTTTCCAGTACGTATCATAAATTTTTCTGTCATATTCAAGCTAATTCTTGAGCAACTCATAAGTGGTGGAGGAAACCGGAGTATTCGGCGAAAACCACCGCCTAACCACAATTCACTGGAATCTTTCTCACATGCCACGAGCAGGATTCGAGCTACGGTGGTGGTGAGAGACAGTTAGCAGTCAGTGGCATCGCCTTAGACCACACGGCCATCAGGACAGGCCCCCTCACGTGCATCAAGCGAAGCCTAGACCCTATGCAGTGGTGAGACACGGCGTGTAGACAACGCTCAACGTGCAGCGACACTCAGCTATGGAGGTACAGTGCCGACATTCAATTCCTGCACCAAATGCGTAGGTAGCTCAGACATAATACACGACCGCACGCGCGATTTGCCACCCAGTTTTTTGGTATAGACGCATGGATGACCTCATTACTGAAGGTAGTTTTAATGTGCAAGCTACGCGGGTCACTGATGTGCTTGGCTTATTTTTTGACATGTTATACATGGGTGTCTGTACAACCAGGTACTGGCAGACGTACGGTCGACTGGTGCAGTAATTGCCGGCACTGTAAACCAAACTGAAATGCAGTTTTCTATATGATGTATTCCTATAGTTAATTTCAGACCAGCCTGGTGCAGGAATGGAATGTTGACACTGTTTACCAAACTGAAATGCAGTTTGTTTTCTATATGATGTATTCCTATAGTTAATTTCAGACCAGACTGGTGCAGGAATCTAATGTTGGCACTGTTTACCAAACTGAAATGCAGTTTTCTATATTATTCATTCGTATTGTTAATTTCAGACCAGACTGCTGCAGGAATCGAATGTTGCCACTGTATACCAAACCGAAATGCAGTTTTCTATATGATGTATTCCTATAGTTAATTTCAGACCAGCCTGGTGCAGGAATGGAATGTTGACACTGTTTACCAAACTGAAATGCAGTTTGTTTTCTATATGATGTATTCCTATAGTTAATTTCAGACCAGACTGGTGCAGGAATCTAATGTTGGCACTGTTTACCAAACTGAAATGCAGTTTTCTATATGATTTATTCCTATAGTTATTTTCAGACCAGGCTGGTGCAGGAATCGAATGTTGGCACTGTATACCAAACTGAAATGCAGTCTTATATATGATTTATTCGTATTGTTAATTTCAGACCAGACTGGTGCAGGAATCGAAGGTTGGCACTGTATACCAAACCGAAATGCAGTCTTATATATGATGTATTCGTATTGTTAATTTCAGACCAGCCTGGTGCAGGAATCGAATGTTGGCACTGTATACCAAACCGAAATGCAGTTTTCTATATGATTTATTCGTATTATTAATTTCATACCAGACTGGTGCAGGAATCGAATGTTGGCACTGTATACCAAACTGAAATGCAGTCTTATATATGATGTATTCGTATTGTTCATTTCAGACCAGACTGACGATGAATCGAATGTTGGCACTGTATACCAAACTGAAATGCAGTTTGTTTTTTATATGATGTATTCGTATTGTTATTGTCAGACCAGACTGGTGCAGGAACCGAATGTTGACACTGTATACCAAACAGAAATGCAGTCTTATATTTGATTTATACGTCTTGTTAATTCCAGACCAGCCAAGTTTCCGTCGGCCCTTTACACAGTACCAGCGAGACATTAGTGGCAGCGCGAACAACGGCAACGTGGGGGGTAACGCCAACGCCGGCGCGGGCTCCGTCAATGTAGGAAACGGAGTTTCTAACTGTACGTCTATTTCATATTTCAACGATGAACTAAACACTTAGATATAACACATCACCAATACAAAAACACTTTAAGTAGTAGTAGTAGTAGTAGTAGTAGTAGTAGTAGTAGTAGTAGTAGTAGTAGTAGTAGTAGCAGCAGCAGCAGCAGCAGCAGCAGTAGTAGTAGTAGTAGTAGTAGTATATAGTAGTATCTTTATTGACTGTATGTGTCATATACAAAATCATACTATTTCAAATAAATGGTTATAATGGTGGACTATCCAAATTAATACAAAAGAAGGAAAAGGGTAACAGTGTATTGGATAAGGTAACGAGAAAGATGTGTAAAAACTAGAATTCCTTTTCATGTGTGCATGTAAAGTGAGATTATGATTTGTATTTTACATATGTTGGCACTCAACAATTATAGCCAATAAATGTATACTACAACCCCTCAGATTAACCCTTATGTTGCTGGTGGCTTATTCTGCCTATACAAAATGGTGCAAAAAAGCTAAAAAAATATTTAAACTGGCACATGGGTACTCATCTGAGAGAACTCACAGAGATGGTTTTCAAATATCGCTGAATCTGTGTGCTTTGGACGAAAGCCGCCTCTGCATTGGAAGGGTTAACTCCTTGGAGAAAAGGCGAAACTTGTCAATTTAAGCGGTGGCCATTAAGCTATATTTTCCAAAATTGAAAAGAAATGACAAACTTGCTGACCACTCTACCAGTCGCTTTACGAGAAACGACTCGTCAACTGTAACCGAAATAGAATACTAGTATCTTTACTGTATCTCTTCAGATCAGCCGAGTTTCCGCCGTCCACATTTTTCTGACGCCACGCCGCACCAGAGAGATATAAGCGGCAGCGCTAACAATGGTAACGTGGGCGGCCACGCTACGGCTGGTGCTGGCTCTATCAATGTGGGAAATGGAATATCTAACTGTAAGTAAATTACCCAGAAAGACTCAATTCAAGAGGTGAATTTTCGGATTGAGGATGTAATGTTTTGGTGTGGTAGGACACGCGAAGTTGTGAGGAGACAGGGCACCCGCGGCCGCACGTCAGGTGGAGAAGAAATAGGTCAATCTCTCTAAACTCTAGAGACAGAAGCTGATCACCCAGGATAAAGCATAATCATTACTTTGCAAATATTTGACGACGATTATAGTTTTAGCTTCATAGTTTCAATGAGAATTGCTCATGAATTTATTTATTCAAAAGCGATTTTTTAACAAATGGTGAGATATATAAATTTGCAAGCTTTATTTCTGATTTTTGTGAAACAAAATCAAATAAAACATCAGATTTATCATCAGTTCCACTCTGATTCTAGCAGCTGATTGGTCAATTTCTTTGCTGTACCGGACTAATTGGGGTTCAAACATTGTTCTTAACAATTGTCAAATTTATGAGCCCCATATTAATACTGTATTAGCATCCTGACTATGCTTTTCACATTTCATGGTTAGGACCCCAATATCTGATCATCAATAGAACAATTTAATCAATCACATAGATAGCATCAAGTGAGATACCCTCATCAACGATGTTCTAAAATCCCATCGCGTTTTTAGATCAGCCGAGTTTCCGTCGTCCACATTTTTCTGACGCCACGCCGTACCAGAGAGATATAAGCGGCAGCGCTAACAATGGTAACGTCGGCGGTCACGCTACGGCGGGTGCTGGCTCTATCAACGTGGGAAATGGAATATCTAACTGTAAGTAAAGAACCCAGTTATACATTTTCCCCTTGCCTTAGAGACTTATGGACTGTGTGAATTTTCTGATTTTTTTTGATTTTTTTTTTTTTGGGGGGGGGGGAGGGGTTGGAATTTCGTTTTTCGTCACATTTATGCCATATTGTGGAAATGACTGACAATAACATAAGGATATGGCATAATCATAACTTTGCAAATATTTGATGACAATTATAGTTGTAGCTTCATAATGTCAGTAAAACTTTCTCATAGTAATTTTTCAACAGCAATTTTCTAATAAATGGTGAGATATAAATGTACAAGCCCTATTTCTGATTTTTTGAAGCAAAATTGGGTAAAACAGAATATTCTAGTTTATCATCAGATCGACTCTTGCAGCTGATTGGTCAATTTCTTTGTTGTACTGGACTGAATTGGGCTTCAAACATTGCTTTTAACAATTGGCAATGTTAGGAACCCAATATTAAACGTGTATTAGGATCAAAACAATGCTTTTTAAATTTTATTGTTAGGACCCCATCGATAAAATAAACTTAATCACTCACAAAATAGCAACGAGTGAGATACCTTTATCAAAGATGTTCTAAACTCACATCGTTTCAGACCAGCCGAGTTTCCGTCGTCCATATTTTCCTGACGCCACGCCGTACCAGAGAGATATAAGCGGCAGCGCTAACAATGGTAACGTGGGCGGCCACGCTACGGCGGGTGCTGGCTCTATCAACGTGGGAAATGGAATATCTAACTGTAAGTAAAGTATCCAGAAAGACTCAATTCAAGAGGAGAAATTTTGGATTGAGGGTGTAATATTTTGGTAGGACACGCAAAGTTGTGAGGAGACAGGGCGCCCGCGACCGCACGTCATGTGGAGAAGAAATAGGTCAATCTCTCTAAACTCTAGAGACAAAAGCTGATCACCCAGGATAAAGCATAATCATTACTTTGCAAATATTTGACGACGATTATAGTTGTAGCTTTTATAGTTTCAAGTAAAATTTCTCATGAATTTATTTTTTCAACAGCAATTTTTTAACAAATGGTGAGATATAAATTTGCAAGCCTTATTTCTGATTTTTGTGAAAAACAATCAGATAAAACATCAGATTTATCATCAGTTCCACTCTGATTCTAGCAGCTGATTGGTCAATTTCTTTGTTGTGCTGGACTGAATTGGGTTTCAAACATTGCTTTTAACAATTGACAATGTTAGGAACCCAATATTAAACGTGTATTAGGATCCTAACAATGCTTTTCAAATTTTATTGTTAGGACCCCAATATTTGACCATCGATAGAAAAAATAGCAACAAGTGAGATACCTTTATCAAAAATTATCTAAACTCGCATCGTTTCAGACCAGCCGAGTTTCCGCCGTCCATATTTCCCTGACGCCACGCCCTACCAGAGAGATATAAGCGGCAGCGCTAACAATGGTAACGTCGGCGGCCACGCTACGGCGGGTGCTGGCTCTATCAACGTGGGAAATGGAATATCTAACTGTAAGTGACGATTCCGGTTAAACTCACTTTCCTCCAGAAGAGACGAATGGACTGTATGAAACTACTGGCCATGATATTAGGATAAGGCATAATAGTCCAGCGGATAAGCCGAAAAATCGTTCACTTTGTGATAGAATTGTAAAAATTGGTGTGTATGTACTTCTTCGGGTGGAGATTCATATAAGATCATGACCCGCCCTGGGTCATGCCCCTGGGGGTCAAAATTCAACATCTAAAAATAACCGACCAATCAGAAGACAGTATTCTATTATCATATCAAAAACTTATGTTGAATTTTTTAACAGATCTAAAACTGATGCACACAAGGATATATTATATTTTCTTATGTGGTAATAATACTTTTGTGACCTTGAAAGGTCATTTGGGGTCAAACCAAGGCCAAATATGCCAAAATTAAAAAACAAGCACAAAAAACATCCTTTTTTATGAGAGAAAATTTGTTTTAGATATCATGGTGTTTCTCTGTACCCCTATCCTCAATGCTACGTAAACAAGGTCATTTTGGGGTCAAATGTCCTGGAGGCGGTTTTCTACGAAGGGCAAGAAAGGAGGTGGGTCAAACCAAGGCAGAGGCCATGGCCCTGGCAGGGAAGGCTAAAAGAAGGATGCCTACAACACCCCCAAACCCAGTCCCAAGACTGACACCATATGAGGATCCGTGTCAGGTGGAGGGGGGGGGGGGGGTAGCCTCTGGTCACCTCTGACCAATTTGTCCTTCAAACAGTGACCTAGTGAAGGGCTACAGGATAGAGTTCACGAGGAGACCTCCAAAAACTATGGAACCCTGGTGGACTCCATTGCCCCGAAATACAGAGAGGCGGGCAGACCTAGAAAAAGTCCAAGCTGCAGAGGAGGGCAATTGCAGAGATCCCCCTCTCAATGGACATCCCAGGGTTCTATTCCCCGATATTCCTTGTAGCAAAAGATTCGTGCGGCTGGCGCCCGATTCTAAATCTCAAAGCATTCAATCGCCATGTGTTGATGTCACATTTCCATATGGAAACCCTGCGGACTGTGATGGACTACATAGGGGAGGCAGCCCAACATCGGAGGAACGCCTCAGAACACTTGAGGGACTCCGAAACATCAGAGACATGAGTAGTCTCTATCAATTTGAAAGACGCTTATTTTAACGTCCCCGTGATACCCGAGCACACAAGATATCTTCACTTTGCCTAAGACGGGAAATTGTCAACAAATTGGCCTTTCTCATGAACAAAGGGAAGTCACAACTTGTACCAACGCACACCATAAGGCCTTCCTGGGGCCAACACTTGACCTCCTTCGTATGGTGGCGTTCCCAAGCGAAAGGAGGGTTATGAACACATCACGCTTAGTGGCCACATTTCTCACTTGGGAGCCCCAGCTGGCCATCACCTGGCAGAAGTTCTTGGGACATCTGTCCAGTCTCAGGTAATTTGTTCCTATGGTGGTGACGCACACGGCCCCCTCCAGCTCATGCTCCACAAGCAGCGTCCCAGGCGACCAACAACCCATGTTGGATTTATCTGAACCAGGAGACAGAGGACAAGTTGAGATGGTTGGCAGCACGAGCCAACCTTACGGCGGGCCGACCTTTCCTCTGTCCATGTACGATGATGACAATCGTAATGTACGCCTCCATGGAGGGGTGGGGGTTCACCCGGGCAACTGGGTTGTCTCCGTAGAGTGGTTGACTGCTTGGGCCAAGCGCCATATCAGCTGGCTAGAGCTCCAGGTTGTATGGCTGACCTTGAAACACTTCTTGCCCCAGTCAGGTGGTGCAGTTGTGGAGGTCTTGTCAGACAATGCCACGACGGTAGCATACATCAACAAAGAGGGCCAGACTCTGTCACCCTTTTTGTGCCAACTGGCATTTCAGGTGTCGACATAGTGTGCAGGGAACACCCGGTAGCCAGCCACTTTTCAGGGAGCAAGAACGTCCTGGCGGACACTCTGTGCAGAGGGAAGCACCACCACTCCACCGAATGGTCCATGCACAAGGTGACGGTGGCGCTAATATTTGAACATTGGCTGACCCCTCATGTGTATCTGTTTGTGTTCAAGAAGAACCAAGTGTTCTTCTCAGTGGGCCCATCTCCGACGTCCAGCGGGGCGAATGCTTTGACACAGAAATGGGAACACCTATACGGGTACGCGTTCCTGCCATTCAGCCTCATACCAAGGGTATTGAGGAAACAGGTTGCAGTCGGATCCAATTGACGGCGCCGTTTTGGCCCAGTCAACTGTGGTTATGTCAGCTGACGAGCATGCTGATGGCCCTCCCACGGGTGATCCAGCCCCGGGACAACCTCCTGAAGAACTCGGTCATGGGAATGCTCTTCCCCACGCTGGCTATCTGTATGGCCTCCCTCCGCGAATTCTTTGGTGACTGAGGGTTGTCACCAGGGGTTGCTGACACGGCAGCCAGAGCCCGGCAAGAATTGACTTGCCGGGTATATCACATATTCTCCACTACCTACGGTGGTGTGTGGAAAGAAGTGTGGATCCCGCTCAGGCCCCTCTAACTCAGGTGGCTGAATTCCTCAATGGCTTACGGACAGTCCTGCTTAGGGACAAACCCTTAGCCTTGAGAACTATAGCAGGGTATAGATCCGCAATTGCAGGTGTAAACCAAGTTTTTCCAGATGGCTCCATGGTGTCATCTAATGCGGACCTTTCAACTTTATTAAATGGCATCTTTGTCGTAGCCGCCAGACCTATATATAAGACTCTCACGGAAACGTGGGATCTCACGACAGTATTGAAATACCTTAAAATAGCCTCTACGGGTCACTTTAAAAATGCCATCATGACCCTGTTGAATGATTAAAGGTTATTAACCCTTCCAATACTATGGCTACTTTTGTCCAAAGTACAATGATGTAAAGAT
The DNA here is from genome assembly GCA_963942565.1 of Maea johnstoni. Taxonomy (NCBI): domain Eukaryota; kingdom Metazoa; phylum Annelida; class Polychaeta; order Spionida; family Magelonidae; genus Maea; species Maea johnstoni. The sequence goes on along the minus strand of OZ012698.1, from coordinate 26,078,559 downwards.
TTTTGAAATCCGCCTAAACATGTCATGTTGGTATTCATTGAATAGCTCTTGCTGAGTACTCTCAGATGAGTATCCATGTGCTGGAGTTTCAGCCATTTTCTTACGGCTAAATGCATCATTTGGCATTGGCCAAATTAGCCACCACCAGCATAAGGGTTAAGTTATGTTATATCACTGAGGCAAGAGGGTAAAATTAGGTACATACAGGGAATTGCAATAATATAATACATTGATGGCTTGTGATTCATCGGTTATTTTTAGAAGTTGAATTTTGATCCCCAGGGGCAAGAAAGCGATCGCCCGAGCTTATCCACCGCCATACTGTATTCAGTAGTCCTGTATTCAGTAGTCCTCCTACTTTCAGTAAAGGTATATTGATTTTGAACATTTTTGCTTTTAAGTAGCTGTATAAAGAAGTTCCAACTTCAAAGGTCATGTTTTAGTGAGATTTTGATTAGGTTAATGTTGCTATAATCTGCTTTCAACAAAAAAAATAATTGAACAGAATATGGGTTTGACATACACTGTAATAGTAAGTTAGTGTTGATGAAGTTCCCATATACTAGTATTTGATCTTGATTTGACCCCTAAATGACCTTGTATTTACATAGCATTTAGGATAGGGATACAGAGAAACACCATGGTATTTAAAACAATTTTTTTCTATCATAAAATAGGATGGTTTTTGTGTTTGTCATTTAGTTTTGCATATTTGACCTTGGTTTGACCCCAAATGACCTTTCAAGGTCAAAAAAATATCATTACTACATAAGAAAATAGAACATATTCTTGTGTGCATCAGTTTTAGATCTGAAAAAATATTTAACATAAGTTTTTGATATGATAATAGAATACTGTCTTCTGATTGGTCGGTTATTTTTAGATGTTGAATGTTGACCCCCAGGGGCATGACCCAGGGCGGGTCATGATCTTATATGAATCTCCATCCATGAAAGTACATATATACTAACTTTTACACTTCTATCACAAAGTGAACGATTTGGCCAAAATTTGGAGCTTATCCGCTGGACTATAATCATTTCTTTATAGATATCTGACGACGATAACAGTTGTAGCTTCATAGTTTCAGTTAAAAATTCTAATTAAGTTATTTTTTCATTAGCAATTTAATAACCGATGGTAGAATATAAATTTACAAGCATTATTTTGGACTTTTGTGAACCAAAATCAGGTAAAAGAGAATTCCTACGTTTACCATCAGTTCAACTCTGATTCCAGCAGCTGATTGGTCAATTTCGTTACTGTACCGGACTAAATTGGGGTTCAAACATTGTTCTCAACAATTGTCAAATTTATGAGCCCCATATTAATACTGTATTAGCATCCTGACTATGCTTTTCACATTTCATGGTTAGGACCCCAATATCTGATCATCAATGGAACAATTTAATCAATCACATAGATAGCATCAAGTGAGATACCCTCATCAAAGATGTTCTAAAATCCCATCGTTTTAGATCAGCCGAGTTTCCGTCGTCCATATTTTCCTGACGCCACGCCGTACCAGAGAGATATAAGCGGCAGCGCTAACAATGGTAACGTTGGTGGCCACGCTACGGCTGGTGCTGGCTCTATCAACGTGGGAAATGGAATCGGAAATAGTGAGTTTTTTTGGTATTCTGATTTTGCATTTATTGTATCTATAATCTAAAAGGCAATCTCATAAATTGGGCTTCAACTGAGAATAACTCAAATATTTGAGAATGCTGAGTAACCTTCGTTTTTTCTAAGAACATTCGATGGAAACGGGTTGGTTTCATGAAAACAAAATTTCCTTAAATAAGATTACGTAATGAGTTTATTGTGAGAGTCAGCATGTAAATTAGATTTAGAAACCACGGTCAGCAGCTGCTTCTTGCTTCAAGCCATCTATTTCCAGAGTTATCTTTGATGATTACAATGTCTCAATGCTACAAGACTAATGCAAATAACTCTGCTGTATTAATCGGTTCTTTTGAAAAGTATTCAATGAAAAACTATGGGCTTCATGAAAATAAAAACAATATCTATATAGCTTATTGTAAGAAGTATCGTTGAAATAGCAAAACCGTATGTGTGTGCTAGAGAACTGAATGAGATTTTTTTGATCATGATCTTATTTAGACCAGCCTCGTTTTGGTCAGAGATACCGTCGTGACATCAGTGGTGCCGCAAACAATGGCAACGTGGGGGGCAATGCCGGCGCTCAGCAGGGGTCTGTAAATGTCGGAAACGGAATTTACAACGGTGAGTAGTTGCAATTGTATTTTATTGGCCATGGAAGGTCGGTCAAAATCGCCGATCCAAGAAAGGTCGTCTGCCTGAATAGCCGTTCACCGTAAGGGCCGATGACTTTTGAACCCTGCCTAAAACAATTTATCTTTGAAATAAATATTTCCACATTAATGATACATGAAATAAAGATTGCAAACCTCCTGTCACGCTAGCTGTTCGTATTTTTTATTTTCTATTTCTTTTAGAATGAAGCAAAGTAACATCAACAAATACTCTGCAGAAATACTATCATTCTTCCATTCGTTCATCAATTAATTCATTTTGATTTATGCGTTCATTCATTCCTTCATTCTTTTGTTTACTAGACTAGAGGCGCTAGTAGTGTGATTGTCATCAATAGACCCATAAATTAATACTTATTACTATTATCGAAAACTGATTTTATATAAATCTCTGGTTTTAATTGTATTTGCCGTTCCCAGATCAGCCTCTTGTATCAGTAGCATGATTGTCACCGATCGATCCATCGATTAACATTTACTTTTATTATTATCATTATTATTATCATTATTATCGAAAATTGATTTTAATTAAATCCCTGGGTTAATTGTCTTTGCCGTTACCAGATCACCCCATTGTGAAATACCCTTCCAATGTTGAGGGTGACGTCATATCAAAAGGTGGCTCTATCAACGTAGGGAATGGAATCTCCAATGGTAGGCTTATTAAATTATTGTAATATCAATATTGTAATGAAAATGAAAATTTGAATCTATCTATCGAAAGCCTGGTTTAGATAAAGCTTTTATCTTGAAGAAAGTTGTTTGATTTTTGCCTGATATAGCTGTGAAACCATTTTACCCGGAAATACTTCTTCTCTTTATTCAAACCCGTTGACTGCCCAGTGGGCACGGTAACATTCATGGAACATTCCAGGAATGTTTGGGTGAACATTCAAAAAGGATGCCCTCATAGTTCAGAATGAAAATTGTATGAATGTTCAGGTGAGAATATTCATAGAATGTTCAGAGCTGAATGCTAATTGAATCATTTGGATCCTTAATTTTGTCAGAACATTGGAAGTTGTCTGTGCAGTGGAAGCACTTAGTAACAGTTCAGTTTTCATGAAATAGGAAATATCTCAATTTAATGTTTATATAATGTCAAATCTGAACATTCCAGGATTATTTATTCCGACCTGAAGGTTGCAGGAATGTTCATTTTTGGTGCATGACATTCCAATCAAAATTGAACATTCATATGACATAAAATAAGAACACCCCAGGAATGTAAGAACATGAACATTGCTGAAATGTTCATAATTGGTCCAGAATATTCCGACCAAAATTGACCATTCATATAACATTCAGGTAATATTTGTGCCCACTGGGTGGCTTCACTGCGAATAGGGCAATTATTCTATAGGAGTTGGAATTATTGTTATGGTCACTATTTCGTCTATTCTAGACCAGGGGCGTTATCAGTTCAAGCCGTGGTGGAAGAGGGACATCAGCGGCAGCGCCAACAATGGCAACGTGGGGGGTAACGCCAACGCTGGGGCGGGATCAGTCAACGTTGGAAACGGTATCTCAAACGGTAAGAATTTGAATTGTAATATATTACATTATATTGTATTGAATTCTTTATTGACCATATCGTTATGATTCGAAGTTACAAATACAATAATACGCAAGGCCACTTTTTCTGTTTTAGGAGGATTTTTCCCAAAATTAAAAAAATAATAATTGAAAAACCAGTTCAATTTACCCTTGTCTTTCAGTCCGATTGTGGTTTTCCCCGCTTTCCTCCCTTCACCGTTAAAGACAAGCCACTCACGAGTTCACTTTCTAATGATAGAGAAAGCGAAGATAAAGAGAATTCAAAATAACAATTTACTCTATAAAATGAGGAAATGATACAATGCTCCTTTCCAAATAAACCTGTGTCAAGACCATACTTATTCACTCAAGGTGGCCACTATATATATATATATATATATATATATATATATATATATATATATATATATATATATATATATATATATATATATATATATATATATATATACATACATACATACATACATACATACATACATACATACATACATACATTCATACGTGACTTAAGTACTTAATTCCGCTGTCTCCATTAAGACTTTCGGTTACAAACTAAAGATACCCAGCAAATACTCAATTCAATACCAATAAAATTGTTTAAATCATTATCAATAGCGAATTTATATCAAATTGAACGCGATAATAATATATGTCAATTTTGTCTGTGGTTCTATTTTCACAATTGTTAAAATGGGCCCAAAACATCTACAATGATATACATTCCTTTGCCCTACGTTTTGATCTTCAGACCAAGGATTTTACCGTCGGCCATTTTACTACCCCCAACCAATAAACGCCGACAGAAGGGACATCAGCGGTTACGCCAACAACGGCAACGTGGGGGGTAACGCGAACGCTGGCGGAGGATCCGTCAACGTGGGGAACGGAATCTCAAATGGTAAACTTTTCTTTCATCAAAAAAAATCCTTGAATTACCCTCTTTGTAAATTTTGTGTTAACCCTATAATGTGCATTGAGTAATCAGAAAGTCAATAAAGCTATCAGTGGATTTTTTGGTTTAACAATAATACAGTGTCGGCACTTAATTCCGGCATCAGTCGTACGGGAGTCAGGTTGTGCCCAGTTGTACAAACACCCATGGGTAACATGTCAAAAAAATAAGCCAAGCACATCGATGACCCACGTAGCGAATCAAAGCTACGTCCAGTTGTGAGGTCGTCCATGCATCTATGACCAGGAGACTGGGTGGCAATCAGGCGTGCAGTCGTGTATTCTGCCTTGGCTGCCCACGCATTCAGTGCAGGAATTGAATGTCTGCATTGAAGTAAACGGCTGATGACTGATTCTTTTGCTTTATTCAGACCAAGGATTTTACCGTCGACCATTTTACTACCCCCAACCAATAAGTGCCGACAGAAGGGACATCAGCGGTTACGCCAACAATGGCAACGTGGGGGGTAACGCGAACGCTGGCGGAGGATCCATCAACGTGGGCAACGGAATCTCAAACGGTAAGCATACATAGCCATATTACACTAGCTCTAATGACCTTTGCAGATGTTTTCGTTTTACTGCTATCCTCCATTTTGACCAAACAGAGGATACTCGAGTGCAGCACTTATTACGGTACGGGCGCTGAACAACCAGCCATAACACTCGCACTGTGTAATGTGATTGTATGTTAATTGGCCTTTGGTGACTACTTCCCCGTATCTACCTCTCCGTGTAGAAGCCATATATCGGGTCCACAGCCGCATGAAGATTTGACTGTATTTCAAATGCACATTGGTAGTACAGTGCCGACATATAATTCCTGCATTAGTTGCATTGACAGGCCGGGCAAAATACCTGATTGCCACCCAGTTTCCTAGTCTAGGATACATGGATGACCTCACAACTGAACGTACTTTTGTGTTATTGATGTGCTTGGCTTGTTTTTTTGTTTTTTTGACATGCTATCCGTGGATGATTGTACAACCAGGCACTGGCAGACGTCTGGTTGACTGGTGCAGGAATTAAATGTCTGTACTGTACAGCTGTGTGTAGGCAGTGATTAAACTATTCCAATTTCACATTGGTACATTTAGTATTTCTATTCCTAATCTCGTCGCCTGCTGTAGAGACCATATTACATTTATGCGCTACAGTACAGGCATTGAATTACTGCACCAGTCGACTGGACGTCTGCCAGTGTCTGGTTGTACAAACACCCATGTCAAAAAAGCCAAGCAGATCTATGAAACATGTAGCTTGCGAATCAAAGCTATCGACATGCCAAGGAAACTAGATGGCAACCGGGCGTGCGGTCTTGTATTATGCCAGGGCTGCCTATGCATTTAGTGCAGGAATTAAATGTCGGCACTGTACATATCTGATATGTAGGGATCAGGTTTGAGGTTAAGTCCATGCAGGAAAGCCAGGTTTCAGAAACCAACCTTTTTACAATTAAAGAACGTTCTTGGCCGTATCTCATAGTTTTTTCAACTGAACAAAACATACCCACGGGTATTTTGATAATTCAAAATTATTTGCGATCTGGGATACCAGTGTTTTATAACCACATTATATAAACTACGATGGTGCAGGTGTGACAGCTGAAAAAAAGTTTTTCTGGAAAACAACAGAAGAAAAATTCCACTGTTTTTCCAAAAACAGCAGAAATTTTAAAGAAATTCTGCCATTTACAGCTGCACCATGGCAATAAACAGATAAATTGTTTAGAATAATATAGGAACAATCGATATGTTAATATTTGTTGATTAATACGTAACACAGCTCTCGGGATTAGGTTCATATCATGATTATCAGAAATACATACAATCCCATTTTCTTAGATAAGTTATGTTGCAATAAGCTTTGCATAAGTGATGCCTTTGTTCCCCAATTGCGTGCTTATCTAATTATATTATTTAGCAACTTTTTAATGTATATTTCAGATCAAGGACGATACAGATATTGGTATTAAACACGGACATCACACACACACGGAATAGGCATGGACATCTAAACATCTAAAAGGACCATAGTTTATCTAACCTAGAATATGAAATTCGTAATGTTTTAATTTGTCAAAATTGGAGTTAGTTCCAAAAAAAACCACATAATACGATAATTTGGAACATTATGTCTAGTTCACATTTCACAGTGAGCATGATAAGCGATAGATCCTCTTCACTTCCAAAATGTTTGGCATAAACATAGCCATTACTCCTATTTGGATTAAAACTTTTCAGTTAGCTTCACTTCAAGGCAAATCCTTTGTCAGAAGTTTAGAAATTACTGCAAGAACGTATTATAAACCCTGTCATGCACATGCATAGTTCAGACAAAAATACTACCTATTTTCTTATTTCCGTTGTCATAAAACGGTATAAAATAGACATCAGCAGTAACAACATCAGATGCACAGTTAGGTTCAATTGTATTGAACTCAACGTATTAATATTGACTGCTTGGGTACTAATCTGTCAGTATTGTATCGTGCTTTGCTGATTATTGATATTTATTTGTGATTGTACTCGATTGTTCGTTACCAGTGATCTATGTGTAATGGATAATATCCATATTCCTTTTTGAAATAAAACTTTATGCACTTACAAATATAATCGTTTCTTCCTTTCATCTCTTCTTTTCATCTTCAATTAAGTTTAACGTAACCCAGTTATTGACCATTCTATGCTTAAGTGCGTGTGGATTAATCCGTGTCAATCGAGTATTTTTTGGATTTTCCGTATGTTACACCCATTTTCTTATAATCATACCAACTGTGTTTATCTAGGCCATCACTGGGCAGAATAAGAGACCAAATACCGGGTATCTACAATGCCTGGCTTCCAAGCAGGTTCTCTCCTGTACGCTCAGTAGTGGGTTGGCTAGGGCGCTATATAAATGTGCAGCCTTGTGAAGAACTGCCTTTGGTACCTTAACAACTGAATGTGTCTATTTGAGAAGAGAAGGGAAATTATTCCTAGTTTCTTATTCTTCATGTAATGAATGTAAAAAAGAAATGTATTAACTAATCCTACCTAGCCTCCTATGGTTTGTACATTATTACCAAATTGTGAAATCACCAAGAAATCCCCCCTTGCAATAGAAAAGTATGCTCCCTTTCAAGCCAGTTTCATCAGTAAAATTTTCACAGAAAACATGAATGGGTGAAGCTTCCTTTAGCTTAACCCTGACAATTATGTTACAGTACAGACATTTGATTCCTGCACCAGTCGACTGGACATCTACCAGTGCCTGGTAGTACAAACACCAATGGCTAATACCTCAGGAAAAATAAGCAAAGCACATAAATGACCCACGTGGCTTGTGACTGAAAACTATGTTCAGTTGTCAAGTCATCCATGCCTAGGATCTGGGTGGCAATCGGGCGTGCAGTCGTATATTATGTCCCGGCTGCCCACGCATTTAGTGCAGAAATTAAATGTCGGCACTGCACTTTGGGACAAGTATGATGACAGGCAAAAACATTTTACTAGACTTCTTATTTGAGAAACATGACGTATTGTTGCGCAAAAGATAATACAAAACAACATGATTCCTATCAAGTTTCGATGATTTTATTTTCGTTTCCCAGTGTACAGACATCTTTTTTTATGATACAACATTCATTACATAGAAATTCTCCTTAAGAGATAGCTACTGCTCTTAATCAGATATGTAGGGTATTCTAAATACAATATAGTCTCATTTTCTAGCATTTTAGAGTGAAATTAGTGCTATTTGGTAACCCTGCTCTTTTTTAAAGGGGAAGGCATAGGGTTAGTCATACCACCTTTAAACGATTTGTATATTCTATCATCACTTGATCTTAAAACAAAACAAAAAGGACACTAATAGAGTCAACAGCGCAACCTTCGAAGGGTAGCTGTTTTTTGATTTTATGATAATTTTGTTTAATGTTTAAAGCAATTCAGATTTTCACCAATATTGGTAATCTTAATGTATATGAATAATAGCAGAAGCAAGAAAGGGATTTTTTTTTTGGGGGGGGGAGGGTGGTATTTAAGAGCATTAGCTACCTCTTGACAAGAGAATTCCAATATCCTTAACTTTGACCCTTGTATCCCAATCATCTTGTGATCTGGCACTTTTGTATTACCTCCTTGCTAATTGAACAATGTCCGAGAAATATTTGAAAGTATTTCAATAAACTACTGAGGACAAATCGTCCATCAAATATTTTTAGCATGATTTTATTGATACAGTGTTTTTAAAATTGTCAGATCACCTAGATGATCTAGGTCAAGGTTGATCAAGGGTCAAGGTAGGGTTGGACACCGTTAGCAAGAAAATGGTACAGTATCGGTATCGGTATCAATGAAAGGATACCTAACATGTTCAAAGCAGAGCAAGATTTTGAGTTACCTACGTAGTAATCAGCTTGTTCAGCTTTTTATATATTCTGAAACGGAAGAAACAAAATACATGGACAATGTGCTTTCAAATAATTTTATATTTATTTGCTTTTACAATACTGATAACAATACCAGGGGAATCACAAAACGGTATTTTCCTTTAAATTTTGAAAAGGTATACGGTACGTTCGTGGAACCCTGTACCAGTGTCCAACCCTAGGTCAAGGGTCAAGATTGCTGTAGGAGGGATAGATCTGGTGACTCTTCAGTCGGCTTCCGGACGGATTTCCTTGGATCTCTGAGTTGCATTTGACCTTCGCCAAGGTCGATTTAATATCCATAGCCATCAATCTATTCAACCTCATAGTAATAAACAGATAGTCTGACACTTGTGCAAATATCCTCATGATTCTTTTAGAATTTTTCCAAAGAATTGAAAGTCGTTCATTCTTCTAAGAGGGTTACACCTCTCAAATTATCTTGACATCTCGATGCTACTTTCGTCCAAAACACCAGGAAGCAAATATTTTTGAAAAACCATCTAAACCCTGTCATGTTGGTATTCATTTCATAGCTCTTGTCGAGAACTCTCAGATGAGTACCCATATGCCAGGGTTTCAGTCATTTTTCAGGATTTTTGCATCATTTTGTATTGGCCAAATTAGCCATCAGAAGCATAAGGATTAATTTACAAGATATTACCACCAGTGTCAGACTAACAGTGCATTTCAAGTTTGGAATAGATTGATGCTAGTTTAATACTACTGGATGGGACTTCAAGAAATTTAAGAAAATTAATTAAAACTTCATGTCATTCTAGATCAGGCTGGTTATCTATAATAAGATCCCCATGTAGTCATCTATAATGCACAATAGTTTATCTATGTTACACCAATGGGAATAAAGGGAGCTATGTCTACAGGGACAAATTGGATACGACGCTAATAACAGAAATACATTGGGAGTATTCGCTAATGTTTAAATAAAATCTTATTCTTTGTATATGTTACAAAATACTACGCAGCTAACAATGTATATTACAATTCGCTCAACGGCTCTGAGAACGTCATATGATCTACAAGTTCAAGGTCAGTTCAAGGTCAAGGCAAAGAGATATGACTTCTTCAGAATCCCAAAAGCATGCACCGAAACGGAGATGGTTTATTTTTACATTTAGGGTGTTGTATATTGTACTCATCTTACGTATTTGGTTCACAAGTTATGCACGAAACTAACTCCGTAAGAGTTGCGCATTCAACTCTGTGAAAGATAAAAGAGAACGCAATCGATGTTTTAAGAATAACGGCTCAAAACAAAAGATTGCGATTAAGAGGCAACCACTATTTTCCCCCATACGTGAAAACTGCTTGTTAGATCTCCAAACCGAAATGCCCATTATCTTATTCAGCGATAAAGCAACGCAAAGTAGCATTTATCGAAAGTCAAAGTACTGCTATCTGGTTAAATAGGACAAAGACCTTCACTAAAACTTTTCGAGGACATTACTTCAGTTGTTCAATTGTCCAACATCTTTTTCTAAGATACGAACGGCAGATAGCCAGATTGGATCGTATACAAGCTAGAAGGTAAGTGGCGCCATCTATTGAGTAGGGATGAAGTCAATCTCTTGTCACATGACCTTTGGCTTTTTAACCCTCATCTTTTAGACCAAAATAATTTGCCTCAATTTCAATTTCTTTTGTTTCAAGAAATCATGCAAAGATACACAAAAGGACAATAATCACTAAGAAAGATAGTCTTTCACGACTTAGTGTTTTCTAAAACTGTTTTGATTTGGTAAAAGTCAGGTAAAATACTTCAATAATTGTGCACAATTCTCATCCTTCTGGCAGTAGATATGTAAATTGGCAGTGTGATAGCACCATAAAATACATACAAATATATAACCAGTAAAGTCTCTGAAACTTTTTCCATTCCATCACCTTGGAATCCATCTACCTTATGTTCACTATAAAAATTGCCAATGTAGAAAAGTTTCGGAGCAACTACCAGATGCATGCATTCCAGTCGATCGTAAATATTGCGATATTTGTCCTATATTTTTATTATAGAACTAGTGTAAAATCTAAAAAGTGTAAAATAAGCACCAAATATCAGATTTCTGTTTTCTTACGAGCGCCATACAGTCACCCGATTTTTACAATGCTTCAATTTCATAGTCTTCCGATTTTCGAGATGTTCTAGCATTTTCATTTACATTGACATTGACGTGCTTTCCTAACCTCCTTTCACACAAGCAAGAGTTCCTAACGCTTCACAGATTTTGGCACATCAGCGAACTTTCAAACAGACTTGGCATCTACTAATTTTATTTCTTAGATTTCCTGCTTTTAGTGTCTGAGACTGTGGCCTGCTGAACTGGTCTTGCCGATCAATGGTGGCGAGCCAGAAACTGTACGTGGTGGCGTAGTAGTTGCAGGTGCCGTGGCCGTGGCACTCGATGAAAGGCGAGGATCGGAAGTCCTCCATACACGAGCCGGGCGAGACTAGTGATTGGCCGGTTCCTTCAGCTCCTGCTCCCGTATGCTAAAAAGTAAAAAACAACGAAAAATCAAAATCATTTCAGAAAAATTCCATCCTAATTTGACAGATTTATGCTTGGTACATGATTCTGGAATCAATCAAGAATTTGAAAATATTTCAAGGAACACTGTCATTTACTCTGGTAAAGTTTCTCTTTGATGTATTTAGTTCCTGCTCCCGTATGCTGGATAAAAAAAAATGATGAAAAATCAAAATCATTTCAGAAAAATTCCATCCTGCCTTGACAGATTTGTGCTATGTATATATTTAAGGAATCTTGCAAGAATTTGAAAATATTTCAAGGAACACTGTTATTTACTCTGGTAAAGTTTCTCGTTATTGTATTTCATTAATTATTTTTTAATCATTAAGAATATCCTTAACATAGTGAGGTTTTACAGGTTCTCCAGTGTGTTTTTTCAGCACATGTTAGACCTATGCTCTACGTAGTCTATGTGTGAATTCTAAAATCAGTAGCTAATTTATTCAAAATATTGATTCAAGTTTGCTTGAAAATAAGAAATTGTAACACCTAAGTCTGACCTACAACATATTGATTCAAGTTTGCTTGAAAATAAGAAATGATGGTTACCATGACGAAGCTGTATCCAATCCACATTCCCTTCCAGCCAGCAGGACAATCCGGCACCTGAGTTGTCTGGCTGTGGACCGCAATTAGCTGAAAATAAACAAAATTAATAATAATAATAACAATAATAATAGTAATAATAATAATAATAATGATAATAATAATATTAATAATAATAATAATAGTAATAATAATAATGATAATAATAACTACCGTATAATAATAATCATAATAATAATACTAATAATACTAATAATATAATAATGATAATAATAACAATAATAATAATAATAATAATAATAATAATAATAATAATAATAATAATAATAATAATAATAAATCTTATCAAGCACTTTTACATATCAATAAGAGTTCATAATTGTACTATTTATATTTTTCATGGTTTTTAATTACTGTTTTATCCAAGTCAAAATATTTTTGCCACTGCCACGGTTCAAATCCCGGCCAGAGCATGAGAGAAAGTTGCAAGTAACTTCGGGTTAATCGCTGGTTTTTTCCGGGTACACCAATTTCCTCCCCCAGTTACTGGCTAGTCACGACTTAAGCCACAATATGGCAGAAAAAGTGACGAAAAACCAAAAAAATCCAAAAACCATGTATCAAAGTGAACATGACGTATACATAGTGCACATAACATACCCTAGATGGCGCTTCACACACTGAGCATCGGCTGATGTATGGACGGATGTTTTCGCGCTTGATGGGCGCCATCATGGGCGTCATGGGCTCGGGCGTAGACAGCCAGTAGCTGTAGTCGTTACGCGAGGCCACGTTGCACACGTTGTTCAGGTTACAGAACATGAACGGCATAGTGCTGAAACGACGCATACAGCTGCCAGGGGTACCTGCCGAGAGAAAGGTCAGAGGTCAAGGTCAGTGGTCAAGGTCATATCGCGCTCCCAATGAATAGCGCCAAAATTAAATCCTTTAAATAAATATCTATATAGTAATAAACATAATATGAGAGGCTGAATACGCAAACCTAAACTAGAACAAATACCCTCCAGCAGGGCTGTAAAGCAAAATTTTTTAGCACTCCATAAATTAGAGCTGTATACAGTACTTATAAGGGTGCCTGAGCCGAAATGAGGTGGTGATTGTTATGGGAACTCACCGAGGTCCTGTCCGTGCGCTCGCTCGTTACCCTGGACGAAGAGAAGTGAGAATCCGTCCCACATCTTATCCGTTCCCTCCGGACACTGAGGAACGCCGATCGACTGACTATGTCTAAAAAGAGAAGAATCATGGCCGCAGTTAGAATTTTGTTTATTCGCATTTTTCTGAATTTCGATCCACCAGTTACGCAACCAGCAGGTCTCGTTTAACAGCCCGGCTAAAACTAACAGCTTGGATGTTGGTCAAGAGGTGCGTTCAGCGCATTTTGGTGCGCAACTTTCTCTGTAATGTAAACAATACGACAGCCCTCATTGGTCTTTGTCTCCTATAGTGACATCACACTTAGACTAGATTTTGCGAGATTAGGTGTAGCCAGGGTTCTGTAATGGGTCCTATGGCAATTTGTCTGTGGTGACCAATTGATGCTCTATTCATCAAAGCAATCACCAAACTTACCTTGAAGTAGAAGCAGATCTATGATTTAAACAAATATGAGAGTCCTCATTGGTCTTTGTCTCCTAGTAATGCCACACTGAGACTAGATTTGGCGACATTAGGTGAGTCCAGGGCTTTATAATAGGTCCTATGGTAATTTGTCTGTTGCGACCAATCCATGTTCTTTTCATCTAAGCCACCACCAAGCTTACCCTGTACCTATTGATACGTTGAAAAGTGAATAAAAAAAGAATTTGACTAAAAAATCTTTTGAAAATTTGTTTAAAAAAAGTTTTTATTAAAAAAAAATTTAATTAAAAAAATTGAAAAAAAGAAGCTTACCTTGTGAAGTAGAAGCCGGACTTGCCGCCAGTCAGACCAGGAAGACCCTTGGGACCGCCAAGACCAGGTCCTCCCTGGAGACCGGGACGACCGTCAGGACCAGGAAGACCTGGAAGACCGTTAAGACCAGGACGGCCGGGAGAGCCATTGAAACCTGGCTGACCTCGGTCACCTTTACCTCCTGGCATCCCGCCAAGTCCATCGAGACCTGAAAAAGACGAGAAAATTACAATGTGAAAATCATACAAAATATTTAAGGGAATCTTTTGGGAATCTTCAAATAAAGGATTTTGTATATGCTGTGTTCTAGAACAAAATCACATTAACCCTTCCAAGTCTAAGGCTACCTTCGTCCAAAGCACAAGGCACAACGATTTTTGAAAACCGTTTAAAACCCATCATGTTGGTATTCATTGGGTAGATTTGGCTGAGTACTCTCAGATGAATACCCATGTGCCTTTTTTTTCAATCATTTTTTAGGTTTTTGCATCATTTTGTATTGGTTAGATTAACCACTAGCAGCATAAGGGTAACCATGTAAATAGTTATTGACTCAGTGGCAAGATTGCAGGCCGGAGAGCTAGGAGGCACCAATGTGACTCAGGCTCAAACTCAGTTTCGAGTCTCAATTTGATTGTCTACAACAATTAAGCATCTATTGTTGTAGACAATCAAGTTGAGCCTTGAGCCCGAGTTTGAGCCTGAGTCACGTTGGTGCAACCGGCCCCAGAGTTCAATCTAAGGCTGGGGCTATTAAGAGTTCGATTCCTCTACAAACTTGGGTAACCCCCAAAAACCTTCATTTCTTCCTCATTATTGTCTCTCACCCAATGATAGGGAGAGATTACTTAGATGAGTTTCATATTCACTTTATAACATCGCTCATGCTCTGTTGTCTGGATCTAAAAAAAGCTCTCCTCATATTTTGGAGTCACCCTTTAAGAAAAGGGGTGGCGGACCCTTAACCCATTAACACTCAGAGCGGCCAAAAGAGGCCTGACGATTTTGGAAATATTTTCCTTACAAAAGCATTTTTTTGAAAACATTTGAAGGTGAAATGTTGATCAGAAGATAAACAACAACTCTCCTTGAAATATTTCGCAAACTTTCGCTTTATTCACAAGTTATTTCCAAAAGTATGAAAGTAGCAGACGATACTTCTAGAGGAACTCTTGAGTGTTAATGGGTTAAAAAAAAATGCTGACTAACCTGGTAGGCCCTGGCCTCCGTCACGCCCTCGCAGACCGGGAATTCCGGGGAAACCCTTAGGTCCGGGTTTGCCGAAATCCACTGGTCCTGATGAACGCGCTCCTTCTTCACCCTTGCGTCCTGGGGGACCTAGAATACATTAAAAAAAATTCAATTAGCACTAGTAGTAGTTAAGCAAATACACTCTCACTCGCGATTGAGTTCCAATCGATTCACAAATAAAAAGTACGCTTTAATAGCGTGATAGCGGCAGAATAACTACCTTCCATTAAAATATCCTGCTTTGAGTATCTGACCGTTGAGTGCTTAAATGCGCAAATTTAGAGTAGCACAAATACCCACCAGCAAGGCACTATTAGTGGAATTTATTTTTCGCTATTTTCACGCTCCCCATGATAGTGCCAAAATAACAACCTTCCAATAAATATCCTGCTTTGAATATCCAACCTTTGAGTGCTTAAATGTGCAAATTTAAAGTAGCACAAATACCCTCCAGCAGGGCTGTAAAGTAAACTTTTTTGCACAGAAATTAAACCCATATAGAGCATTTACAAATATATAACCAATCCATGTTTAAGATTTACTCCAAAAATTGTAGTCTGAACCAATGATAATTTTGACAATAACTAAAATAGAAATTCAAAATGATTTTACAAAATATTTCAACTATGATAGATATTTTACCTGGGCATACTATGAGTATTGGTTACTGAGCAAACTGCTGATCAGCTATGATAGAAGCTTTAACTGGGCACACTGTGATAATTGGTTACTGAGCAAACTGCTGATCAGCTATGATAGAAGCTTTAACTGGGCACACCATCATAATTGGTTACTGAGCAAACTGCTGATCAGCTATGATAGAACTTTTAACTGGGCACACTATGATAATTGGTTACTGAGCACACTATGATAATTGGTTACTGAGCAAACTGCTGATCAGCTATGATAGATGCTTCACCTGGGCACACTATGATAATTGGTTACTGAGCAAACTGCTGATCAGCTATGATAGAACCTTTAACTGGGCCCACTATGATAATTGGTTACTGAGCAAACTGCTGATCAGCTATGATAGAAGCTTTAACTGGGCACACTATGATAATTGGTTACTGAGCAAACTGTTGACTATAATATGCTACTGTAGGATAGGAAATTAATCCGAGTGGGGTCAGTTCGGTATAATAAAAGTCAGATTATTCATTCCTATTTTTAGAATATTAACCTCCAATATCATTGGTTTTTCGGAATAAAAAATCTCGAAAAAATCCAAAATCACAAAATGGGTAAATATGCACCTCGGATTAATTTCCTATTCTACAGTATGATTTGATGCTTTACCTGGGGCTCCTGGGAAGCCGTCAGGGCCTGGTTGACCGGGGCGTCCCCCGTCGCCAGATTCACCCTTCGAGCCTGGGAACCCAGGCAGACCGGGGTAGCCCTTATTTCCACGTGGTCCAGGGAATCCCTAAAACCCCAAAAGAAAATATTTGTAAATTAAAGAAAAGAAATGACACAAAAACAATGAGGAGTAAAACATGACACATGATAATTTAACTCTATAAGTAAAGTCAAGAATGTTATCAAATATAAGTCAAAAATGATAAAACATAACAATTATCTAGCCGTTTCTAAATAATGCCCATCTTAACTGACTTAAAGAGAGTTACCAGTTTGGATGTATATCTGTTTGCAGTAAGTTATTATCATTCTTTATAAATGCATCCCTTTCATGCTGAAAACTGTCTTGAAAATAGAGCCTCAACTGGCAAGAAGTTTTAACCTAAAAATTTACTGAAACCCTGGCATATGAGTACTCAACTGAAAGTACTCGGCAAAGGCTTTCAAATGAGTACCAACACAACATGGCTTAGAAAGTTTTCAAAGGAAAATCTATGACTGGGTACTAATAAAAATCTATACAAAATTGCTTTCAAAATTATGGTTTTACTAAGAAATTATTCAGGTTATTTACGTTTGGAATAGAGCCTTAACTGGCAAGATGTTTTCAGGAAAATTCATGGCAGGGTTCTAACAAACATTTCTACAAAATAGCTTTCAATTATGGTTTTACTAAGAAGTTATTTCCGTTATCATCCGGTAACTTACGTTGGGTCCTCCAGGACCATTGGGTCCTGTTTTTCTATTGGCCGTTTTTTTCAGGAAAATTCATGGCTAGGTTCTAACAAAAATTTCTGCAAAATAGCTTTCAATTATGGTTTTACTAAGAAGTTATTCTCGTTATCATCCGATAACTTACGTTGGGTCCTCCGGGACCATTGGGTCCTGGTTTTCCGTTGGCTCCTGGGAGTCCATCAGTACCGGGGTCTCCCTTCATCCCGGAGAGGCCGTTCAGCCCTTCGGTACCCGGTTGTCCGTTCAGACCATCTCGTCCTGTGAGGCAAGTAAAATTGATGAGAATTTCATTAGGGCAGTGATCTTGGATATACAGCCAGCGATTGACCAAAATGGTCATTTTAGGGGCATTTGCCCCTGAATCATGTGATTCTGCGACCTGATATTAAATTATAGGAGTCAAGTTTGTGAATGGACATGACAATAATCAATTGAAGCAATTTGAGAATTTTTCTTTTTTTTTCGATTTTCATCTTCTTATTTTACCTAATAGTGTCCAAAGATACATAAAATACATGCCCAAAGACCCAAGAGCCTGGACAGGGTGGCTCTGGCAAAACCAGCATTCGTCCCATACCAGGATTTATTTGCTCCTAGATTTACAATCCTAGAAATCAAATCTGCACCTGTCTGAACATATTAAGGTCAATCCTTTTACCAGCTAGTGTTGTTTGGGTTTTGTTAAAAACAGTTGTTGTAGGTTCAGTGAGGCATTTTTCCAAACTGAATATATTAAATAATACACTGATTCATGTACATCAGACCTCAACAGTACCCGTCCAACCAAAGTAGTGAGGTGGGGCAAAATGGACCCAAGATCAGATAGTTCAGCCAGACATTCAGGTTGCCTGGCCAATTTTTCTCGCCCATTATATTTCTGCCTTTACAGTTTATGACATTTCAAGGTTTCTGTCAACTGCATTGTTATACAAAAGATATTGTTATGAACTACATGTATATATATATATATATATATATATATATATATATATATATATATATATATATATATATATATATATATATATATATATATATATATATATATATATATATATATATATATATATATATATATATATATATATATGTATATATATGTATGTATATATATATATATATATATATATATATATATATATATATATATATATATATATATATATATATATATATATATATATATATATATATATATATATATATATATATATATATATATATATATATATATATATATATATATATATATATATATATATATATATATATATATATATATATATATATATATATATATATATATATATATATATATATATATATATAATATATATCAAAAATATATAATAAATTTCAAGTAAAGAATTAACTAAAAAGAGAAGTACTTATATTTCCTGATCCTTACCTCGCTCTCCATTTCTTCCTGTTTCTCCAGACTCGCCCTTCCTGCCCGGGTCACTTGTACCGTCACGCCCTGGTTGACCTTTGACCCCTGGTCGGCCATCCAATCCTGGGTCTCCAGATACGCCCTTTGATCCTGGTCGGCCAGATAAGCCTTGGAGACCGGGGATTCCAGGTAAACCAGGTCGAGCTGAAAATAGAACAATACAAAATATCAATATGTTAAATAAATGCTTATTCAAATATTGGTCAATAATTGACAATAATTTCCAAATTGTCAAATAAATTATTTTCAAATTTCAAATACAAGAACAGGCCAGCATATATTCTATTCCAAATAAAATAAATATTAGATGCATTTCAGTTGATTAGAAGGTCATAAAGCATCAAATTTCAAATATGATAACAGGCCAGCATATATTCTATTCCAAATAGAATAAATATTCGATGCATTTCATTTGATTAGAAGGTCATAAATCATCAAATTAAGTTGACGAACTGCACCAGTCTAAAGCAGTAAATTGTTTCCACTTTTGTTTAATCTGAAAGATGAATGACAAGGAAAAGATTTTATGAGAAAAAAATGAAATATGCCATAGCATTTAACAGTATATCTCAGCCCTCCACATAGAATATCAATTAGAGCATGTTTCTATCATAATTAAGTTATTTAAGTGGGATAACAGAATGATATAAATATAGGGGAGGGGCAACTGTTCCATCACAATTTTATTTGAGACTCTGCCTACACACACACACATATATATATATATATATATATATATATATATATATATATATATATATATATATATATATATATATATATATACATATAAATATATATATATATATATATATATATATATATATATATATATATATATATATATGTATACTGTAGAACACGAAATTCACGCGTGTCCCAAGTATAGCGAATTTGGGAGTTTTGCGTCATAGCGTATCTTTTTATTAGCGTCTCTTTACCATAGCCGCAGCCGCTGACAGCGCCATCTGTCGCAAAAATGACGAACTAATTTGAGCAGAGAATGCTTCCAGTTTGATTGAGATTTCTCTCAAAAGGGGGTGCCCGTATTTATAAACAAAGGGTTAAACAAAGGAAATGGGGCTATGAACCCTATTGATGGTGGCACAACAAAGGGGCCATATCAGGTTGTATTAAGTGTAATCTTCGGAAAATAAACAATCAAAACAGATCACAATTATTTTTCTTTGCTCTTTTAACATGTCTTTTGCTTCCTAAAGCCAGAAAAACACAAATAAAGAATGGTTAAAGAGGGCCTACGTATGCTTCATGTTTGTACTAGTGGCGCCATCTAGCGGTCACCACAAAAACGAAAATGGCGTCTCCTGAATGTTCGTCAAATGCCTGTGCTAAAGGCATGCTAAAGGGGCCATTTGTTGTTGTTTTTTTGTTTTTAGATGGAATGTTTATTAATTCAATGGAATCATGAGCTAGTCCACAAGCCCAGAAACCGATTTTGAAAAAGGGTTTCAGCAGGGCTATGTATCTTCTATTAGATTTACTAGTGGCGCTATCTAGCAGCCACCACTTAAACTAAACTAACGGCTGCACAAGAAACCTCCAATTCTTGCTTCAAAGGGGACCGTCTCATTGACGTCAGCGCCACCAGTGGCTAAAAAGAAAGACAAAAGTACAGCGTTTTTATATATAGCGAAGCGGCACCAGACGCTAAGTACGCTATATATAAACACATGCAGAAATTTCGTGTTCTACAGTATATATATATATGTATATATATATATATATATATATATATATATATATATATATATATATATATATATATATATATATATATATATATATATATATATATATATATCACTATTTTATTGGTTGAAATAACTTACAGACTCCGCCTGGTCTTCCGTCACGTCCGTCAAAGCCTGCTCTACCTGGTTCACCACGCTGTCCATCAAGACCGGGCGTCCCTCCTAATCCGGGGAGCCCTCTCTCTCCGGGGCGACCCGTCAGGCCGGGGAAGCCCGCGAATCCGACCTCTCCAAACGCACCTTTGTCTCCGGGACGACCATCAAGGCCAGGGTAGCCTACCAATCAAAAACAGTCATACAATAACCTAGGGCAATAATACCGTAAAGACATGGAAATTTAGACCAACCTGGGATTTTGGGCCACTATAATTATTTTAATAAAGGAAGGGCAGATAAAAATCAGAGTGGCATGTAAGATTTCATCATGTAACGTCATAGATACAAGGGAAATCTAAATTTTTTCAACAGTACATATAAAGCTCTAGTAGGAAAATAATTAATTGGTACAAGTATAGTTCATACAGAAAAGTCACTTTCATATTCATTTTATCACTCCTCAGGGCTCGACATTAAGGCTAGCCCTGTAGCCCCGGGCTAGTTATTGAAAGTCAGGGCTAGTAAATTCTACCTGTGAGTAGCCCTGAGGGGCTAGATAGAATTAGAACATCAGCACTTAAATAAGAATGAAGCCCTCCTGACTGGCTCTGCATACCTGGATGATAATATAACTCAATTTAACACAATACACTGTATTCTTTTCATGTTATCAAAAGAGGCTGTTATCAACAAAGATCACCATATTTGAAAAAAAATGTCAAATCAGGGCTAGCAAAAATATTTCAGGGCTAGTAAAAGTTACAATAACTAGCCCTATTGGGCTAATGAAGTGTTTTCTTAATGTTGAGCCCTGCTCCTTTTGCAGGGCATGTCAAGTTTGCGTCGGGCAGCTAGAAATTAAAGTTCACCTGCCCTTCTTGGCAAGTGCCTTCAAAAGTTATTGTGGTGCCCTGAATGGGTTAAGTTTAACCCTTCCAATGCTGAGGCTACTTTTGTCCAAAGCACAAGGAAGAAACCATCTTAAATCCTGTCGTGTTGGTATTCATTGGATAGCCCTCGCTGAGTACTCTCAGATGACCACCCATATGCCAGGGTTTCAGTCATTTTTCAGGTTTTTGGCATCATTTTGTACTAGCAAAATTAGCCACCAGCGGCATAAGGCTTAATGGGATCGATAACTTACCTGGTGCACCTTGGGGTCCGGGCAGACCGGGCAGACCCTCTGCCCCAGCGGGTCCTGGATCACCACGCTGTCCCGGGAGTCCTGAGATTCCGTTCAGACCATTCTCTCCCGTCTCACCACGAGCACCGGGATCTCCAATATTGGCCAGGCTAGCGCGGTCACCCTGGCAACAAAAATAAATATGTGTTGTTATTAGACGAATACATTAAGGTTAAGGATTTCGAGTAAACTCTATAAATGGCTATTTAACTGGTATATATACGTATATAAATATGTATATATATAAATATATATATATATATATATATATATATATATATATATATATATATATATATATATATATATATATATATATATATATATATATATATATTTATTTACATATTTATTTGTCATTGTTGTGTACGATACTAGCATAGGGATCAGATATCCAAAAAAATGGTGTGCAGCTTAATAAATGTGGACTACAGGGTCACGAAAGGTACACATTAATTGAACTGCCACAATATACGTTTTCAGGAAAATATTTGTCCAAAAGACAGGCTGGACGGGTCCTGGCTAAGTCCTTGTCTAAGAGCATGTAATGAAGGATTACATACCGGTGGTCCTGGAGGTCCCCTCAGTCCTTGAAGTCCTGCACGGCCAGTTTGTCCCTTGCCTCCAGGTTTACCCGGCGGACCTCCTGGTCCTTTAGGTCCAGGCAGCCCAGGGGATCCCTTCATACCATCAAGTCCTAGAAAATGTCAAAGATATCATATTGAAGGCTTTGTATCAATTTTCAAAGATTAGAGCATAGGTAAGTCTTAAATGTAACAATTACTTATATCTCCCAGTTGTACGCCTCATACCATCCAGTCCTATAGTCTGTCTGACTCAAGTTTGGCAATCATTTTTTCCATTTTTTTTGTGACAAAACGTTCGAGTTTGCTATCCAAACTTGGCAAACATCTTAGGAGCAGTACTACGTGATTGTATTAACATACTTTTTGTCTCAACTCCACAAAATGTTGATTTTACTCATTAGATCCCATTGTAAAATTTGCCCATTGCCAACAATACAATCTCGCGTGTTTGTATTGATCGCAACAGACAAACTCGCGAGATTGTATTGTCGGCAATGTGCACATTTTACAACAGGAACTAATGAGCAAAATTAACATTTTGCGGTGTTGAGACAAAAAGTAAGTTTGTACATACACGTAGTAGTGCTCCAGAGTGGTTTGCCAAGTTTGGATGGCAAACTCGAACGTTTTGTCACAAAAAAATGGAAAAAGCGATTGCCAAACTTGAGTCAGACAGACTATAGACAAGGTCAAACATATCATAATGAAGACTCTGAATCACCTTTATATTATTTTGCATCTCTTTAAGAGAGTGGTATTAGATATTAGGTTAGGTATTAGGTTTTATATATAACAATCACTTAAATCTCCATACTGAAACGCTTCATACCATCCAGTCATAGAAAAGGTCAAACAAGGTCAAACATATCATATTGAAGGCTCGGAATCACTTTTATTCTATTTTGCATATCTTTAAGAGAGCTTAAAGGGCAAATGCACCATCAGAATGATTTAGGTTCAAAATGGGCTTATACATGTCACCTTTCAAATAAGACCTCCCCCGAACCTGTCCTCTTCAGCACTACTCAGTTATAGCTTACAGAAGTTCAGCAAGCAACAGTCCTGAAGCAGCTATACAGGGCCTCCATGCATCCCAAGATGCACTCTGTTTTTGACACCTTCTTAGCACCAGCCTGTGTCACTAGTGCTTAAGAGATAGCAGTAATAGGGGGCTGGGCTCCCCCTTCCTGCTTAGATTTTCATTACTGGCTTTCAATAAGTTGTCACAATTCCCAAAGATTGAACTTCTTCAATTTCCTATTGTATATTCAAACAATCCTCGGAAGTTATACTATGATTTGTAGTTTATTTTTGGGTAGAAACCATTACTTCCTAATTGCTATGAAATCAGTTTGTGCTAATCACTTACAGGAAATTGCAACACTTGTGTCAGTTAGCAGTTACTCATGGGAATAGTGTAGGACTTATTAGTATGTGTATTCCTTCACTTCCTGTTATCAAGATGCTATCTTTGAGTAAAGAACCTGGCACCATTGAGTAAAGGATCATGTGGGTATAAGGGAGAAGTTCCCTAGGTGAGTCAGATATTTCCATTCCTCCAAATTCCTGAATTGCTCAATTCTGCCATACTATGTAGGTTTTACTTCTTGAAGTTTTATTTGCTTCCAAAAATTGTGAAGGGATGAGCCAGGAATACAAATTAGCAAGAAAGGGAAAGCCATGCAGGCTTCTCTGCTACTGCTATCTCTGAAGCACTAGTGACACAGGCTGGTGCTAAGAAGGTGTCAAAAACAGAGTGCATCTTGGGATGCATGGAGGCCCTGTGTAGCTGCCTCAGGACTGTTGCTTGCTGAACTTCTGTGAGCTATAACTGAGTAGTGCTGAAGAGGACAGGTTCGGGGGAGGTCTTATTTGAAAGGTGACATGTAAAAGATCATTTTGAACCTAAATCTTTCTGATGGTGCATTTGCCCTTTAAGTAGGTTTTAAAAATAACTATCACTTAAATCTCCATCCTGAACGCTTCATATCATCCAGTCCTAGAAAAGGCCAAACATATCATATTGATCGAAGGCTCTGAATCACTTTTATTCTAGATTGCATATCTTTAAGAGAGCTTAAGTAGGTTTTAAAAATAACAATCACTTAAATCTCCATCCTGAACGCTTCATACCATCCAGTCATAGAAAAGGTCAAACATAGCATATTGATCGAAGGCTCTGAATCAATTTTATTCTATTTTGCATATCTTTAAGAGAGCATAGGTAGGTTTTAAATATAACAATCATTAAATCGCCCATGAGAACCCTGGGAGATTAATACATCCAATAACAATACATCCAAGAAGACTAACCTGGCAGTCCGTTTTCACCGCGCGATCCGGGCAATCCTGGCAGACCGTCCATCCCTTGTTTTCCCGGGCGTCCGTCCAGTCCTCTCTGACCGGGCAGACCCTGTTCATCCCTTCCGGGCAGACCTCTCTCGCCCTTACGGCCCGGAAGCCCATCGAGGCCGGGGAGGCCAGGAAGACCACTGCCACCTGACAAGAAAGGAAAACAATATTGTAACTTGTAATATTGTAA
The DNA here is from genome assembly GCA_963942565.1 of Maea johnstoni. Classification (NCBI taxonomy): domain Eukaryota; kingdom Metazoa; phylum Annelida; class Polychaeta; order Spionida; family Magelonidae; genus Maea; species Maea johnstoni. The sequence continues at coordinate 26,053,356 of OZ012698.1, read as the reverse complement.
AACCTGACAATTATGGGGGGAAATCTTTCAGGCAAAAGCATAGTAAGAAAATATCTAAGGGAGGAATACATATACCGTATTCGCCCGATTAAGCGCACGGTGTGGGTAGAGGTTGGGAAAATTTTCAGTAGAAGGGTCATTGGAAATCTTTCGTTTTACCGCACCACTCAATGATTGCCGGTCGGAGCCTATTGGCCGTAATTTAATCAGAAAATTACCAACAAGTCCTGGAGCACAGATGATTGGTCCTACAGCACAGTATCTTTAGAACTACAGATGGTTCAGAATTTTTTTACCCGTATGCACTATAATATTAGCCTTATATCAAGAATGGAGACATTGAAAGATCCATAGCAAACGCCATGGATTTCATATGATCAACATAAATTTGCATATAATTATACATTTTAGGATATATAAACGGCTCTCCTGGTCATGCAGATATGTAATTTGCAGAGTTAAACAGTGCTTGATCAGGCCTCAACGCTTACTCAAAATTATACTGGCCCTGTAGGACCATTAACACCAAGCATCTACTGGTCCTGCAAAATGTTAACTGGTCCTACATTTTTTCTTTAACATAACAAGAAAGAACATTGCATAAGATTCACCACAACATTTATCTTCATAAATTTTATCTTCATTTATTTCAACAATAATTAGGGACATTCTCAGGGGGAAACTTTTTAACAAGAATGTCTCCAAATTTTTACTGGCCCTGTAGGACCAGTTGAGGTATTTTTTTACTGGCCCGAAGCTGTTTTGGGGAATTTTTACTGGCCTGGGGCCATATAGGTTCACCCTTAGCGTCGAGCCCTGTTGATACTACTATTTGGTCTTTCACAAGTTTTGAAGCCTCTGTCGCTAACTGATGTGACAATGCGAGATTTGGACACCCCTGAGTGGTAACACAAATGTCGATCACTGGATATGAAAACAGCAGATCTCGCTTAACGGTACCACTCATAGCCCAAAAGTTGACAAGAATCGCTCAAGAGGTGCATTCTGCGCATGAGCGATACCAACTTACTCTATACTGTACACAATACAAGAGACGTTGTTGGTCTTTGTCTCGTAGTGACATCACACTGACACTAGATTCGGCAAGATTAGGTGTTTCCAGGGCGTTGTAATGTGTCCTCTGGCAAATGGTCTGTGGCGACCAATCCATGTGTCTAATCCTCTCAGATTGAAAAAAAGAAAGGTGTCACTCAACACTTACCATCTCGTCCGTTCTGTCCTCGGGGACCAGCACCACCCTCTCCACCGGGTTCTCCACCGCGGCCCTTCAGCCCATCACGCCCAGGGAAGCCCGCCTGACCCTTACGCCCATCTACGCCCGCGTAGCCATCAAGACCGGGGCGACCCGGCTGTCCAAAAGAACCCTTGAAGCCTGGCTGGCCTGGAAGACCTGCCATACCGGGAGCGCCCGGTGAACCCGGTAGACCAACCGAACCTCCAGCACCCTTGCGGCCTAAAAAACAACAATATGATAAAAGAGATATTAGGGAGTGCAAGAAAAATTCATCATTGGTAGTGTAATCAATTAATCGAAGATCTTACTATTTTTACTTGATGATCAGTACTAATTTTTGAAGACAAAAAAAAAAAATTCCCGATTATTTGCCTATGATAAAAAGGCATACTTTCTGTTTTTCCAATCTATGTTAAGTTAAAATATATACTTTTGTGTTTTCATTATCATTTCTACCTTGTTTCTGCAGGTATTATCCTGAAATTTCAGGAAGATGCTGAAAACACATAATGTGTGAATTATTGCACATAAGAAAGGGTCAATGTGCACGTAAAACATCTCCAGATAAAAACTGATAATCGACCTCTCTGGTGGAACGATGATCATTCCTCAAAATTTGTACTGATTCCCAACACAACATTAAGGGTCAATGTGCATGAAAACCATCTCAAGATAAAGATTGATCATCGATCACTCTGGTGGAACGATGATCAGTCCTCAAAATTTGTACCGATTCCCAACCCTACTTACCAGGCACTCCTGGCAGTCCATCGAGACCGGGACCTCCGAATTGTCCCTTCCTTCCGTCTCTTCCGGCTGGTCCTGGGTTGCCCGGTAGTCCTGGGAAACCGTCCTGTCCCGGAAGTCCTGGCAAACCCGACAGCCCGGGTTCACCTCCAGCACCCTTGCGTCCGGCAGTACCGGGGCGCCCAGGGGAGCCAGGGCGCCCTGGAGCACCCTTGCGCCCGGGTTTGCCGTCACCGAAATCACCCTTGGGACCCGGCAGACCTGAAATTGGTTAAATATAATGAAACCTCTAAAAGTGAACCACTCTGAGATATGTACACCTCATTTCATGAGACACATTCTCTGATTGCATTTGTTACAGACATTTAGTTGAACCTCTGGGATGAGAAATATTTCGAACCAGTATTTTAGTATCAGTGTATTCTAGTATAAAGTAATAAAACTAAAAGTTTCAGAGGGTTATAAATGCAGACTAGCAGATGTTAGCCCCCAATATATACAGAAACTTGAAATAAATCATAACTTATAAGAAATTTATGTTAAATATTTATATTGTATATATATATATATATATATATATATATATATATATATATATATATATATATATATATATATATATATATATATATATATATATATATATATATATATACATATATATATATATATATATATATATATATATATATATATATATATATATATATATATATATACACATATATATATTTATTGCATTGGGAGATACTGTATAGACAGTATAGACTTTTGTGATGTAAAATCGTAAAAGATGAGACTATTTTCCAAGCTTTCTTACCGTCCAGTCCTGGTTGACCAGGGGGTCCTGCGCGTCCCTTGTCACCAGCAGGTCCTTGGGGACCATCAGGACCCATCAGTCCCTTAGGACCAGGGGGTCCTGTGGGGCCAGTGGGTCCTGGCTCTGTGGCTGTACCTGTTGGTCCTGGCAAACCCTAAGGAGAACAAGCAACAACAAAACTTTAAAATTGGTTTGATCCAGTCTTCAAAAATGCATTGTTAGGGTAGGGTTACAGGAAACAAAAATTGTCCAAGAATAAAAGTCCTGGAGCACAGACGATCAGTCCTGGGGCACAGCATCTATAGTGCGACAAATGGGTCAAAAACTTTTCATTAGTTGGCACTATAATATTAGCCTTAATTCAATAATGGAGACCTCAATTAAGCAAAAGATAACATCAGTAAAAGGATGGAAGTTAACATGTTTTACAACCTGCAAAATGTTATACATTTGAGAACATATAAAAGGCTCTACTGGCCAAGCAATCTGATAATTTGGCAAGTTAAGCAATACTTGATGGATTTGGCCCGTCACACGTTTTGATTTGGCCTGTCACATGTTTTGATTTGGCCTGTCACATGTTTTGATTTGGCCTGTCACATGTTTTGATTTGGCCTGTCACACACACAGGTGTGACAATGCACCAGTTGGACAACCCTGTTACACATTAACTCATATAATGAATAGAGGTTTCCCACTGAGCTAGGTATAGGCCTAAAAAAATATATTGTTTGTTTCCTGTAACGGTCCATAATAAAAAAGGGTAGGTAGGTAGGTGAAAAAAAAATTTTTTTGGTCAAAAATGTGTGTTTTATGCATGTTTTACGTTGATTGGGAGTTGGGAGGGAGGAAAAAACTTTAGGGTGGAGATTTTTTGAATAAAAACAACTTTTTTTTAGGCCTTACCATAGGAATCAAATTTTCAGACATGAGGTGTATCATTTAAAAACGGCGTAACAAACCTTAGTAGGTTTCCGAGAATGAGAATGAAAATGATAATAAGAGGATATGATAATTGGTATTTCTTCCTCATATTACCATATAGATGAGATGTAAATCCCTTACCTTTGCGCCTGATTCTCCTGGCAAACCCGAATCTCCTGGTGCACCCCGGACACCCCCCGGACCATCCAAACCAGGGTTGCCCGGCATACCTGGGTACCCCTTGGCACCAGGGGTCCCGCGCCCTCCGGGACCGGCTGTACCGGGTTCACCCTTCTGTCCCTCTAAACCTGGCACCCCATCCAATCCTGCAGTACCTGGCTGCCCTGGGAAACCTACACAAACACAAACAAGAGAAAATTTACATATCATAAATACTACTATAAATACTACATATATATATATATATATATATATATATATATATATATATATATATATATATATATATATATATATATATATATATATATATATATATATATATATATATATATATATATGTGTGTGTATATATATATATTAGGAATTGTCCGATTAATCGGACATGCCGATTAATCGCTCATTCAACCTCTCATTTTGATGATCGACTGCAATTTTATAAGATCGATTATTTTGAAAAAATAAATTGTATCTAGAAATAGCCTATTGATCAATTAAGAGACTCCACTAAAGCCTGCAAAATCTTAATTAATATCAAGCAGTGCTGTAACAAGTAAAACTTCAAGGGGTATTTAAAGAGAGTTAGATTAGCTTCTTTACAAAAATGGAGCCAAGAACCATTGAACAAGCCAAGACTACCAAAGGAAAACTGCGCATATACAACTTTGATTATTAATCTGACCGATTCTGAACACTAATATATATATATATATATATATATATATATATATATATATATATATATATATATATATATATATATATATATATATATATATATATATACATTTATAAACATAAATACAAACATGTATATATGAAAAAGGAAAGGTTCTCAACATTTTTATTTGGTGATTTCATAAAATGTATGATAATCATAACTACCTTACATTCACAGTACATTACGTCTCAAAATTAAGTTGACAAATATAAATGCAATACTTAATTTTTTGCATGAAGTGAAGTTAAAAGCAGCACCAAAGGCTCGAAAACGATTTGAAAATTTTATCCAACTTACCTCTTCCGCCATCTTGGCCCCTTCTTCCTGGCAAACCATCCAATCCCCTGATGCCGAGACCCCTGATGCCGAGATCTCCTCTAAGTTCTTCTAGAACAAACCTGGGTGCAGGTTCACCCTTCTGACCTGAAATCAACAGAGAAATGAGGTAAGATAACAATATTTGGTAAAATAACCATATTTGGTAAAATAACCATATTTGGTAAAATAACCATATTTGGTAAAATAACCATATTTGGTAAAATAACCATATTTGGTAAAATAACCATATTTGGTAAAATACCATATTGGTAAATAGTCATATTTGGGATATTTACATTTCTACACATTTTGAGAGATGACCATATTTGGTAATATGACTGTAAAAGACTGTTGACTATGACTCGAACTATGACAATGTGCAGTGCTTTTGAACATTTTATGAAAGGAAATGGCGCCATATAAATTCCAATTATTATCATTATTATTATTATTATTATTATTATTATTATTATCATTATTATTATTATTATTATTATTATTATTATTATTATTATTATTATCATTATTATTATTATAATTATTATAAAAGAACTATACATGTATTTATAAACAGGATCGTATTAGGTAGGCAAGCCTTTAATTACCATTGTTTTGAGATATTGTTTAAAAGACACTTGTGCAAGGTGACAATACTCATTAGTTAGGTATTCAGCAAAAAAAAATACTTGTGAAACGCTATTAAGTAAGCATTTTTTGATAGTGATTTGGTAAATTTTGTCTCTCTTGCTCTCTTTCTGTCTCTGATTCTGTATCA
>OZ012698.1:26015181-26047416 GCA_963942565.1 Maea johnstoni | reverse complement strand
AGAAACCCAGGTAGTCAACAAAATACTTTGATTAGGAGGGCAATTTCATGAATATCTCACAGAGATTTCTTAGAAGAAAAAACTGATCTTTTATTGACAGGTTTGTTTTCACATCTGCCCCTAAGGATTTCAAGATATCCCCAATTCTATTTACAATATGTTAACCCTTACGCTGTTGGTGGCCAATAGAAATTGATATAACCTGCAGAATGACTGAAACCATGGCACATGGGTACTCATCTGAGAGTACTTAGTGAGAGCTATCCAATGAATACCAACATGACATGTTTTAGTCTTTTTTTCTAAATCTAGTGTTCTTGTGCTTTGGACGAAAGTAGCCTCAACATTGGAAGGGTTAAGATTATTTTCACCTAGAATAATCCTCCCTCCAAAAGCCCCTCTCTATAATAATGTTGCATTCCCTCCCCCTACTGGAGACTATAAGTACTAGGACATACCTTGGCGCCGGTAGGTCCGGACTGACCGGGTGTTCCAGGGGTGCCGGGTCCACCATCTCGGCCCTCCTGCCCAGGGCGACCGGAGGGGCCGGGTTCTCCCTTGCGACCCTGTTGACCCTGAGAAGCCTTAGGGTAAATAATCTCGCCAGGTTGACCCTTGAACCCATCAGGACCAAATGAACCTGCACGACCCTTGGGACCCTGTAATGTAACATTCATTCAAAATGGATTCATAATAATAGAAATAATTATATATATATATCATATATGTATATATATATATATATATATATATATATATATATATATATATATATATATATATATATATATATATATATATATATATATATATATATATATATATATATATATATGATATGGTATGGTACCTTGGAGGATTCAAAGGATGTTTACATTTTGGAGATTTTTAAAAATGAGCTTGACCCCTATTTTGAATGATCAAGTAGTATTATTATTGTTATTATCATAATCATAATTATCATTATTTTTATTACTATTATTATTGTTATTATTATTATTATTATTATTACCATTATTACTATTATCATAATCATTATTATCATTATCATTATTATTATTATCATCATCATTATTATTATCATTACTATTATTATTATGATGATGATGGTGATTATCATGCTTCATCTCATTTTTATCATTAATACCAGTATCATCATTATTGTTACCCACCATCATCATTACTTCTTATGATCATACTATAAGCATAACTTCCCAAACCAATACAAAAAGAAAGTGCATTAAATGTATGCCTTACCGTAGTACCAGGCTGACCATTCAACCCTGGGAAACCTGCTCTACCCTTGAGACCGGGTTCTCCTAGGGGTCCACTTTCTCCTGGGTACCCCTCTACCCCTGGGGTGCCAGGAGCACCCCTACCACCCAGAGACCCTGGGGTGCCGTCGTTGCAGATACCACAATCATCACCACGCAATCCTAGCAAAAACAAAGGAATTCAAAACAGAAATTTATAAGTGGTGCAAAAATACAAAAGTCAAATATCTAGTCATCACTTTTTCTTGTAGAGAAAAACATGCTTTGAAATCTTAGAATTTAAGCCAATTATTAAGAGAAATATCAGGAAATAATTCAAAACAGACATTTTGACCCAACTGGAATCATAACTTCCTGTTATTGTGTTGTTTTTTTTCAAAATATTGTTTTTATTAAAGATGCATGTACATCCATAACTGTAATCTAAGGAGAAATGGCTTCAGAGGAATTAATTTGAACAGAAATAAATATGTCACAGCACTCGTGAATTTCTAAGTCTATCAAAGGTCATAGGGATCGTTTCATTAGCTATGTACCAAGTTATATTCGAGACGAGACCTGTCTCAGCCTCTGGGCATGAATGGTATCAGAGGGTATTATAGCTTGTTGCACCCTATACCCAATACCTTGTACCCAACACCCTGTACCCAACACCCTGTTACAATCAATTCATATTACCAGGTAATCTTGCCAGGTATGGCCCTTTATATACATTTACTTAATTTCACTGTCAACCTAAACAGGTCATGTGACAGATCACATGACAGGTCATGTGACCAGGTATCGTCCACGCCCACCTACCTGGAAGTCCGTCGGGACCTGGTCGTCCGTCCAGGCCGGAGTTTCCTGGTTGTCCTGGTGATCCAGCAGGGCCAGGAGGACCTGGGGGTCCTACGATGTTAGGACCGCGTCCCGCGTAACCTTTGGGTCCGGCATAGCCGAGTTCTCCTCTCTGACCGGGGAGGCCGGGTAGTCCATCTCGCCCTGCAACGAAAAGGGGAAATATATTTTCAGCAAACAATTATAAGGCCTAAAAAAAATAAAATTGTTTGTTTCCTGTAACAGTCCGAAAAAAATAGGGTAGGTAGGTCGGTAAAAAATTTTTTTTTGCATTATTTTTTTTGTCAAAAATGTGTGTTTTATGCATGTTTTACGTTGATTGGGTGTTGGATGGGCGATAAAAACTTTAGAGAAGGGATATTTTTGAATAAAAACTTGTTAGAGTAGGGTTACAGGACACAAACAACTTTTTTTTTTAGGCCTAAACTTTCTTAGCATTAAATCATCTCAGCCTGCAGCAAAAAAGGGAAATGCATTTTAGTCAAACAATTATAAACTTTCCTAGCAGAATATCATCTCAGCCTGCAGCGAAAAGTGAAAAAATCTTTTAGTCAAACGGTTAGAACCCTTCCTAGCATTTAAGCCAGATAAGTTTTTCTCTCATCAAGGCCGTACATAAAAAGTGTTTTTATCCTATAATCTCAATTAATCTCTTATTAATCTTATTTCCTGAGGTAATACTAGGTTATAGTGTTCGGAATCGGTCACAATTTTCAAGATCAATCATCGATCCATCTGAACGACCGATGATCGATTAATAATCGAAGTTGTATATGCACAGTTTTCCTTTGGTAGTCTTGGCTTGTTCAAGGGTACTTGGCTCCATCTTTGTAAAGGAGCTAATCTAACTCTCTTTAAATACCCCTTGGACCCCTTGCTTTTACTTGTCATAATACTAATTAAGATTTTGCAGGCTTTAGTGGAGTCTCTTATTTGATCAATAGGCTATTTCTAGATACAATTCTTTTTTTCAAAAAACTTAAAAAATAATCGATCTTATGAAATTGCAATCGATCATCAAAATCAGAGGTTGAATGAGCGATTAATCAGCATGTTCCGATTAATCAGACAATCCCTACTAGGTTAGTGAAAATTTTTATTTTAAAAACTCTCTCCCCCCTAATAAAACGGCGCTTCTCATTATTGAAATTTATCTACATAGATAAATGATCTTATAAAGATAACAGACTTTTTCATATTTTGTTACATCTTTCAGTAGATTGAGAGTTAGACTTTTAGCACAAGAACAATAATGTTCAACAATAGACTTTAATCACTACTATATCTACTTCTACAGCTAATATTCCTTCTACTTCTATTACTACTGCTGCTGCTACTACTACTACTGCTACTACTACTTCTACTGTTACTACTACTACTGCTACTACTACTACTACTACTACTACTACTGCTGCTGCTACTGCTGCTGCTCCTACTACTACTGCTGCTGCTGCTGCTGCTCCTACTACTACTACTACTACTACTACTACTACTACTACTACTACTACTACCACTACTATTACTACTACTACTACTACTACCACTACCACTACCACCACCACTACTACTACTACTACTACTACTACTACTACTTCTACTACTACTACTACTACTACTACTACTACTACTACTACTACTACTACTACTAGACGTGTATTTAATAGCCTATGTTTCTTACCTGGAGTTCCTGGGAAGCCTTGTTCACCTGCTGAGTTTTCTCCAGGATTTCCCTTCATTCCAGAGATCCCCTGGAGTCCTGGCCTTCCTGGTCCTCCCGGGAGACCGTCCAGGCCAGACAGTCCTGTTCAGAACAAAAGCACAGAGTGAGAATATCATCAATAAGGATGGAAGGAATATTTTTTTTAACCCTTCCAATGCTAAGGCATTGTTACTACTACGCCACTGCAGATCTCCCAATACCCTTACCGAAGTTCTATTGACAATATTGAAGATATCATTAATGTCATCAATAGAACTATGGTAACATTGGTATATGATATTTTCAATATCATTAATAGAACTATGGTAATGATAAGCATAGTGATAATAATGGAAGTGATAATAGTAAAGAAAATAATCCTTACAAAAATAACATTCATTACAAAAAATAGGATTATTCTACTACATGTACTTATCTTGATAACAATTACAATAATGATTACAATAAGTGGCATAATATAGAATATATAATAATACTTTTGATAATCGTGATGATAAAATCAATGGAGATAAAAATGATGAAGATGATATTGATAATAATATCATTAATGATAATATACTCTTATTATAATGAAGGTAAAGATGATGATGCTGACAATAATAATAATAATAATAATAACAATGATAATAGTAATAATAATAATGATAATGATAATAATAATAATGATAATAATAAAAATAATAGTTACAAAAATAATAATGATAATAATAATAATAATAATAATAATAATAATAATAACAATAATAATAATGAAAATAATAATAATAACAATAATAATAATAATAATAATAATAATAATAATTATAATAATAACAGAATAATAACTGATTTAACAATGACAATGATGATGATGATTATGATGATGACGATGGTAATAATGACGATGATGATGATGATAACAGTAGTAGTAATGATAAATAGAATTATAATGATGATCATGACGCCAATCACTGTACTAACTGACCTTGCTCTCCAGCGTCACCCCTCTGTGCTAATCCAGGAGGAAGCCCGGGAGCTCCGGGCAGACCGTCACGTCCGGGCTGACCGGGCTGACCATTCTGGCCCTCGGGTCCGGGTTTACCGGGACGCCCGCGTTCGCCCTTGCGCCCTGGCCGACCCTCCTCCCCCTGGGCGCCAAAACGAGTCCCACCACTACTGCCATCACCAGGAGGGCCCTACAATAATAATAATGATAATAATATTAATAATAATAATAATAATAATAATAATAATAATAATAATAATAACAGTGATAATAATAATAATAATAATAAAAATAAAAACAATGAAAATAATAATAATAATAATGATAATAATAATAATAATAAAAATAATAATAATGATAATAATAATAATGATAATAATAACACAAAAATAATAATAATAATAATAATAATAATAATAATAATAATAATAATTAATAATAATAACAACAATAATAATGATAATAACAATTATAGTAATAATAATAATAATAATAATAATAATAATAATAATAATAATAATAATAATAACATTCAGATAGTTCTGCTGATATTTCTCTAATAAAAGAAATACTTGGAGAGTTGTTCATCAGAATTCTTTCATTATGTTTGCAACAGTTATTAGTGCAGTTCTCCAAAAACAAATTGAAATAATCGGAATCGAAAAAAAAATGTCATTGATCCAATCGAAAAGAAAAATGGGTGTCAATTTTCAGGAGTCCAAGTACTTCCGGGAGGACCCTGAGCAAAATAGTGTGGATCATGTGAAAACGTTCCATTAGTGCAGTTCTTCAAAATCCAATCGAAATAATCGGAATTGAAAACAAAAATGTCAATGATCGAATCGAAAAAAAGTGGATATCAATGACAGCCCTATTTTCAGAAGTCCAGGTACTTACGGGAGGACCCTGAGGACCCTGTCGTCCATCAAAGCCAAGGTCGCCAGGAAGACCCTTTCTGCCGTTACCACCATTGGGCCCAGGGAAACCGGAACTACCCTTTATACCCTTGGTGCCGTAAGTTCCGGCAGGACCGTCCTTACCGCGCTTACCCTGAAATATAACATCATCATCGTTATCTTTACCTACAGTACACAAAAATAATGTTTTTAATGAAAACGAAATATAACATCATAATCATGAACCTGACATACAGCAAAGAGGAGAAAAAGAGTGGACATCTATATCTTTATCTAAAGTACCCAAATTACACAAAATTTAAAATTTAAAATTTAAATTTAAATTTTTTAAATTTAATTTAATTTAAATTTTTAAATTTAAAATTTAAAGTTTTTAATGAAAACAAAATTATTGCTGATGAAATAAGTTGGCATTTATATCTTTATCTACAGTACACACAATTTGTTTTTTGATGAAAATGAAATTTTTGCTGAAACAACTTCATTTTCAACAAACAAAAGTTCATCTATGATAAATACAGAAGAATTATCAATAAAACACTTTTTTCATCAAGCTAAAATTGAGATTTTGTTTGAAATTCTGGGGAACACTGAACAAAAAAGTTTAAACATATAATGAAGATGATCACTAAATAAAGTAAAGAGGGCCATTGAAATTATGCTTATTCAAAAATATTTTCGAAGTGAGTTTAATTGCTTTTTTTTAGCTGACTAAAGGAATAACTGCATGGGCTTAAAGCCATTAAACTGCAGAAAGAAGGAGTAACAAAATGATCAAATAGGTAAATTAAATCTAAAGTAATCAATTAGAATTCAATGAAAGTAATTAATCAAAAATTTATTGAATTAGTTAATCAAAATTAATCTTTCATAAATTCCTACCCAAGGAGTAACAAAATGATCAAATAGGTAAATTAAATCTAAAGTAATCAATTAGAATTCAATGAAAGTAATTAATCAAATATTTATTGAATTAGTTAATTAAAATTAATCTTTCATAAATTCCTACCCAAGGAGTAACAAAATGATCAAATAGGTAAATTAAATCTTAAGTAATCACTTAGAATTCAATGAAAGTAATTAATCAAAAATTAATTGAATTAGTTAATTAAAATTAATCTTTCATAAATTCCTACCCTTCTTCCTGGTCCTCCCTGTAAGCCACTCATGCCTTTGAGACCTGGCACGCCTGCCCGTCCCTGAAAGAGAACAGAAAAACAATCAAAAACAACAATAACAACAACAATGACAACAACAATGACAACAACAATGACAACAACAATGAGACCTGGCACACCTGCCCGTCCCTGAAAGAGAACAGAAAAACAATCAAAAACAACAATAACAACAACAATGACAACAACAATTAAGCCATTTTTCCAAGGGTAAGAGGTACCAAAATCATAATAGCATTAGCGATGGGTACCTTTAAAATTCACACACAATTATATATAATGTGTTTTAATAGGTAATAGACCAATTGCATTATGTCGTTTCTTTGCAGTGTAAGGCCACTCCAATTTAATTACTTGTCTTACAAGCTTTTTTGGAGAAAAAAAAACTTCGGTTTGAGTTTTATGGCCTCATTGCCGTAATTTTAAGGCAAACGATTTTAAACAATATTGTACCGCGGCATGCGCCGGCACACGCCAGGCACTTGATGAACCTGTGCACCAAATATGGCGCAATAGATTTGTTTACTCTTGAGTGTTGACACACGGAGCCATGTCAACAATTACTATATGCGCTATAGTGAAGGGCTGGACATGTCAGGGGACTCTGATCTGGATTCAGCACCAGGGAACAAGGACCAACCAGGGCTCTCGTATAATTTACAATACAGAGAAACCTGTGCGCCAGCATGCGCACAGCTAGAATTATGGGCTATTCATTGAGGCTTGCCTATTCAGGTTGACTGTCTGGTTTCATATCCACTTGTTTTTATTCATCTAAGCCCATACTTACATCTCTGCCCGCATTACCGGGAAGGCCCATTAGTCCATCGTTGCCCCTGATTCCACGCTCGCCTACGACGCCCTTAGGTCCCTGTTGAATGGACTCCTCAGGTCTGCCCGCGGAGGAGGGAGGACCGGGTGCACCTCGGGGACCAGCAAGACCCTTCTCACCCTGAAATAACAATCAGTGAGAAAGCTGAACTGAATGTTCATGTATGTGTGTGCATGTGATTGTATGTATATATATATATATATATATATATATATATATATATATATATATATATATATATATATATATATATATATATATATATATATATATATATATATATATATATATATATATATATATATATATATATATATATATATGTATATGCATATATTTATATATATATACATATACACATAGTACATACTATGAATACATACAAACTTATATATTCAATTGCATAAGGCCAAATAAAAATAAAAGTACGCTTCAGGGGACATGGCCAGAAAAAAGAGGGTAGGTAGGTAGGCAATTCTTTTTTTTTTTTTTTTTTTTTTTGAAAACACAGCACCTGTATCACTTTTTTTTTTGAAAACACAGCACCTGTATCACTTTTTGTATTATTCTAACCTGTGGAGATGCAACTCCCTGTTGCCACGGAGACAAATTGGGTTATCAACTTCAGGGCTCGATGCTAACTCAAAAAGTTACTGGCCCCGTAGGACCATTAATACCTAGAATCTACTGGTCCTGCCAAAATTTTACTGGTTCTACAAATTTTTCTAGTAAATGTCAACTATTTACAAAGGTTTTTTTTGACATAACAAGAAAAAAACATTGCATAAAATTCTCCAGCAACATTTATTTTTATTTATTTTATCTTCATTTATTTCAAGAATAAACTTTTTTTATTCATGTACAAATGTCATGCATAAAAAATATCTTAATGCACTTTTCAGCATGCTGTTTAATGTGTATCACAACAGCATTAGGCATTTGATGTGCCTGATGAGCCAAAAAAATAATGTACAAGATTGTAAAAGTAGGTTTGGAAAGTGTAAAAAAAATGGCAGCACTACCTTTGGACTAAGATCATTATCAATCTCCTTTTTTAATTCTTGTAAGTGCAATACCCCTACCATGAGGCACTCACTAACCAATGTTTGTAAAAATAATAATAATAATAATAACAATAATAATAATAATAATGATAATAATAATAATAATAATAGTGCTTGGAGTATAAGTGAAAACATTTCCCTTTAAGACACAGAAATGTAAAAGAGAGAGAGCAATCATACATCACACATTGAATTGTATTAACATACCATGTAAAAGCTGGTAAATGTGTAACATATTTCAAAAGATCAGCCTTTAATTACCCTCCTGTCTGAAACCCTTCCATGAATCACACTGGTAGTTGTACACATTCCTAACCACAAAGCTGAAACACACAGCCAGGAACATGTGTATAAAAGATTGGCCTATCAGATGACATTTAACGACATTCGGGTCATCGGCCCAGTTTGTGGTACACCACGTGGTATCCATGTTGACATCGTGGTCGCGACCCAGCACACAGCATTGAGTGTGTATAATATCAGTACTGGGCCACAAACAAAGGCTGGGTGGACACTTATCTTTGCTAGTGACCACAGGCCTCCCATAAAACTATCAACGCTCCCTGTGGAGATTGAGCGGGAGATAAATGCAGTCCCGTTTACTGTTTATGGCTTTGATTCTACCGTGTCCCGGCGACATGACAATGAGTGCTGTAATAAAATTTTCAAGGTCGGCTGGAAATTGACAGAGTCGGTCGGGTCCCCGGAATCTTGATATTAATTTTACTTGGCCTAATACAACTTACATAAAATACATTAATGGGTGAAATAATTAATCAATTTAAATACCTAAAATAGATCAGCAAAATATTAAGCATTATTGCGTAAACAATCATGTAAGTATATCATCTGGCACTGAGGAGGTATGAGTCTTTAAGTCTATAAAGCAATGTGGCATATCACATATAGTAGAAGACTAGAGATGCACTTAATAGACTAATTTATATATATATATATATATATATATATATATATATATATATATATATATATATATATATATATATATATATATATATATATATATATATATATATAGACACTCTTGTGAGTGAATCATCTGGCACTGAAAAGGTATTTTAATGTATATATATATATATATATATATGTATATGTATATATATATATATATATATATATATATATATATATATATATATATATATATATATATATATATATATATATATATATATATACACACACACTATAGAGGATGAGGAGATTGAAGACTTACCTGTAGACCTCTGGGTCCCTGTAGCGTTAATCCCATCATTCCTTTAGGCCCTGGGAGGCCGGACAGGCCAGGTACACCCTGAAAACACAAACAACAGCTAAATAACATTACTTTGAAATAAGCAATGATCAATGATTCTCCCCAATTTGGGGAGAAAATATCAATGTAGATAACCAAAAATGGGTCTTTTGCTTTTGTTGGATAAAAATAATATTTGGCTAAATATCAACAGTTCTTAATGTCTTTTTCCATATTTGAGAAATGGATGGAAATTTTAGGAAATTGAAAATGTATGTTGTGCTATGCTATCATTTTCAAAGTTGCATATCCACATGCAAAATATTTTTAGATCTATGCTAGATTAAATTTTTACGATAACTTGACAATTACGAGACAAAAAAGAATGAAATAACATTCTTCAAATAAATATCCTGCTTTATATATGGTTTAGTTTGAGTGCTTGAATGTAAAACTTTAAAGTAGCACAAATACCCTCCAGCAGGGCTGTAAAGCACTACAAATTAACCCTTACGCTGCTGGAGGCTAACTTGGGCAATACAAAATGATGCAAAAAACTGAAAAATGAATGAAACCATGGCAAATGGGTACTCATCTGACAGTACTCAGCGAGAGCTTTCCAATGAATACCAACATGACAGGGTTAATATGATTTTCATAATTTTTTGCTTTTTTGTGCATCGGACGAATGTAGCCTTAGCATTGGAAGGGTTATTTTAGCTGTATACAGTATTGTATTACTTACAGCAGGTCCAGGTTGTCCAGTCAGACCTTTCTCACCAGGGAAACCATCATAACCAGGTTCACCCTAAAGGAAACAGAAAGAGGATAATATTTACATAAAAGAACACAATTGAATCTATTCGCCCAGAAAGAATACAGAAATGAGATGGGATTTACCTAAAAATACACTGACAGTATGAAAATATTGCATAATATGTTTATTGATATATATATATATATATATATATATATATATATATATATATATATATATATATATATATATATATATATATATATATATACATATATATATATATATATATATATATATATATATATATATATATATATATATATATATATATATATATATATATATATATATATATATATATATGTACATATACATATATATATATATATATTTATCTCATGATTGGCAAAATTCTAGGCTTTTGATTGGTCAATTGGAGGTTAATATGAGGCTGTATTAACCTCTCAGAATCCTATATTAACCTCCCAGTATTCTTATACTAACCAGCTGCTTTTTAGGTTAGGGAGAGTTGAGCATTGCATCAAATGATTATGCCCATGATGCAATTCCCAATTCTCCCTACCCCCTAAGTGCATGATGCAATCACCGATTCTACCAAACATTGCAGGATGGCTGCCCCAGTAGCAGACAATGCTCTGCTGCTAGAACCAAATTGTATTTATGTATGTATGTTCATTTTTATTACCTATGCAGATGTCGAGGGGCAATCATGAGATAAATTCGTTATCAACTGTTTTGGAGTATGATACAACTTATATCTCGCAATCAGAGGGCTGTATCACCCTCGGCTGCGCCTCGGGTGATACAGCCCTCTGATTGCGAGATATAAGTTGTATCATACTCCAAAACAGTAGATAACTAATAATATATATACATATATATATATATATATATATATATATATATATATATATATATATATATATATATATATATCAATCATAGAAAAGGCTTGTATATAAACAAAAATAAACTTATATATTAAACTTTTTGTTAAGAATGTTCCTTTATTCCATGCAAAAAAGCGAAGGTGTGTAGATTGCACTCACTTTTAATCCGCTAAATCCATCGTCACCAAGTTCACCTTTTAAGCCTACGCCAATACCATTTGTATCGCCCGCTTCTCCCTAAAAACACATACATAATCTTAAAAATCTACGAATACATCATAAATAGATACAATAGAAACGAAAGAAACACAAACTATAATAAATGTGAATACATACAAATACAGAAAGAATTATCAGTACATAGAATAGTAAATATATACAAAAACAGAAAGCATTATCTTAACCCATTAATGCTCACAGTGGCCAAAAGCAGCCGGACAATTTTGATGAAATCTTGCAGGTAAACACACACGTAGAAAAACATTTGAAGGAGAAAAGTTCATCAGAACATTGTCAACAACTCTCCTTCAAATATTTTGTAAAATCGTCCTCAATTCTTTAGTTATTGTCAAAAGTATCATAGATCCAGACGACAATTGCTGGAGGAACTCCTAAGCATTAATGGGTTAATATGAGAAAGGAAGTCCTTCAAGCATTTTAGATCTTAGATGTATGTTACTTCAATTGTTTGTTTTTTTAACCCATTTACACTTAGAGCGGCCAAAACAGGCCTGACAATTTTGGAAATATTTTACTTAGAAAAGCATTATCTGGAAAACATTTGAAGGAGAGACGTCGAACAGAAGTCTAACAACAACTCTTCTTCAAATATTTTATTAAATTTTGCTTTATTTACAAGTTATTTTCAAAAGTATAAGAGTAGCAGACAATTTTTTTTAAAGCAACTCTGAGTGTGAATGGGTTAAGGGTCAAATGATCATGTGCTTTGTACTTGTATCAGGACTTGTTTTCCTATAGACATCTACATGGAGCACGTACTCGCAGTGACACTTTTTTTCATCATTTTCTATATATCTTAAGTAGCCGAAATATATTCCCCCAAAAAACAAAATTCCCGAAATTGGTTGTATCCTTTTTGCTGAAATATATTCCCCCAAAAGACAAAATTCCCAAAATTGGTTGTATCCTTTTTGCCGAAATATATTCCCCCAAAAAAACAAAATTACCAAAATTGGTTGTATCCTTTTTGCCCAAATATATTCCCCCAAAAATCAAAATTCCCAAAATTGGTCGTATCCTTTTTGCCGAAATATATTCCACCAAAAAACAAAATTCCAAAAATTGGTTGTATCCTTTTTGGCCTCAGCTAAGAACTGATTCGCCTCATGTCAGGAATTTCCTTTACTCGCTAGCGCTGAGTAGTTACTCACCTTGATACCAGGGGGACCAGGTGGACCAGAGTTTGTGCGTCCAGGCAGACCAGGGAGACCGTTGCGACCAGATTCACCCTGTGGGATAAAAGAATATTGGTTACTGTACAACTGGTATATTTTACAGGCATTTAATTTTCACTGTTTTTGCACTCCCCATTATAGCGCCAAAATAACATCCTTCAAAAAAATATCTATTTAGTAATAAATATAAAGTTAGTATTTTTGCAGGCATTTAATTTTCACTGTTTTTGCACTCCCCATGATAGCGCCAAAATAACATCCTTCAAATAAATATCTATATAGTAATAAATATACAGTTTGAGTGTTTGAAATAAAAGCATGAATTTAAAGTAACCGAAAAATACATCCAGCAAGGTTGTAAAGCAAAATGTTTAGCACTCCAAATTAAAGCCGTATTCAGTATGCAGTCTATAACATAAACATGTAACATTTCTATTGCAATAAGCCAATCATAACAAATCAATTTTAAGCTTGAATCGTTTCATGTCAGTATGGATTTCTGCAAATAGAAATGTTTGTATTGATTACAATATGCCTCTTATGGTGAAAATGAATAAAAAAGTAAAATAAATAAATACAGAATAGAACCACTCACCTTTGTACCATTGCATCCTGGGTAACCCTTGGGTCCTACAGGTCCCTCCAGGCCGGGCAGACCCTAGCAGAGGAAAAGAGCAACAATTATATTATTACATATAAATATTGTCAGGAATGTTTTTTTATAACTCCATTAACCCTTGCAGCAGCCAGAGGCATTCTTGCAATTTTGCTGAAATATTATAGGTGAAGCATAGTAGGCCTAAGGAAAAGGTTAGAAAGTGAAATGTTGATCAAAACACTACCCACAACTTGTCTTCAAATATTTTTGTAAAATCATTCTTATTTCCTAAATAGCTGTCAAAAGTATCATGGATCCAGATGACAGTTTCCGGACTCGGGTACTCTTAACACTTCCAATGCTGAGGCTACTTTTGTCGAAAGCATATGATGCAAATATTTTTTTTCAAACTTACGGGAAAGGTATAAAAGAGTATGCAATTAAACTGAATAGGTAATTGCAATCATGGCAAGAGCATTCAAGCCAGTAGCACCTATATATATATATATATATATATATATATATATATATATATATATATATATATATATATATATATATATATATATATGTATATATATATATATATATATATATATATATATATATATATATATATATATATATATATATATATATATATATATAAATAAATATATATATATACAGTCAAACCTCTATTAAGTGACCGCTCAAGGAAAATGTCAAAAGTGGTCTTTTAAAGAGGTGGTCTCTTAAAAAGGGGTTGAGGGTCTGAGCGAGGTTATGAAAAAACAGATTTTCTGATAATGACCAGGTATTATGTTTAGGTTGTTATGTTTAGCTGCGTTTGTCGAAATTTCTTCATTGACATTTTAAGAATTGACAATTCAGAAAAATAAAAGTTGAACTCCAACATTAGTCAGGGACCCTCAGAAATGATATACTTTCAATTTTACCGATTATTTCACTATTTTATTGCGCCATTTCCAATATAAAAGTCGTCTAGGCATTCAAGTGGCCGTTGAATGAAGGACTATTTACTCTTAGGGATAAGATTTCATGGTCGTTGGTCGCGTCAAGCAAGTGGTCATTTAATCAAGGTAAAATATATAGGGAATAGCCTTGGGGGGATTTGAAATGGTCGTTCAAGGCAAGTGGTCGTTTAAGAGAAGTGGTCGTTGAGGCAAGTTTGACTGTATATATATATATATATATATATATATATATATATATATATATATATATATATATATATATATATATATATATATATAAATATATATATATATATATATATATATATATATATATATATATATATATATATATATATATATATATATATATATATATATATATATATATACATGTACATATATACATACATACATAAAACAGTGAATACTCAAAGAGAACTCTAGGTATGAAGGGGTTATCGTGTGACAGCAGAGCCGGATGCAGAGCTTAGGAGTGAATAGGAGGAAACCCATGAACTATGGTCAGGGTTAGGAAAACACAGACCACAAAACACACATTCCGCCATCTGATTCCTCCTCACAGCCGCCCCCTGGTGGGCTCGGCTGACACTAATGACACATCTGAAAACATTGCTATTTCGAAAGGAGTTTTATTGACTATATGGACCATGACAACTGTCCAATGACTCTAAAGCGCTTTTGAACATTATAGGTGGAAAGGGCGCTATATCAAATATCAATTATTATTATTATTATTATCTGATGTAGGGACCACTAAAAAAGCTGAAGGCTTTTTTTATAACACCACTTTGATAAAAGCATATTTTGGAAAATATCTAAAAGCGGAATGTTAATCAAAACTAAGCCACAAACTCCTCTCAAAAAGCATTTGAGAACATCATTTTCGAAAGTATAATTGATCCAGAAGTACAATGAGTCCAAGAGTTTAAGCGGTCTTCATGCCATGAATGTTTTAAAAGAAACCTGTGCATTCATATCTTCACTTTTAACTTTGGAACCTTCTCAAAAGCAGGGCTTCAGGAAGATGGTTTGCTTCAACTTTCATGATACTGTAAATCACTTATGTATGGCGTGAGCATCATATAGCGCAGTTGCGATACTGCCCTGGATAGCGTGATTTAAGTATAGCGGTGAACGGGAACAGCAGCAGGAAGTTCAATTAAGAATTTAATAAAGACGGGGATTTTACAATAGCGCATATGGGCAGAGCGCTATTATCACTATATTATTTTGCTCCCGCTATAATTAAGTGATTTACAGTATTCATACATACATACAAAACATGTGTCAAACATATCAAGGATATCCAGATATAGAGATAATTAACTATACTTACAGGTACACCAGGCACACCAGTGAAGCCAGGCTGTCCGGAGGAGCCCTGAAAATAGACATACTAGATTGTAAATCTGAATATAACAACTAAGATCACAAAAATATAATCTCTTGGATTGTGGCCAAAACTAGTTTATATTTAAGCAACATATGTCAGGCAAATAAAGTAGTGCAGATCAGACCTGATATTGGTTAAAATAACCTTCATATATTCAGTTTTGTATTTCTAGTGTTACCTTCTGTGTCTGAGTTATATCATAACTTCATATGGAATTCTATCTTGAAATCGGAATTAAAATCAACTTTTAAGGAATCATTCTAACCTCTGTAAAGGAAATGGTACTTTCATGCTAAGATCGTATCAAATCCATTATATCTGCAATATATATTCTTTTTAGTAGACTACTATGTTTTACAACTGTGAAGTCAAGTTTCATTATAAAATGGATTTTGTTTTGAATTTCAGTAGAAGTTTCCAGCACTTGTCTGGGATGTTACCAAAATTATTATCTCTGATTAATATCAAACTGGTTAAGAAATGGACACAACATAATCTTGAACTGATAAACTGTCACATTTGGATTTGTTTAACAACTGCAAAGTCATAGTTGACATAATCAGCTAGGAGGAAATGACTATGAAATTTAGTCTAAATGCCAAACGGAACAATTGTTTTACTAATCTTTTTAAAATAAATAAATCAAATCAACTGATTCATTTGTATTTGAATGACCATTATGCTCAGTAGGGAAATGGTTTTGAAATGCTTCTTGGAAATGTACATGTTTGAGGTTGTGGGTGTCATTCTAGCAGGTGCTGCCACCATGTGAGCCGTATGTGAACTATTATTGAAACTCTGTTATAGTCAGTCTATCCAACATGACAAGAAAACACACACTTCTAGACATAGTAAGATACCAGTTACACTTTGACTATTATGTTGAATTAATAGTCATCAGAACACAATTCCATTCAATGCAATTCGAGGTAGTTAAATAATACTTGTATATATTTTTACAATACAATGAGTAGGCCATAGCCTTTTGGCCCTTGTCTAGTATAGTATTAAGTACAGCATAGTATAGTATGGTATAGTATAGCACTATAAATATACATATATATATAATATATAATATATAATATATATATATATATATATATATATATATATATATATATATATATATATATATATATATATATATATATATATACATATATATATTTATATACATACATATATATACAAATAAGAAGCACTCACCCTGATGCCTTTGGATCCTAGAGATCCTGGATCGCCCAATCGGCCGCCGTTTCCACCAACGCCCACAGGGCCCTCCATGCCGACCTCGCCCGGCAGCCCTGGGGGTCCCTGTAGACCCGTCAGCCCGAACTCGCCTTTCCTACCCTTGGTGCCCTTGCAGATACATGTCGAGCAACCCAGACATTCTGTACTCCTCTTCTTCACCTCATGGGGCTGAAAGAATCAAACAAAAACTCAAATCAGTACAGCACATCAAATAGGGTATCAATAGGTTTAATTCATCAAATAGGGTATGGCACATAAAATTGGTTTAGTACATTGAATAGGGTATAGCACATCAAAAAGGTTATAGCACATAAAATAGGGTATAGTAGGGATGTCATTGATAAGAAATATTTATCGATTCGATAATCAACGAAATTATTACCGATAGGCTACTTCGATTCGATTCAGCCAATCAAATTCAAAATGAATGAAAACCAGCAATGTGCTCATGAGGAATGGTTGTGGTTTGCATGTGGGGGCGATTTTTTGACCTATTGATCACAGCACTAACACATACACATTCATCTGTGTGAATTCTGGGATAAATGGAATGGAAGCACACATTTGTCTTGGGGAGTTAATGCTGTTCAAGCTGTGCTTTCCTAAAAGATTATTCATTTACCTAATTTGCATATGAATCGATATCTTGTACCTTCTTCGATATCGATTATCGCTAAGGTTTTTTTTTTTATCGATTCATCGGTACTGGCGATATCAATGACAGCCCTAGGGTATAGCACACCAAAATGAAAATGATTACATATTTTGAGTAAGAATCATGATCTTAGCCAGCAGGGCGTCCCAGTGTCGTTTGGATGCCAAAACCCTCGAAAAACACCCTTCAGGACACCCAAATTGTTTCATGAGAAATTTCATGAAATGTCAATTTCAAGCATATGACTTAATTTTTTTCTCCTCAATATGCTTCCAATGGCATTGTATGTGGATATAAGACCATATATTAATAAGTAAATATGTGGAATGTGGTTGGTATGTAAAGAAGTTTGTGGTTTCTCTGAAAAATTGGACACTTCAATATTAAATAAAACCCGGTTTTGAAGACCCAGTTTCAACATACTGAATAAAACCCTGTGCAATTATAATCACGGTTTGGACACCCAGTTTTGATATCCTTGATAAAACCCTGTGCAATTACAATCACCAGCACCTTTTTAAACTGGTAAAATGGTTGTTTATTTACATTTTATGAGTGACAAAATATTCGTAAAAGCTCCAAATATGTCTGCAGCTGCTTTGTGTAATGCCTTTCCCAGCCATAACGCAAACAATTTTTGTTTCCAAGCACGCTAATTTATTTGTACAGGAATATGTTTTCTAAACCAGAGGGGATTGTTTACGCTGGGCTCCGCTGGTTGTTTTAGCGCTATCATCGAGTGTGGCTCGACCAAAATGGCGGAATGATAAGTGAGGATGCCGACAGGAGCCTGTTATGAAACCCTAGCTAGTCAAGTGTGTGTATTTATACAAGCTAAGGTGCTTCTGTCTATCGCCTTTTCACTACCTGTCGCAGCATACGTAACCTTACACAAAACCACAAGGAACTTAATTGGAAGATAATGTCATGGAGCCAAAATGTGCTTACTTATGAAAATTCATTGGTCTGTCCTTGGGCAAGACAGTTTATTCCATATTGCCTCAGTCTACCAAGCTGCAAATTGAGTACCTAGCATTAATAAGGCAGTGCTTAGAGCTTGTGCACTTTATGCTGCCAACTGCTCTGGGATATCCCTCGGGGGATTGAAATGGTTTCCATGTGTACAGGCCTACTATGGGAGGAAGGTAGTATGAGCATTTCTAATATTTCAAAAAATATGGTGTGGCAAGTACTTGTGTCAACAGATTTTTAATTCATGAGCATGTGATGAATTATTGAAGAGTCACAGTAATTTGTAATTTTTACAAGAACCAAAGTGGCCCAGATAGCCTTACCCTTCTTGGCCTATTTTCATGGCCTAGCTATGTATACAATTTGCAGCTAAGAACCCTATACTGGAGTAACTGCATGTAGAAACTCAAAACTGGAGTGAAAATATTTTTTTTATTTTCATAATTTTACAGTTGCATTTTTAAATTAAGGTATATTAAGTTTAATGTCAGCTGTCACTATGGTGACAGCTTACAGAAATAACTTATCTCCTAAACAGGAGAGTTATCTTCGAAAATAAACTTTTTAAATCAACAGAGATTACTCATGACCCTAAACCATGTTACTAGGGTAACCGAGTCCATGTTTTTTCTATCTCCGGAGCAGGAGAAGTTCTTGCCGTGAACTTTTCTTCGCGTGGCACGTTTATTGGTTCCACGCTTGGAGCTCTTCACTCTGACAGAGGTAGTTATCACCTTCGCCGAGGAAGTGATGGAGTATGTCTATTATATGTAAAGTCATCCAGGGTCAGGCAAAATCTACAGATCACTCCCACAGGCCTACTATGCCATATATACATTGGTGTGTACAGGGTGGTGGGTACAGGGTTTCTGAATGCCCCTGCTAGAGGGTGGTGGGTACAGTGTTTTTGAATGCCCCTGATAGAGGGATGGGTAGTGGGTACAGGGTTCCTGGTAGCCTCGATACCAGGCTGAATACATTTGTAATTCTGTATATTGCTTAATGCTTAATAACTTCACTGTGCTTGCTGAGTCCAGTTTAGTTCTTAATTTTCACACTAGATGTCTGTTCTTGGTATTCAGCCTGGACACATTGCTCGGGTGTCTTGTGGCTCATTATCTGTTTTGAGTGTGCATACATTAGAATGCACGTGGCTTCATGCCACGCCTACCTCCAAGGGAGGTGGCCAGGGTATTCATACCCAAACCACTTGAAGATCACTTCCTCCAACTTAATTACCTCTATAGAAATGGATTGCAGAAGTGTCAAGCCCTCTAGTTAATATTCTGTACACTAAAAAAAGATGTTTGTATTTCTGTTTTAAACTTGTACATGTCTGTTTTGCCTATGTATTGTAATTTCTATATTTTATGAAATAAAGATTTGACTTGACTTAGACAAATTTTCTGCACTAAACTGGGTGATAGGGTATGGGAACAATGAATTCATTATGTTCTGTCAAGTATGGCATTTATGGCCCGAATCGATGTGGGTCAGTATCTAGTTCTGAAGTCATTTCTCTCCATGGATCAGCACACAGCACATGTATTTCACTCAAGGATTGGATATCATGGATAAAACTCAAAAAACGTTTGAATACTTCATGCCAACCTAATGGCTGTTTGTTCACCACAAATAGCTAGTATGGGAGGGGGGCTCCCTTGAATTCTCCTGCGGCTCCCTCAAATTTCTTCAGGGAGCCCAAAGATGTACTGGTTTCTATACGCAACACTGTTAGATAGCTATTAAAGATACAATTGGGCTCCCTGAAAAAAAAACTTAATTCCGAGCCCTGGTTACAATAACAATTTATGGCACAAAACTGTCCTATGTGGCACAAAAATTTCCTTCTGATAATGGATAGGGCTCCCTCTCATCTGGCCCAATGGTCAAAATCATTAAGCAAGAACAATGCAAGCAAGAGGAAAACCGCATCATGTCACAAAAGAGGTCTAGTATTGCACTTCGGGTCACTTTCTCAAAATCACTTGACTTCTGACATTTAAGTTTAGATTTGAAGCAAAATTGAATAGATCCGGGTAACTGGGCTACGAAGTTGATTAGCCCCAGCAGGTTTAGCCCCAACAGCAGTCCATCCTGATCTTCTGACCCTGCTTAAACCACACACTGGCATTTTGAGACCTTAGACTTTCTAGATTTTCTTCTGAATAAATGTGAACTGAAATAAAACAATTGATATAGATCCAGCTATAACTAATTTCAATTGTAGAACACCTACAGTCTCACATAAAAGCTTTATATACCTTTTCAGTATTCTTATTGTTTTTCAAACCCTGATTTATAGCCTAAAACTGGAAAATTCAGCCCAATCAGTGTTTGTCATATTCAACCTATTTCTAGTACTAAACATGTTAAATGACCGTTTCAGATTTAAAAAAAGATATTTCTTACCATTTAAAGCTATTTCTCAGGTATTTTATGTTAATTATACCTACTGATCACTTGACTGGCATAGTAAACTTGGATACTCCAAGTTGGAGTATCGCAGAGATTTGCAAGTGTCAATACCACCCCCACTTAGAAAAAATCAACCCCAACCCCTAAAATGAGTGAGGTACCGACCTTCAGTGCAGACAAGCTGATCTAAAAAGCTGAGAGTATAAGCTCTTTAAAAATATAGGTCTCAGAAATTCCCCAGGGGGGGGGTTTCCAATGTCAGCTCACGGACTATGAGGGGAGGGAGGCTTCCCACTCATCTTTTTCTAATTGAGTTGTCTACTAATTAACATTATCATTAACCTCAGGCAGGTAAAATTATGCATTGATATTAAGTTACTAGGATACATAAAACAAGACACCCACTGATTATGTAAGATTTAGTTCTAACTTTTTTTCTATCCTTAAAACTGGGCTTAGCCCCTGGATTACGAATTAAGATATGTTTACCATTTTGATATACAATGACTCTTATCAATGTATAGGGCTTTCAGGGGCTGATAAAATGCCCTGGATTTCAATATAGCCCTTCCTCCCTGTAGTATTGCCTTGGGGCTAGTAACTACATAGCTGTGTTTGCTAATCAGAAGTTTCTCTGTAATTCCCACTCATATCAATGTGAAGGGCCAACATAATTTTGCTGTTTAATTTCTTTGTTTGCTCCTCCATTTATAGAGATATTAGTGGGGATATCACTAGCACAGCACACAGTTCAGGTGGATTTCCAGGACCACTTCCCTTGGCTGAATATGCATCCATAGCTAGTGGGAGCGGCTCATACACTGCATATTACCCAGTCCAGTTTGTTGAGATAAAAATAAAGCTCTGCCATTTATAAGGGTATTCACACATACAGTTAGAAAATCTTTTAATTCACTTTATCCTATTCTATCTTTTGCAGACATAATATACTCATATATAATACATTTTAGGTCAAGCTGGCATGTAAAATGTTATCCTGAAGTTACTATCCTGACATGAGCTGTGGTGTCTCTGTTAAGATGTAGGAGGTCAGCCGTGTTTGTTCTATACAAAGGTTTGCATATGCACAGACCAGCATATGTTACAAATTAGTCACACCTAATCAGGGACTTCCCTCTGTGAGCCCAGCTCATGTTGGGATCATAAAACTGCCCGTCACTGCTCAAAGGGCTGGTCTGAAATGTGCTTACAAGAAATGAAGGTCTGTGGTTGGAGGGTATTAATAGACTTTGAATATTCGACAGAAGACTTTTTCCTGCTGTCAGCTTAACAGGTTCGAAGCTGATTCTATTGATAGGTACAACTGTGACACTAGGCTGGCTTAACAACCACAAGAGAATTCAGCAGTGCTGCCATCTGGCAAATCTGAAAGGTACTATAATGACTTGACTAGTAACAAAATAATGACTAGTTAATGAAGAATAAGCCAGCACTAGTAAGCTAGGCTAGGTTCCTGGCTGTTCATGTAAGAGGGTGGTTGGTACATGGGTGGTGGGTACAGGGTTTTGAATGCCCCAACTAGAGGTTGTTGGGTATGGGTAGTGGGTACAGGGTTGCAGAATGCCCAAGCTAGAGGGTGGCGGGTACAGGGTTCCTGTATCCCATATGCTAGAGGGTGGTCGGTCAGTGTGGTAGGAACAGGGTTTCTGAATGCCCCTCCTAGAAGGTGGTGGGTATGGGTAGTGGGTAAAGGGTTCCAGAATGCCCCTACTAGAGGGTGGTCGGTATGGGTAGTGGGTACAAGGTTCCAGAATGCCCCTGTTCGCCTCAAGCCAAGGTTCTCACACAAAATGGCTGCCAGTACCCATCAAGTATCCTGCATGGCTTAATACAAGCAGACCAGCTGTTCTGTGGTAGAGACCCTTATCTAACATAGCACTCACCCCAAGACATATTACAAGGCCACCCCTAAATGCACTCTCCAGTACAGGCGGGTACCACTCAGGAAACCCATACCCTATATTAACCCTTCCAATGCTAAGGCTACATTTGTCCAAAGCACAAGGATGCAAAGATTTTTGATAACCATCTAAACCCTGTCATGTTGGTATTCATTAGAAAGCTCTCACCGAGAACTCTCAGATGAGTACCCATATGCCAGGGTTTCAGTCATTTTTCAGGTTTTTGCCTCATTTTGTATTGGCCAAATTAGCCACCACACGCTTAAGGGTTAACTCAATCATCCCCAGAAACCAGCTGTTCTCCAAGAGAGAACCTTATCTAATTCAACACTCACATCCAGATATACTACAAGGGCACCCTTAATGGGTATGACAAGGCCTGGGTTCTCCAAGCCTAGGGGGTACCAATGGAGGGTACCCCATACCCTTTATTAACTCACTCATCCCCAGACACCAGCTGTTCCGTTAAAGAGAACCTTATCTAATTCAACACTCACACCCAGATATACTGCAAGGACACCCCTAAGTGCACCAATGGGTATGGCATAGTCTGGGTTCTCTTAGACTATAGGGTACCAATGGAGGGAAACCCATACCCTTAATTTTTTATTAACTCAATCATACCCAGAAACCAGCTGGTGTGTACAAGAGACCCTTATCTAATTCAACACTCACACCAGATATGCTACAAGGACACCCCTAAGTGCACCAATGGGTAAGGCAAGGCCTGGGTTCTCCAAGCCTACATGGTACCAATGGAGGAAAACCCATGCCCTTATTAACTCAATCATCCCCAGACACCAGCTGTTCTGTTAAAGAGACCCTTATCTAATTCAACACTCACACCCAGATATATACTACAAGGGCACCCTTAATGGGTATGGCAAGGCCTGGGTTCTCCAAGCCTAGGGGGTACCAATGGAGGGAAACCCATACCCTTATTAACTCACTCATCCCCAGACACCAGCTGGTTTGTACGAGAGACCCTTATCTAATTCAACACTCACACCAGATATGTTTCAAGGACACCCCTAAGTGCACCAATGGGTAAGGCAAGGCCTCGGTTCTCCAAGCCTACATGGCACCAATGGAGGAAAACCCATGCCCTTGTTAACTCAATCATCCCCAGACACCAGCTGGTTTGTACGAGAGACCCTTATCTCACTCACACCCAGATATATACTACAAGGGCACCCCTAATGGGTATGGCAAGGTCTTTGTTCCCTGAGACTATAGGGTACCATTGGAGGTAAACCCATACCCTTAGTAACCAGTCACACCCAGAACGGCGGGCTGTTCTGCAAGTTAGCATACTCTCAGCGCCATCTGCCCATAATGTGAGTCATTAAAAGGTATTCGGTTTATAGTCTTGTATCCACCGAAGCGCTCACACGAGCTTTCTCTCCTAGCAGGCACTGTACACACGGAAACCATTTCAATCCCCCAGGGGATATTACAGAGCAACTGGCAGCATATAGCCCACATGCTTTATTTTGACAGTATGTGTAGAGATGTTGATGATTGCAGAAGATTGAAGCGCCTTGTCTATTTTGAGTATGCACAGTCAGAACAACATCCTATCTTTTCCTAAAGGAAAGCTAGCATGTATAATTTGAAATTTGTATTCATCATTCAAAGTCTCACATGCTTGCATCTAGATTCCAACCAGGGAAGTAAGTATAAAATATTTGATGGAGAGGTGTAGGTTTGGTACTGACAACAAGTATTTCTTCTTGAAATATTTTCTTTTAAATCCTCTGATCTCTAAGATATCACCAAAATCAAGAGGGCGATAATCGGCACTACGGGCATGAAGTGGTTAACCCATTTACACTCGGAGCGGCCAAAAGAGGCCTGACAATTTTGGAAGTATTTTACTTTCAAAAGCATTTTCTTGAAAACATTTGAAAGAGAAGTGTTGATCAGAAGCCAAACAACAATTCTGCTTCAAATAATTTGTGAATATTCGCTTTATTCCAAAGTTATCTTCAAAAGTATGAAAGTAGCAGACGATACTTTCTAAAGGAACTCCGAGTGTGAATGGGTTAAGGTAGAATTGTTGCCACTTCTTGGTGCAGGTTCTTGGACAAAAAAACTGTGCAAAACAAAATAAAGATGTGTTTTGTCACGTACTCCCATACAAACATAAACTTCCAATTAAAACTGGTGAAACAAGTAGCGTGTACGGGGAATAAACGATGTCCGCTTGTACAACCTCCTCTTGATAAACGGGGATCCGTGGCATTTTGGTACCCATCAGAGTACGGTGGTGGGTGTTTACACTTACGAAGCAGGCAGACGAAAATAACCAGTTCACTAGGGCCTGTAAATTGTTTACCATCAATTACCATCATGACGACAGTTGAGGACACTAGATTTACAGCATCCTGGCAATTTATCTTCCCATGAAATCTCAACCACATCCACTTAATGCAGCCTGGGCATGTGAGAAAGTTGCCAGTGACATTGGTAATGTGGTGGGCAACAGTTGTCAGGGAACACTAGATTTACTGAATCCTGGCCATTTATCTTCCGATGGAATCTCAACCACATCCACTCAGTGCAGGGGTATGTGAGAAAGTTGCCAGTGACATTGGTAATGTGGTGGACAACAGTGGTCAGGGGACACTAGATTTACTGAATCCTGGCCATTTATCTTCCGATGGAATCTCAACCACATCCACTAAATGCAGGGGTATGTGAGAAAGTTGCCAGTGACTTGGTTTATGTGGTTGTTTTCATGACAACAGTGGTCAGGGGTCACTAGATTTACTGCATACTGGCCATATATCTTCCCCTGAAATCTCAACCACGTCCACTCAAAGCAGGGGCACGTGAGAAAGTTGCAAGTGACTTGGGTAATCATGCAGGGTTCGACATTCCCAGGGACCCAGGTAAATTTTGCTGTGGGCCCCTAAATTTTTCAGACTAGGGCCCCAAAATAGTATGTATATTAACCAGAAATCCTGTTTTTGACCACTATTTTTCATCAAAAGACCTTTTCGGGCCCCCAGCCTAGAATCATAGGGCCAATTTCATTAAGCCACTTGATACCTGGTTTAAAGTTGAACCAGGTCACAACTTGAAGATAGACCAGGTCTCAAAGTTAGGCCAATTTCATTAAGCATTTAGTACCTGGTCTAAAGTTGAACCAGGTCACAAATATGGGACTAACTTTAGACAAGGGGAGGGGTGGTTTATCTCCTAGTAGGGCCTGGTCTAAATATTTATATGGCTGATATAAAGGCTATTTTTGAGTATATAAACCTCACTTAGCATATACATAGCCATTTCATGATTATTCTGGTACAATCATAACTAAATCACATGTTTTTTTTCAGAAAAAAAATCATGCTTGTAAGTTTGCATATATTATGTGATGCATACAAATCTAACACACATTAATGCTAATAAAGCAGTACAGATGGCTTTTGTCACGTTTCCCAAAAAATGCTTTTTTGTCATAGATTTGTCAATAAAAATGTCAGGTACCTCTCTCTTTAAAAAATCTCTCAAATAAAAAGAAAAAAATAACACAGTTTAGGAGCAAACTAAGGAACTTGTCTTAGTTGTAAAATAAATCACTGGCATTTGCACTTTAAAGATATCTTGCTTTTACACTTACATTTTGATATTCATAGATAGTTTAAGTGGTGCTGATACATGTCTTGAATTGATTGCAGAGTGCAGCATTCGAAGCTTCTGACACATAAGTCAGAATAAATATCAAATCAATTAAAAATGGCAATGGTAAATATTGCATGTATCAACTTTATTTTATGTTCCATACTTTTAATTAGCATTTTACATCATAATTTTATACAATACTTCATACATGTATTTTTCATTCCAAAAAAATAATACTCTACACTGGTCATCCACCATAGATGCAATAGACTTCGTTGAGGGAGTGAAGGTTTCTATTCTCTCAACATGGGGGCCTCTACTCATAGCCTTTGTTATACTGACCACAAGCCCATGCCAATGCCCAAAATAGAGCAAAAACCAAGGCCTAGATAGTTGAGACTAGGTTTGGTTGTTACCTGGTACTAACTCATTTGATGAAATTGGACTAAAGTTAGGCTGGTTTAACTTCTAGACTAGGTAACAGCCGGACCAGGTATCAAAGTTGACACCTAGTCTAAGTTGGGTGGGTTTATCTCACCTTAATGAAATTGGCCCTTAGTGTCAGACCCTGTTAATGCCATGGTTTTTGCATTTTGGAGTATTTTAGTTTAGTTTGTTAAGATATAGTATTGATATTGTATTGTATCATGAATCTTAATATATCAATTACTGTAGTGTCCAAAACTTCCCGATTACTTTGAGGTCATATCTCTCCTTCAAATATATATGCTTAAATCCAAAGTTAATTCTAACAGAATTATAGATCCAGATGACCCTTGTCAAGGAAACTCCAGGCATAACTGGGATAGGATAAAGGTTGTATTCACCACCCAGCAGAGACTTAGCCAGGATTTTCATAACAGGGTGTCTAAATTGGGATTTCAAGAATTTAGGGTGTCTAAAATTCCTGACTGAAAAAGTAAAAATCATAACACTGATTATGTAGGTTAACAAATTAAGTACTTATATGCTTAATTCTTCAATAAATGTTTTTGTTATTATTTTGAAGTCAAACATTTTAGAAATTCAATTTGGAATTAGTATTTATAAAAAACACATACCAAAATCTAGGGTGTCTTTTTTTTTACCTAAAATCAGGTATTTTTCATGAACCAGGGAGTCCAAAAGACACCCAGACACCCTGCTGGCTAAGACCCTGCCACCCAGTTATAGTAGGTAAGTGTTTTGTAAAGGCCTTGTTTTATGTGTGTCAGTTTATGTTTTAGTGCCCATAGGCATAAATGTTTAAACAGACTGGACCTCCAGACTGGACATCTCAATAGTCTCAGACTGTTTTCTTGAAACGACAAGAAATTAGGGGTACTTTGTTACCATGGTGACATCAAAGACCACATGGCTCTGTGTAATATCTCGGTGGCTGGGAGGTCTGACGGTGACCTTCGACCTCTTGAGGGCTGGTCAGCAGTTAACAGTAGAACAGTGTTTGACCATCACAGTGCTGCTGGTATGTTCCTGATGTCCAGTACAGTATATAATAAACACAGGACCTGCTCACTCTCACTCTCTACCCCCCCCCCCCCCCCCAATCTTCCCCCTTCTCAGCTGTGCATTCTAAGTTCCATAGTAAGAGCCTGTGAACCAGGGTCTTAGCCAGGATTTAGAAACATGGTGCCAACAATTCACCAGAACTCAGATCACAGCTATAAGCATGTATTTACTTAATGAAATAAAGCATAATGTCCATATACGATGCCATGGGAGTTATATTGAGGTGAAAAAAATCCAATTATATGCTTGAAATTGAAATTTTAAGAAATTCCTTAAAAAGAATTTTGGGTGCCCTTAAAGGTGATTTTTGAGGGTCTGGGTGTCCATATGATGCCAAGACGCCCTTCTGGTTAGAAGTATGCCATGGCCATGAACCCTCAGCATAGGGCTGCCCTAAGAGCTGAGTGGTCTAACACTAATACTGCTTGCTAGCAGGGGACAAAATTCAGTTAAAACGTATGGGAATATAGGACTAAGAGTTCTCAAATTGCCATAGGCCCACCCAAAATATCAGCAAGAACACTGCTCAATGCTGCAATCCCACTCAAGTCACTCCCCAAAAATGATTTCAGGTTATAAGGTATCTTTTCACTTTTCTATTTTATTTTGAAGCTGAACTAATTGATCATATTCTAGATTTTCCTCTAAGCATGATCCTTAAATGTCTCTTTCTTATAGCCAGTAGGGCTACAAAGGCAAATATTACTACAGCCCAAAAGAAATTTCTGTAAATGAACCCTTCAGCACACTATGGCAAACTGACAAGACAGACTAAAGTAATCGTATTTCTGACATGCCTCCCCAACATTACACAAATCGCTTTCGGTTGTAGCAAAATATTTGCTGAAAGTTGAAATCTTCTACTGTCCCATGTGAAGTTGTCCGCTATTTCTCAAGAGTAAGTACGCCATCTATTAACTTGTTGTGTCTGTGTGTCAGGCCGGTCTTCTACTGTCTGGTGTCTAGTAGCACACTGTCAGACGTTCCTACATGCTATGGTTTAAAAGATCTTTACAAAGAAATTTCAAAGCCAGGGTCTGACAATAGCAATGGTCTGCAGATTGACAGTGCAGGTGCTACCTAATACTGCTAATGACATGGGTACCAAATAGCCTGAGATAAGCTAATAATAGAGCAAAATGGCCGCTCCCAGTACCTCCATTTCTTGTGTGTGACAATGTGTTTAAACACTTCTTGTGTGAAGGTGGGCAGTGATCGAAACTTGAGTTTCAGTAAAGTTTACTTCAGAAACTATTTGGATCCATGTTTTATTAATGGTGTAATTGTCTTTTAATATCATTCAGACTTATCTTCAAAGTATTATAGGAAGCAATGAGCACTCATGTATGGTAATCAAAGAATTAAGATAAAACCTTCAAAGGTTCCTCACACTGAGATGGTTTTCCTGTAGCTGTCCAGTTCTTAGCAATGTCCAGTTCTGACCACTGCCAGGCTCTGGCAACAACAGCTCAGAGTAATTGAAGAGCTCTGTTGGGAGGAGAAGCTGTCAAGGAAATAGGTGTCTCAGCAAAGACTTATCAGATAACAGAATTACCATGCTTCAGAAACTGAGATACAACAGTTCCTGGACCAATGGGATTGGAACCGGTACTTTATATGATACCAAAAGTTTTTTTTACTGAATTGGGAAAAATACCATCACTCTTAAGACCTGTTTTACCATTACTGCTTAACGATATGCAATTGACTTAACTGCTATCCATACACCTCAATATGAAGGCATAAACACTACTCTGTCATGTTGGTATTCATTGTAAAACTCTCACCGAGTTCTCTCAGATGAGTACCCATGTGCTAGGGTTTCACTAATTTTTATGATTTTTGCATCATTTTGCCAGAAAGACACCCTGCTGGCTAAGACCCTGAACCCCTGTACAATTTACAGGAAAACACCATTTCCTTCACCCTATTCCTCTGTCAGAATCCCTTCCCATATACCCCCTATACATTCCAGGCCTTAGCAATTATGGCTGGAGATAATTGAAATGCTATGTTGGGAGGGTATCAGGACAATATCCCCCCGGACAATATCCCCCCGGACAATATCCCCCGGACAATATCCCCCCGGACAATATCCCCCCAGGACAAAATCCCCCCGGACAATATCCCCCCGTTCCAATATCCCCCCGGACAATATCCCCCCGGACAATATCCCCCCGGATTTTTTTTTTTTTAATTCCAGTGTTTTAAATTATCCTAAATAGTGTGCCGGTAAAAAAAAGTCAATTAAAAAAAAATTTGCAGTGTTTTAAATTATTCTAAAAAATATTTTCAAAAATTCCAAAAAAAAATTAGTGTTTTAAATTATCCTAAATCATGTGCCGGTAAAAAAAAATTCAATTAAAAAAAAAATTGCAGTGTTTCAAATTATTCTAAAAATTATTTCAAAAATTCAAAAAAAAATTAGCATTTTAAATTATCCTAAATCATGTGCCGGTAAAAAAAAATTCAATTAAAAAAAAAATTGCAGTGTTTTAAATTATTCTAAAAAACTTTTTCAAAAATTCAAAAAAAAATTAGTGTTTTAAATTATCCTAAATCATGTGCTGGTAAAAAAAAAATTCAAAAAAAAAATAATAAAAAAAAAAATCTTTGTAAAATGACAGTGTGAATGAAATACTATAATTATGCATTGATACTATTGCTATATATTCTTAGATTAGATAAATGATTTACCTTATTACGGTGATGCAAATCACAATTCATAGCTAATATATTGATTATATGTAACCTACACCCAGGTATTGTTTATGAATAAAATAAGAATAATTTAAAATACTGTAATTGTTTTAATTAAAAAAAAAAAAATTACTAACACATGTTTCAGGATAATTTAAAACACTGGAATTTAAAAAAATAATTCTACTATCACATGGATGATTTAAAACACTGGAATTAAAAAAAAAGATTTTTTTTTTTATTAATTTTTTTTTGAATTTTTGAAAAAGTTTTTAGAATTATTTAAAACACTGCATCTTTTTGTGGAATTTTTTTTACCAGCACATGATTTAGGATAATTTAAAACACTAATTTTTTTTTGAATATTTGAAAAAGTTTTTTAGAATTATTTAAAACACTGCAAATTTTTTTTTAATTGAATTTTTTTACCGGCACATGATTTAGGATAATTCGCAACACTAATTTTTTTTTTGAATTTTTGAAAAAATTTTTAGAATAATTTAAAACACTGCAATTTTATTTTTTCAATTTTTTTTTTACCGGCACATGATTTAGGATAATTTAAAACACTAATTTTTTTTTTGAATTTTTGAAAAAAATGTTTAGAATAATTTAAAACACTGCAATTTTTTTTTTAATTGAATTTTTTTTACCCGGCACACAATTTAGGATAATTTAAAACACTGGAATTAAAAAAAAAAAATCTGGGGGATATTGTCCGGGGGGATATTGTCCGCCGGGGGGATATTGGAACGGGGGGATATTGTCCGGGGGGATTTTGTCCTGGGGGGATATTGTCCGGGGGGATATTGTCCGGGGGATATTGTCCGGGGGGATATTGTCCGGGGGGATATTGTCCTAGAACCGTTGGGAGGAAATGTAGGAGAGGAAGCCTCAGTTCCAACAAGGACGGGCGACATGCATATCTTATTAGTAGCTGTTGAGTAGAACAGGCTGTGGTTCAGGGTGGAAGGTTGAAGTGTGGGAGTATATATGGTACAACCATAAGAGCATACTCTCACTCAGGCCTCAATGCTAACTCAATATGTTATTGGCCCCATA
>OZ012698.1:25982446-26012446 GCA_963942565.1 Maea johnstoni | reverse complement strand
ATATGGATATTATATCTTATATTACTAAGTAAATACATGTTTATGATTGTAATCTGAGTATATTGCGGTCCCCCTTGAAAAATAGGACATTGAAAAATTTAACCATTGCCAATTTTGGGTACCCCCGTTTCTAAATCCTCGCTAAGACTTGTAAGAATTTCTTTAATAGGTGAAATTGTTGTATCTTAGACACCTGTCTCTTAAAACAGGTGGTCTCTGTTAGCAGTTTGTCTTTCAAACTACTTAAATGGTAAAGACTGAAGACATGCGAAAGTTCAGTAATAAAATATATCACGTGAGAAAATAGTTGCCATATATGGTTACATGGCCTTATATGCATACAAATAGTATCAATATGTACAAACGTTTGCAAAAGTGGTTGTTATGTGAGGAAATTGGAGTTTCCTTGGAAAATTGGACACCGCAATATCTAATAATACCCGGTTTAGGAGACCCAGTTTAATACCATTGATAACACCTTGTGCAATTATAATCGCCAGTACCTTTTTTAACTAGTAAAATGGTTAATCATCATCAGTGTTTGAGTGACAAAATATTCCTAAATGCTCCAAATATGTCTACAGCTGCTTTGTGTAATGCCTTTCCCAGCCATAACGCAAACAATTTTTGTTTCCAAGCACGCTAATTTATTTGTACAGGAATATGTTTTCTAAACCAGAGGGGATTGTTTACGCTGGGCTCGGCTGGTTGTTTTAGCGCTATCATCGAGTGTGGCTCGACCAAAATGGCGGAATGATAAGTGAGGATGCCGACAGGAGCCTGTTATGAAACCCTAGCCAGTCAAGTGTGTGTATTTATACAAGCTAAGGTGCTTCCGTCTATGGCCCTCTCACTACCTGTCGCAGCATACGTAACCTTACACAAAACCACAAGGAACTTAATTGGAAGATGATGTCATGGAGCTAAAATGTGCTGACTTAAGAAAATTCATTGGTCTGTCCTTGGGCAAGACAGTTTATTCCATATTGCCTCAGTCTACCCAGCTGCAAAATGGGTACCTAGCATTAATAAGGCAGTGCTTAGAGCCTGTGCACTTTATGCTGCCAACTGGTCTGGGATATCCCTTGGGGGATTGAAATGGTTTCCGTGTGTACAGGCCTACTATGTGAGGAAGGTAGTGTGAGCATTTATAATATTTCAGAAAATATGGTGTGGCAAGTACTTGTGTCAACAGATTTTTTATTCATGAGCAAGTGATGAATTATTAAAGAGTCACAGTAATTTGTAATTTTTACAAGAACCAAAGTGGCCCAGATAAGCTTACCCTTCTTGGCCTATTTTCATGGCCTAGCTATGTATACAATTTGCAGCTTAAAACCCTATGTTGGGATAACTGCATGTAAAAACTCTAAACTGGAGAGAAAATTATTCTTTGATTTTCATCATTTTACATTTGCATTTTCAAAGTAAGGTAAACTAATTTTAGCTGTCAGCTGTCACTATGGAAACAGCTAATAGTAATAACTTATCTCCTAAACAGGAGAGTTATCTTCGAAAATAAACTTTTTAAATCAACAGAGATTACTCATGACCCTAAACCATGTTACTAGGGTAACCGAGTCCATGTTTTTTCTATCTCCGGAGCAGGAGAAGTTCTTGCCGTGAACTTTTCTTTGCGTGGCACGTTTATTGGTTCCACGCTTGGAGCTCTTCACTCTGACAGAGGTAGTTATCACCTTCGCCGAGGCAGTGATGGAGTATGTCTATTATATGTAAAGTCATCCAGGGTCAGGCAAAATCTACAGATCACTCCCACAGGCCTACTATGCCATATATACATTGGTGTGTACAGGGTGGTGGGTACAGGGTTTCTGAATGCCCCTGCTAGAGGGTGGTGGGAATAGGGTGGTGGGTACAGTGTTTTGAATGCCCCTGATAGAGGGATGGGTAGTAGGTACAGGGTTCCTGGCTGTCCATGTAAGAGGGTGGTCGGTACATGGTGGTGGGTATAAAGTTTTGAATGCCCCTACTAGAGGTTGGTGGGTATGGGTAGTGGGTACAGGGTTGCAGAATCCCCATGCTAGAGGGTGGCGGGTATAGGGTTCCTGTATGCCGCATGCTAGAGGGTGGTTGGTCAGTGTGGTAGGTACAGGGTTCCAGAATGCCCCTGCTAGAGGGCGGTTGGTATGGGTAGTGGGTACAGGGTTCCAGAATGCCCATACTACAGGGTTGTGGGTATGGGTAATCGGTACAGGGTTCTAGAATGCCCCTCCTCGCCTCAAGCCAAGGTTCTCACACAAAATGGCTGCCAGTACCCATCAAGTATCCTGCATGGCTTAATACAAGCAGCCCAGCTGTTCTGTGGTAGAGACCCTTATCTAACATAGCACTCACCCCCAGACATATTACAAGGCCACCCCTAAACGCACTCTTCAGTACAGGCGGGTACCACTCAGGAAACCCATACCCTATATTAACGCAATCATCCCCAGAAACCAGCTGGTCTGTCAGAGAGAACCTTATCTAATTCAACACTCACACCCAGATATACTGCAAGGCCACCCCTAAGTGCACCAATGGGTAAGGCAAGGCCTCGGTTCTCTGAGACTATAAGGTACCAATGGAGGGAAACCCATACCCTTAATTTTTTATTAACTCAATCATACCAAGAAACCAGCTGGTTTGTACGAGAGACCCTTATCTAATTCAACACTCACACCAGATATGCTTCAAGGACACCCCTAAGTGCACCAATGGGTAAGGCAAGGCCTCGGTTCTCCAAGCCTACATGGTACCAATGGAGGAAAACCCATGCCCTTGTTAACTCAATCATCCCCAGACACCAGCTGGTTTGTAGGAGAGACCCTTATCTAATTCAACACTCACACCCAGATATATACTACAAGGGCACCCCTAATGGTTATGGCAAGGTCTTGGTTCCCTGAGACTATAGGGTACCATTGGAGGGAAACCCATACCCTTATTAACCGGTCACACCCAGAAAGGCTGGCTGTTCTGCAAGTTATCATACTGCAGCGCCATCTACTCATAAGACTTGTTATTAGAGTATGTGGCTTGGGATGGTGGCTAATTTCACCTCTGAACCCCTCGACATGCTTAGGGGCCATCTATCTATGTAGAGGTAGTTTATAAAACTGGCTTGGGAAGCAGGGTCTTAGCCAGCAGGGTGTCTGGGTATCATTTGAACACCCAAACTCTCAAAAATCGTACATCAGGACACCCAAAACATTTTGCAAGGAATTTCTATAAATGTCATTTCTCAAGCAAATTAATGGACATTTTCACCTAGATATGATTCCTATGGCATAACAAATTATCACACCTTTTTCTTGAATAACTAAATACATGTTTATAATATTTATCTGAATATATTGTGGTCTTCCTTGAAAAAATGGATGCCCTAAAATTTTACAATTGTCAATTTTGGGCACCCAATTTCTAAATCCTTGGCTTAATCCTTGTTGGGAGGCAATCTACATTTTCTAAAATACACATTTGCAAGCCTGTACATCCCATAGGGCCTGCCCTGATTGCTGTGTGGTCTAAGACGTTGCCACTGACAGCTAGTTATTGTCTCTCGCCACAGTCCCGGCTAAAATCCCATGCGGGGCATGTGAGGAAGTTGCCAGTGAATTGTGGTAAAGCTATATATGGCTTTCACCTAGTTCATCCAGTTTCCTCCACCAATTACAACTGACTAGTCACGGCCCAACTGCCAGAAACAGTGACGAAAAACAAAATTTTGAATAGTACCCATAATAGGTATTGGTCCTCTATACTTGCTGGGAGTCAATCATAGGTTTTCATATGTTTTTCTACAATCTACATAGAGATGTTGATGATCACAGAGGAGAGAGCTCCCTGGGTGGTTTGAGGATCCACAATCAGAATAAAATCCTACTTTTTGCTAGAGGATCCCAGAGCTTCAAGCACCAACATAAGAACTAGCCCACTTGCCCTGGCAAGTGAATCTTTGAAAAGAGGGCTTCCAGGCAAGCACACTTTTTTTATTTGCCCAAATGGGCAAGTTGATTTTTTGACCATTAACACATTTTTTTTATAGTAAATAGCCAAAATACCCGAAATATGCAAACAATGCAACAAAACTAAAAGAACATAGTTTTCAAATCTTTCAATCCACATTTCACAACAATACATGCCTTTCTAGCATATGTTATAACTTATTTCGGGCCAGTCAAAAATTATGTCGGGCAAGTCAATATCATTAACTACTTGCCCGGCATGGCAAGTTAGTTCAGAAAATTATGTCCGTGCCTGAGCTAGCATGTATCATTTGAAATTTGTTTTCATCATTCAAAGTCTCACATGCCTGCAACTAGATTTCAAACAGGACATTAACCCTTCCAATGCTGAAGCTACTTCTTTCGTCCAAAGCACAAAGATATAAAGATTTCAAAAAACATCTAAACCCTGTCATGTTGGTATTCATTCTATTCGGATAGCTCTCACTGAGTACTCTCAGATGAGTGCCCATGTGCCATGGTTTCAGTAATTTTTTCAGGTGTTTTGCATCATTTTCTATTGGAAAAATTAGCCACCAGCAGCAAAAGTGTTAAGTATGTATTTAT
This sequence comes from Maea johnstoni, assembly GCA_963942565.1. Classification (NCBI taxonomy): domain Eukaryota; kingdom Metazoa; phylum Annelida; class Polychaeta; order Spionida; family Magelonidae; genus Maea; species Maea johnstoni. Next base: position 26,007,875 of record OZ012698.1, on the reverse strand, counting down.
AAAATATTGATGGAGAGGTGTAGGTTAGGTATTGACAACAAGTATTTCTTCTTGAAATATTTTCTTTAAAATGCTCTGATCTCTAAGATATCCCCAAAATCAAGAGGGCGATAATCGGCACTACGGGCATAAAGTGGTTAACCCATTTACACTCGGAGCGGCCAAAAGAGGCCTGACAATTTTGGAAGTATTTAACTTTCAAAAGCCTTTTCTTGAAAACATTTGAAGGAGAAGGGTTGATCAGAAGCCAAACAACAACTCTGCTTCAAATAATTTGTGAATATCCACTTTATTCCAAAGTTATTTTCAAAAGTATGAAAGTAGCAGACGATACTTTCTAAAGGAACTCTGAGTGTGAATGGGGTAAGGTAGAATTGTTGCCACTTCTTGGTGCAGGTTCTTCGACAAAAAAACCTCTGCAAAACAAAATAAAGATGTGTTTTGTCACGTACTCCCATACAAACATAAACTTCCAATTAAAACTGGTGAAACAAGTAGCGTGTACGGGGAATAAACTATGTCGGCTTGTACAACCTCCTCTTGATAAACGGGGATCCGTGGCATTTTGGTACCCATCAGAGTACGGTGGGTTGTGGGTGTTTACACTTACGAAGCAGGCAGACGAAAATAACCAGTTCACTAGGGCCTGTAAATTGTTTACCATCAATTACCATCATGACGACAGTTGAGGACACTAGATTTACGGCATCCTGGCAATTTATCTTCCCATGAAATCTCAACCACATTCACTCAATGCAGCCTGGGCATGTGAGAAAGTTGCCAGTGACATTGGTAATGTGGTGGACAACAGTGGTCAGGGGACAGTAGATTTACTGCATCCTGACCATTTATCTTCCCATGAAATCTCAACCACATCCACTTAATGCAGGGGTATGTGAGAAAGTTGCCAGTGACTTGGGTAATGTGGTTGTTTTCATGAAGACAGTTGTCAGGGGACACTAGATTTACTGCATCCTGAGGGGTCATACCTCTCAAACAAAAGTAATTCTCAGAAAATATTACTGAGAAATATGAACTGGCCTTCAAATATTGATGCTAAATTAATTCTGATAGAATTATAGATCCAGATGACCCTTGTCAAGAAGATCTCCAGGCATAATCGGAAAAGGGTTGTATTCCATATTCATTAACAATATAGTACGTAAGTGTTTTGTAAAGGTCTTGTTTAATGTATGTCAGACTTAGTTTATGTTTTAGAGCCCACAGGCATAAATGCTTAAACAGACTGGACCTCCAGACTGGACATCTCAAAGACTGTTTTCTTGAAACGACAAGAAATTAGGGGTACTTTGTTACCATGGTGACATCAAAGACCACATGGCTCTGTGTAATATCTCAGTGGCTGGGAGGTCTGACGGTGACCTTGGACCTCTGGAGGGCTGGTCAGCAGTTAACAGTAGAACAGTGTTTGATCATCACAGTGCTGCTGGTATGTTCCTGATGTCCAGTGCAGTATATAATAAACACAGGACCTGCTCACTGTCACTCTCTACCCCCCCCCCCCCCCCCCCCCCCCCCGCCCCCCAATCTCCCCCCTTCTCAGCTGTGCGTTCTAAGTTCGGATAGTAAGAGCCTGTGAACCAGGGTCTTAGCCAGGATTTAGAAATATGGTGCCAAAAATTGCCAAAACTCAGATAACAGCTGTAAACATGTATTTACTTAACGAAATAAAGCAAAATGTCCATATACAATGCCATAGGAATTATATTGAGGTGAAAAAAATCCAATTATATGCTTAAAATTGACATTTTAAGAAATTCCTTAAAAATAATTTTGGGTTCCATTAAAGGGTGATTTTTGAGGATTTGGGTGTCCATATGATGCCAAGACGCCCTTCTGGTTAGAAGTATGCCATGGCCATGAACCCTCAGCATAGGGCTGCCCTAAGAGCAGAGTGGTCTAACACAATGACTGCTTGCTAGCAGGGGACAAAATTCAGTTAAAACGTATGGGAATAAAGGACTTAGAGTTCTCAAATTGCCATAGGCCCACCCAGGATCTCAGCCAGAGTGCTGCTTAATGCTGCAATCCCACTTAAGTCACTTCCCAAAAATAATTTCAGGTTATAAGCTATCTTTCACTTTTCTATTTTATTTTGAAGCTGCACTGATTGATGATATTCTTTCTTTTCCTCAAAGCATGATCCTAAAATGTCTCTTTCTTATAGCCAGTAGGGCTACAAAAGCGATATTACTACAGCCCAAAAGTATTTTCTGTTAATGAACCCTTCAGCACACTATGGCAAACTGACAAGACAGACTTAAGTAATCGTATTTCTGACATGCCTCCCCAACATTACACAAATCGCTTTCTGTTGTAGCAAAATATTTGCTGAAAGTTGAAATCTTCTCCTGTCCCGTGTGAAGTTGTCCGCTATTTCTCAAGAGTAAGTACGCCATCTATTAACTTGTTGTGTCTGTGTGTCAGGCCAGTCTTTCCACTGTCTGGCGTCTAGTAGCGCACTGTCAGGTGCCCCTATACGCTACGGTTTAAAAGATGTTTACGAAGAAATTTTAAAGCCAGGGTCTGACAATAGCAATGGTCTGACGATTGCTAGCGCAGGTGCTACATAATAATGCTAATGACATGGGTACCAAATAGCCTAAGATAAGCTATTAATAGACTAAAATGGCCTCTCTCAGTACCTCTATTTCTTGTGTGTGAGGATGTGTTTTAACAGCGATATACTTCTTGTGTGAAGGTGGCCACTGATCAAAACTTGGGTTTCAGTAAAGTTTACTTCAGAGACTATTTGGGCCTAAAAACTAAGTTTTAGTAATGGTGTAATTGTCTTTTAATATCATTCAAAAGTTATTTTCAAAGTATCATAGGAAACAATGAGCACTCTGAGAGATGTATGGTAATCAAAGAATTAAGATAAACCCTTCAACGATTCCTCACACTGAGATGGTTTTCCTGTAGCTGTCCAGTTCTTAGCAATGTCCAGTTCTGACCACTGCCAGGTTCTGGCAACAACAGCTCAGAGTAATTGAAGAGCTTTGTTGGGAGGAGTAGCTGTCAGGTGGATCAGCTAAGACTTATCAGATAACAGAAATACCATGCTCCACACCATGGTCTTAGCCAGCAGGGCATCTGGGTGTCTTTTTGGACACCCAGACCCCTAAAAAGCACCCCTCAGGACACTCAAACCCCTAAAAAGCACCCCTCAGGACACACAAGCCCCTAAAAAGCACCCCTCAGGACACCCCCCCCAAAATTCTTACAATGTCAATTTCAAGCATATAATCAAATTTTATCATCCCCATATTATTCCTATGACATTGTATAAGGATATCATGCATTATTTTGATAAATTTATACATGTTTATGGTTAAAATCTTAGTATTGTGGTCCCCCTTAAAATTTTGGATGCCCAAAAATTTAAGAATTGGCAATTTTGGGCACCCAGTTTCTAAACATTGGCTAAGACCCTGCTCCAGACACTGAGATACAATAGTTCCTTGACCAGAGTGATTGGTACCAGTACTCATATGATACCAAAAATGGATATTAAATAGGAAAATACCATATTTTAAGATCTGTTATACCGATACTGCTTAGAGATATATAATTAATTGATTTATCTTTTATCCATACACCTCCAAATGTAGACATAAACAGTACTCTGTCATGTTGGTATTCATTAGATAGCTCTCACTGAGTACTCTCAGATGAGTACCCATGTGCTAGGGTTACACATATTTTTCAGATTTTTGCATCATTTTGCATTGGCCAAATTAGCCACCAACAGCATAAGGGTTAAACACATATCCAGATAAACCATCAAAGATTCCCTACAATAATCACATATCGCATAGCCCTAGATTTTCTAAATGCTGCAGTCTTTCCCTAAAAGCATTTTTTGAAGGAGTTAGCTACCTTTTCACTATTTTATTGCATATTGGAATTGTACCAATGGACAACTGATGTGTCAAATGGTGTTTTAACTTTATTATTGATATTGCTCTGAGCAAGATCTTGAAATTTCACTTTTCTTATAACCAGCCAGGCTACAAGGGCAAATATTACTATAGCCCGCCACAAATTCTGTAGCCATTGGCTATGGAACTAGTGGCTAGCAGAACCCCTGCAGGGTCTTAGCCAGGATTTTCATAACAGGGTGTCTAAAATGGGGTTTCAAGAAGACAAGGTGTCCAAACCCCCTGACTGAAAAAAAAATCATACTGACCATATACATTGACAAATCAAGTAATTATATGCTTTATTTCTTCAGCAAATGTTTAAGTTATCATTTAAGAATCAAGTTTTTCAAAATATCTACTTGTAATTAGTATTTACAAAAAATTCTGACCAAAAGATAGAGTGCCTTTTCCCCCACAAGTAGGTATTTTTCGTGGACCAGGGTGCCAGAAAGACACCCTGACACCCTGCTGGCTAAGACCCTGAACCCCTCTACAATTTACAGGAAAATACCATTTCCTACACCCCACTCCTCTGTCAGAATCCCTTCCCATATACCCCCTATACATTCCAGGCCTTAGCAATTATGGCTAGAGATAATTGAAATGCTATGTTGGGAGGAAATGTAGGAGAGGAAGCCTCAGTTCCAACAAGGACGGGCGACATGCATATCTTATTAGTAGCTGTTGAGTAGAACAGGCTGTGGTTCAGGGTGGAAGGTTGAAGTGTGGGAGTATATATGGTACAACCATAAGTTTGTACACTTACTCAGGCCTCCATGCTAAATCAATATGTTATTGGCCCCATAGGACCAGTAACCCCCTAGGATCTACTGGTCCTGCCTAATTTCTACTGGTCCTCTGAGTTGAGAGAGTCAGCAGTCAGCAGCAATGCCTTAGACCACTTGACCATCAGGGCAGGTCCTCAGTGGCGAGAGAGAGAGAGAGCAAGCAGTCAGTGGCAAAGCCACAGACCTCTTGGCCATCAGGGCAGGCCCTCAGTGGTGAGAGGGAGCAAGAAGTCAATGGCAACGCCTTGGACCACTAGGCTTTCAGGACAGGCCCTCAGTAGTGAGAGAGAAAGCAAGCAGTCAGTGGCAAAGCTACAGACTACTTGGCAATCAAGGCAGGCCCTCAGTGGTGAGAGGCAGCTGGCAGACAGTGGCAAAGCCTTATATATTCCACTTGGCCATCAGGGCATGCCCTCAATTTGAGAGAGAGAGAGAGAGAGAGAGGAGAGAGAGAGAGAGAGGAGAGAGAGAGAGAGAGAGAGAGAGAGAGAGAGAGAGAGAGAGAGAGAGAGAGAGAGAGAGAGAGGAGAGAGAGAGAGAGAGAGCTGAGAGAGAGAGAGAGAGAGAGAGAGAGAGAGGAGAGAGAGAGAGGAGAGAGAGAGAGAGGAGAGAGAGACGAGAGAGAGAGAGAGAGAGAGAGAGAGAGCATGCAGTCAGTGGCATTGCCTTAGACCACTTAGTCATCAGGCCAGGCCCTTAGTGGTGAGAGACAGCGAGCAGTCTGTGAAAAAATCTTAGACCACTCTGCATTCAGGGCCAATCTTGGACGAATAGGTTTGGTCCTGGTGGCATGCGTAGGGCCTTTGACTTTTGATGATATAATGACACAGCAACTGAAAAGCATTCGTCCACAACTTGATCTGCCCGCTGCCCCGCCCTGTCCAACAAGAAACACATGTGTTGGTGCCCGAGACATATCTAAACCGCATGAGGGTATCCAAGTGTTGGCAAAGACATCTCCTCGTCACTTTCATCAGCACTGCTTTCATCTCCTCGCCACTTGGTGCGTCAATCCATGAACAACCTGACCACTCTTCACCAATCAACCAATAGTATCAAATTAAATCAAATCCGGAGAAAAAAATGGCATTTTGCCTATTTGTACATAAAGTGCTATGGGGTCAGTTGGAGGTTATAGCTTTAAGAATATTTCCCATGCAACATTGAAAATATATGTATTTTTTGTATTTTTCCCCTTACAATGCCGACGCTAATTTCGTCCAACGCACATTAGGGGGCAAAGATTTTTGAATAGCATCTAAACCCTGTCATGTTGGTATTCATTGGATAGCTCTCACTGAGTTCTCTCTGGTGAGTACCTATTTGTCATGGTGTGTCATTTTTCAGGCTCTTTTGCATCATTTAGTGATGAACAAATTAGCCACCAGCAGCATGAGGGTTAAGAACCACATTTGAAAAAATTGCTGAAATACATCTTCACGTAGTATACAATATATAATATACGGATAATGTTGCTATTAAATAAATAAACTGTTACTTCGTTTAGAAATGATGTTGCAAGTAGGATATGCTGTTCCTACTAGTAGATAGTGTGCAATAAATCTATACAATATATTAGAGATAATATTGCTATTAAATTAATAAACTTTTACTTCATCTTGAAAACAATGTTGCAATTGAAAGGTTACACCTTTGCTACCTGAAGGCTACATTGTTGCTACCTAGTAGATAAAGTTTAACTCTTAGTCGATAGCTTTGTTGCTATTTATATAAGGTAAACTGTTGCTACTTGTATAATACACTATTGCTCTTTACTAAATAAACATTTACTCCTTTCTGATACCATTGTTGCCACTCTTGGTAAACTAATCTGTTGCTGAGTGTCATTTCGATGTTGCTTAATAGACAAAGTGTTACTTCTTATTGAAAACTTTGTTGCAACATATGTGGTAAACTAGTTAGTATATATTTTGGTTAATTTGTTGTCAATAAGTAAGAAGCACTGAAAGATTCTCATGATTTTTCAATTTTGGTCTTTTTCTCCTCCTTCTCCTCGTTTGCCTGATATCTTGGAGCAATTTTCTTTCATCATTTCGTATATTACATTCCACTACAATCTGGAATTATATCCCCCCCTAGATCCCTCCACCCTTACACCTAAATCTTCCTATGTGGTCCAGGGTCTTACGCAGGATGAATGAATTTGGGTCTTGACCTTGGAATGAGAGATTGTTTAAGCAGCTGGGTGGGGGTGTCTTTTTGATGTTATTTTTTTCACCGCAGGGCTGACGGAAGGGACGACCATGAGAGGCTTCGTACCTTCTCTGTTTTCTTACAGCCTCCCAGTGGAGAAATACCAAAGTGGCAAAATGATGCCCAGAAGCCTGCTGGCTAAGACTGAGGTGTAGGGTTGTTAACCCATTCACACTCAGAGTTCCCCAGGAAAGTACCGTCTACTATTTTCATACTTTTGAAAATAACTTGGAAATTAAGCAAATTCTCACAAAATATTTGAAGGAGAGTTGTTGGTAATACTCTGATAAACATTTCTTCTTCAAATATTTTTGATAAAAACGCTTTTGTGAGGAAAATATCAACAAAATAGTCAGGCCTGATTTGGCCGCTCTGAGTGCCAATGGGTTAAACCAGTCCTTGAATTTTTACTGAAACCATGTCAGGAAGTATATGATCAAAAACATTGATGTAATAGCGACCAGGACATTTTTCTGAGCAAATGTCCCTACCATACATTCTCGGAAATTTAGACCACCCTCAGAATTTGGGCCACTATGATTATTTTACAAAATAATTATTCGGAAATCTTGGCAACCCTTGATCCATCCCCAGTCGCCATTTCACAAAATATAAAACTAGCTGTAAATCCTGCTGATAAATTATTTCAGAAAACATGTGCCACCCTGAACCCATAAAAATCGTTTTCAGTAAAAAAAAAAAAGTGTCCCAAATTACTGAGAACTTACGGTAGTAGAAACCAGTTCTTGAATTTAACTGAAACCACGTCAGGAAGAATATGATCAATAATATGGATTTAATAATATTGACCAAAACATTTATCTGAGCAAATGTCCCTAAATTGTCATTTTTGTCAAAGCAAGCCTACACTATGATCGGTAAGCAGTTGACAGGGGCTGCCTGAAACAATGCCTACTTATATACCATACCCAGACCACATAGGGTTTCCCAACCCCGCTGGTGTTTCATTAGATACCCATTTGTAGGGTATCCCCCCACACACAACCTTGAAGGTGCCTAATGAGAGCTATGCCTTTGCCTTATCATGTTGCAACATGAAACATTCATTGACACTTTTCATGTTTTTATTGTGAAATGGGAGAGAAACAGATACAGAAATTATAATAAATTGCATTTTTTATAATTAATTTCAATTTTGGCTAAGTATTTCTTTAACCCATTCAAACTTACAACCTGTATGTCATATTTCAATTGTTATTTTGTAGTCGGCCAACAGCCCTGGCAGCTCATGTTAACTGTGTAAAAAACTATTACCGACTTGAAATAAAGATTACCTAACATATCTATCTACTTGCAGCACCTACAAAAAGTCTGCTAGCCTTTGACACAATGGTATACTATGTGCTTCATTCCTACCCTTCACCAGGGTCTTTATAGACAGGATATTTTTAATTAAGGTTTTCATGAAACTGCCTGTCCAAAAGACAGGCAGGCCGGGTCCTGGCGTAAAGTCCCTGCCTTCCATCTCTAAGCCAGGATCCAGATCTTTGATCCCAATGGGGATCTACACTAACAAATAGAATGTATATACATCTGTCTCTGATGTCCCCAGTAGCATGATTTGATGGCTTTATAATCACTGGTCAGGGTGTGTGCTCAGTCTTGTTTGCATCTTAATTTCTTTCACAAACGGACCACCCACCCTTCTCACCCTGGCTTCTAGACTAAATGCCACAAGTCTGTGTTAACCCTTATGTTGCTGGTGGCTAATTTGGCCAAAACAAAATGATGCAAAAAAACCTTGAAAATGACTGAAACCCTGGCATGTGGAAACTCATCTGAGAATACTCAGCAAGATCTTTTCCAATAAATACCAACATGACAGGGTTAAGATGGTTTTCCAAGTTTCAAAAATCTTTGAGTCCCTGTTGTTTGGAAGGAAGTAGCCTTACCATTGGAATGCATGGTTAAATGGCTGTGTCTGGAGTCTCAATGATAAACCTTGAGGTGATTTCAGTCCAGGTTTAGTTATGTAGAAATCCCCAAGGTGGAGCCACTTTGTGCTGCCATCTATATAGTGAGATAGAGACATTGCACCTACTTTGCATCAGGTTTAGTGCTGGCATTACACTTATCACCTCACTCTATATTTAGAATAACTTCTAAACAATAGCAAAGACATTTCCTGAAGAATTAAGCATATAATGACTTTATTTGTTAATGTACATAATTACTGTAATACTTTTTACTCTTTCTATCAGGGATTTTGGAGACCCTCAATTCTTGAAATCCCAATTTGGACACCCTGCCATGAAAATCCTGGCTAAGACGTACCCTGTCACTGTCTATGGGGCCCATGCACTCCCCTGTATGAACCCACCCAGGTTATCCTCATTAAGTGCTCTATAAAAAGCCTGGGAGGTGAATTGAGGGACTAAACACGGATCTCGGTTCTTTGATCCCAGGTGCTCCCGTCATAACAAACTGTTCTGGGAGGCAGATCCAGGGGAAAAGAGGACAGATGCTTGAATGAGCCATACATCCATAATCAACATAAAGAGACCTCCTATAGACTGGGTAAAGCTTTATTAAATATATACCAGGGGCAAAGGAACTTAAGCTAAGGGCACTTCCACCTATTTATGTTCAAGAGTTTTCCTTTAAAATTAATACTTGGACACATTGAATGCATTGGTTGGACTTCGATTTAAATAATTTTTTGTACATTGCTTTATTATTTTTCCCAAATGTGCTTTGGTCATTGAGAAGTATATATATATATATATATATATATATATATATATATATATATATATATATATATATATATATATATATATATATATATATATATATATATATATATATATATATATAATATAATATAAATATATATATATATATTATATAAATATATATATATATATATATATATATATATATATATATATATATATATATATATATATATATATATATATAAACATATATATATATATATATATATATATATATATATATATATATATATATATACATATATATATATATACATATATATATATATATATATATATATATGTATATATATATATATGTATAACAATAGCTAGTAATAGGCGTGTGGACATCATTGAATTCAAGCGATATTCCAGCAAGCACAGGCCATGGTGTCAGGTTTAGGGTACAACCACCTAGCATGTTATCTGTCAGTTTAAAATAAACTGTTTGTATATATATAGCTATCGCACACAATACCATGCCAAGATGTCAGGGCAGTCGGGTCACTGCGAAAACATATCCCTGTGTCCAGGTCAGGGGTCAAATGTCAGCCCGAAACTGAGCACTGATTGAGTGGAAAACTCTCCACTTACAGTTATTCTAAACATTGGGGGTAAGGCCAGGGTGTTTTGGGTTTAGGGGCGCTTGGGGATATCAAAACGCCCCCTCTGGTCCCACACAGGGTTCGAGGTTATATGATCTTGAACCGTGTTTAAAAAACAACATGGCCAGACCCAATAGAACTAATTATAATGTCAAGTACCATATATATTCAAGCATAGAGCCTTGCTATAACAATAGTACATTTCTTGAAAGCAATGGGAATTTCAACACTATTTCAAATGCAATTGAAGAATCAGCGAAATGTTAGTCTCTCTAGACATCCTTTGATATTGTAACAGTTGCCATGACAACTGATCATGGGTTTTGATTCATGCAATAAGTGCCCAATGTTATTTTATTTAACCCTTTAAACCATCATTGTTTGTAGCCCCACAAAAAGGTCTGACTTTTGTGTAAAGTTTATCAGAGACATTACTGATTATTTCATTAATATAGCCTTTCTCTCTTCTGGTCTCTAGCTTCTGCTTAAATATCTAGGTTTTAGTTCCTGTTGTTGGCCATAGATGGCGAAAAACCACCGCCTAACCCCAAGTCACTGGCAACTTTCTCACATGCCCCAGGTAGGATTCGAACCTGGACAGTGGTGGGAGACAGCTAGCAGTCAGTGGCAACGCCTTAGACCACATGGCTATCAGGGCAGGCCCTCAGTGGTGAGAGACAGCTAGCAGTCAGTGGCAATGCCTTAGAACACACGGCCATCAGGGCAGGCCCTCAGTGGTGAGAGACAGCTAGCAGTCAGCGGCAACATCTTAGACCATACAGCCATCAGGCCAGGCTCTCAGTGGTGAGAGACAGCTAGCAGTCAGCAGCAATACCTCAGACCATACGGCCATCAGGCCAGGCCCTCAGTGATGAGAGATAGCTAGCAGTCAGCGGCAACACCTTAGACCACACGGCTATCAGGGAAGGCCCCTCTCAAACTGATGAAGACCCTGGTATGTCTGCAATAAATAACACCTCCCCCTCTCCCTCTAATGTTGACAGGACCCTCTCAGCATGAAACATACATGCTATCATAAAATATGAGGTCATCAGTACCCTGCAAAGTCGCCCTCATCAAGTCTGACCCCCCCTTGACCTGTGGGTAATCCAAGTTTTGATAGCAGTCATAACTGTCTCTAGTTGGGTGAACCCGATCTGGGGGGCAGAGAACCGGATCTGGTGAGCAGGGAACCAGCTGTCTCTGTGACCTTGGGAAAAGTGGGACAAATCTATTAAGATACAAGCCCCTTTTTCTTAAAATGTCTCACAAGGTCTTGAAATTAATGATTTATGCTACTGGTCAAGTAGGGCAACAGTGTTAAGTTTCTTTGAGTTTCACTGAAGTGCTCCTTTAAGAGACCCTAATAAGAGTCTGCCTCATGGTTGATTGGTCTAGTGTATGAAGCATTGCCTGTGTGCTTTGGCATTGTATGTTTCTATTACAGGGGTGCAAATGTGGACCCAATAGTTAATCTATGTATGTAGAACTTTTCATTTGTCTGGTATGTGCTCACCTTTTGTAAGTATCACTATTCATACCTGCCATATCTCATTTTCTTTACAAATCACTTCTGAATATTACAGATAAAAAGGGTGCTATATCAAATATCAAGTATTATCATTTCTTCCATTTCACTATTCATATCATACCTCATTTTCTTTATAAAACTTCTTTGAATATTACAGGTAAAAAGGGTGCTATATCAAAAATCAATTCTTATCATTTCTTCCATTTAACTATTCTTATCATTTCTTCCATTTAACTATTCATGTTATATCTAATTTTCTACAATTTTTCTTTGCTGTGCTCCATCAGTGAGTAAGTCATCATGTTGGAGGGATTGCCAAAATGATGTCTTTAGAGCACACACATTCTGGCCGCCTCCTCTGGTGCTGAACCCAGCTCAGCCCTAGGGCTGTTTCTCCACTTAGGGTAGTCGCCCCTTTCCACCCCTCACCTCAAAGCACCCTAGTGAACAGTACCACAAGCATCTCCTGTTCTTTCTCTGGCAGAAGGGGAGTTCCCGACTTGTGAGGTGATCCAGCGAGCTCAGCCATTAGTCCAATACTTCGGCAAGCAATACTGTAAAACTGGTAATGATTGCGTGATTTTAATTATTGCGTTTTAATGCGAATGCATGAGGACGCAATAATTAAAACACGCATAAATCTGTCCCTTCTGTTTCAGATATCTGACGTCTGGTGGCGTTCGCATTAATTAAAACACGCATAAAAGAGAAAATGAAAAAAACGCAATATTTACTACACGCAAACATTACCAGTTTTACAGTATTCATTGTTACTTCATTTTTAACCTGAAGGAATGAAGGAATGGGTTTTTAAGTCACCTTCAACAGCTTGGATCATATCATGACAAAATACAAACTCAGAACTGGGAAGAAATTCCCTTCTCTTCACAAAAAGTTCCAAGGGATGTTTCAGTTGCAGAAGCACTAATAAAAGCAGCCCTCGAAAATGCCACACATTTATATAGCAACCAGGCCAACCCACTTGTCGGACTCCAGTGGAGTCTCAAACCAAACTCATGCTTGAGAGCCAGTCATTGTAACCTCTAGGCCACAGAGGATCCCTCATATATTTAATCTGAAAAGTGGACCAATTCAAAACTAAGTCTACCCTCATTTAGTTCCATACTTGCTCACCAGGGGGATGGGAGTGAGACCTTTCCAATTCTGATTATGGTTCTGGCTTATAATGCAGGTCTCCATCATCATTTAGTTATACATTTGCTTAACAGGTGGTGTTAGGGTCTATCTAATGTGGGTGACCACCCTTTGCACCATCTATAATCAGCCAAATGAACTAAGACAAATTCTTGCTCAAAATATGTGTCTAATAGTGCATGCTAGCCAAGGCGTTAGTTGTCCAAATAGCGCCCAAATGTTTAAGAGCCCTGACAGACACACTATACAAACTGGTGCCATCTCTAATTAATTACTATTCCCATAATGATGAAGGGCATACAATGATGTAACATGCTACTATCTTCTCAAGATTAGTCTATCAGTCATCAGACTGAAGCTAGATTTCTGACACTTATGTAATGGAGCCACATTCGTTGATATATACATGTCATATCTAGATTATCTTACTTACTAAATTGTTAATGATTATCAAGGTTAGATGTTCATACATTGGAAATAGACTTCACCACTACGAACAATCTGAGCCAGATTATGTGATTTACAATGTGTTATATACATGTCATATCTGGATTATCTTACAGGTGCGAAATTGTTAATGGCTAGCAAGGTGAGATATCCATATATTGAGAATAAGACTTCCCAGCTCAGAATAATTAATCAATATGGGAAGATTATGCCTATAATATATGAGACAACTAAGAGACAGAATATCTGGTCCCAATACATGCACATGTGCTTTTACACCTAATAGGAGGGTACCTTTGAGGGTACAAATCCTGCCCAACAGAACCCTGCTGTATGGGTGTGATCCATGATAGAGTTTTTGAGGGTACGAGCCCTGCTGTAAGGATGCTCTCAGTGTGTGATCCATAAGAGGGTTTTTGAGGGTATGAACCCTGCTGTAAAGGTGCTCTAAGTGTGTGATCCATGATAGGGTTTTGCGGGTATGAGAAAGAACCTTGTTTTAAGGGTGCTCCAAGTTGTAAACCATGATAGGGTGTTTGAGGGCATGAACCCTGCTAGAGAGATAGTAGGGTACTAAGAGGGTATGAATCCCACTAGAAAGAACCCTGCTGTATGGGTACTCTAAGTGTGTGATCCATGATAGGGTATTTGAGGGTATGAACCCTGCTAGAGAGATAGTAGGGTACTCAGAGGGTATGAATCCCAGCAGACAGACCCCTGCTTTAAGGGTACTCTAAGTGTGTGATCCATGATAGGGTGTTTGAGGGTACAAACCCTGCTAGAGAGAACCCCGCTGTAAGGGTACTCTAAGTGTGTGATCCATGATACGGTTTTTTGAGGGTATGAACCCTGCTAAACAGCACCCTGCTGGAAGGGTGCTCTTAGTGTGTGATGCATGATGTATGAACCCTGCTAGAGAGATAGGAGGGTACTCAGAGGGTATGAATCCCAGCAGACAGACCCCTGCTGTAAGGGTACTCTAAGTGTGTGATCCATGATAGGGTATTTGAGGGTATGAACCCTGCTAGAGAGATAGTAGGGTACTCAGAGGGTATGAATCCCAGCAGACAGACCCCTGCTGTAAGGGTACTCTAAGTGTGTGATCCATGATAGGGTTATCTCAGAGAGCTTAATGGTAAAGAAAACATGGTGGGTTTATTATTGGGGGCTGCAAGATGTCAGGGCCTGAGATAAGAGCATCCCTTCCTGCCAGAGCCATGGATAACGGAGCAAGCGAGCGCTGCCTGGGATAACATGAAGGGCCGGGATAGCAGAGCAGTGCCCAGGATAGCGGGGGCAGCAGCTTGGATGACTTAGGTAACAGAAAGCTCTCATCCCACCAAGGCCAATTCTCGGTCTTAGCCAGGATTAAGAAACTGGGTGCCCAAAATTGGCAATTGTAAAATTTTGGGAGCATCCTATCATTCAAAGGAGACCACATCATACCAACCATAATCATGCATATACCTAATGAAATAAAGCATAATGTCATAATTATACAATGCCATTGAAATTATGTTGAGGTTAAAATAATTCTATTATATGCTTGAAATTGACATTTTAAGAAATTGCTCCTAAACGACTTTTTTGGTTTTTGGGGGGGTTTCGGTGTCCAAATGATGCCCAGACGCCCTGCTGGCTATGAATATGACCAAAACCTGAAGAGTCAGGCTCTGCTGGCACACGCTCAGTCTGCCTCCCACCCACCTTAACCCTTATGCTGCTGCTGGCTAATTGGGCCAATACAAAATGATGCAGAAAACCTGAAAGATGACTGAAACCCTGGCAAATGGGTACTCATCTGAGAGTACTCCATGAGAGCTATCCAATGAATACCAACATGACCAACATGACAGGGTTTAGACGGTTTTCAATAATATTTGCGTGATTATGCTTTGAATGAAAGAAGCCTTAGCATTGGAATGGTTAAAATGCACTAGGATCCCCTCAGAACACCAGCGGACCAAATTGAGCTGGTGGCATGGGCACATGTGGTTGGTGGGTGGGTGGGTGGGGCTCTCATGTCTGGTTTGTGCAAAAGGGGGAGCCACTGGTACCAAGATGTACATTTTGTGTGTAAATTAGTCTAGAGAAATTGAGTTGTAGCTTTCAATGTTAAGATACTTTGAAATGAATTAAGTCATTCTAGGCTTTAGCTACAAAAGATTTTGGGTGTCCAGAAGGGTGGCTTTTGAGGGCTTGCGTGTCCAATTGACACCCAGATGCCCAGCTGGCTAAGACTATGTCCTCACACATTGTCATGTAAATAAACGATGAGATGAAAATATGAAGTTTTAGTTGGAATTGAATATTTTTTTTAATTCTACACGAAAAAGATGTGCTTGTTCTGACTTGTGAATATTGACGATAAGGGTGTCAAAATGATGCTAATAATAGACATCCTGTTGTAAAAGACCCTGTGTGTGAGCTTAAAGCAGTGTTTTGAAAACATCCTTTCCCATATCTTGATGTATGTATATATGTTCAGGTGTTATAAATAGGGTGGTGTCTGGTATTAAGTCAAGCTTGCAATGGCCATTAGCTAGAGAGACCTGTTATCAAAATGGCCGCCTGAAGTGTCTCTTGACCACTGAGTCCCCATGTCAAGTGGCCTTATCCCAACATCCCAGAGTCCTCAAGAGATCCTTATCCCTCTCCACATATCCACTTCACCCCTAATGCCACCTGCTCCAGCATGCCCATAATAAACTAGATATACAACATACATATACTGCCAGTTGTTTTGGGCATAGCCTAGATACTAGGCTTACTGTGTTTTACTTTATTATATACAAATCAGGGTTTGACTTTCCCAGAGACATATGCCCCTATATTTTGCTGTGGGCCCCTAGATTTTTCAGGCTAGCGGCCCAAATTGTATGTACAATAATCAGAAATCCTGTTTTTGACCATTAATTTTTATCAAAAGACCCTTTCGGGCCCCTAGCCTGCCCACTGTTGGCCATTAAGTTCACACAAATGCCACACGAGGGGGCTGTACTGGCAGTAACTATCCTTCTAGTATACCGCAGTACCATTCATGTGCAAGGGATGACATCTAAATATGGTCTGGGAGGCAGGCTAATTGGGGATTGAAATGGTTTCTGTGTGTACAAGCCTGCTAGGGGAGAAAGGTTGTGTGAGCACTTCGGTGGATACAAGAATATAATCCGAATACCTTTACCTTTACCTTTAGTGTATGATAAAGTCAAACACAGTAACACCTAGTAGCTAGGCTACTCTTTTACTTGTCTTGCCCTTGCACACAGCAGACCTGTACCATTATCAGTTCTAGGGAAGACATAATAAACACTGCGCTGAAGTGGGGTGAAGCTTGCCCCTTATCAGTGTCAACAGCAGATATGGAGATTCTGCCCCCCTGAGTTTCAAGTACCTGGTGAACATGCAATTTGAGGTGAGACCAGGGTCTTAGCCAGGATTATCCTAGCTACTAGGTGTTACTGTGATCTGACTTTATTATATATAAATGTATACCTGCACCTATACTACATAAGGACTTGTGGCCTACAGTTTGCCATTTACTTAACACAATAGCCTTAAGAGGGGGTTGTACTGGCAGTATATTTCCAACTACCCTCCTAGTATACTGCTGCGCCATCTATCCATATGGGATTACATTTAAAAGGGTAAAACAGTGCCTGCAGTATCCATCAAATAGGCCTAATTATGTTGCCTCTTGACTGGGATTTGAACCCTTAACTTTTGGTAGTGATGAAACAGTCTCAAGGCAGCCAGAGGCAATGCCTTACATTACTCAGCCATCGGGACAGCCCCGGGGATATGCTATAACAATGATCGGGTGCATATGTGGGCATGAACCAAGAGCTGGGGTATGGCCTGATGGGGCACAACCCTCTCTCTTGGAAGGGTGCTTATGTGTACAGCTTTATTATACATAGAATGTATGCCTACACCTATACTATGGCAGCCAGTAGCAATACCTTAGATCACATAGCCATTGGGACAGCCCCCGGGATAGGCTATAACGATGATGTGGTACATATGTGGGTATACACCAAGAGCTAGGGTATGGCTAGCCAGATGGGGTATATCACAACCCCTCTCTTTGAAGGGGTGCTTGTGTGTACAGCCCTGTGTAACAATATTGTTCTGACCTAATCTCAGCAATAAAACAAAACATATTGTTTTCCAGGTCACATGTTTTCCATATTATAATATCAAGGCTGGATTAACCTGAGTAACTTTTCCACTGAAGCGATCATGATGGACACAAACCAGACCAGTTTGGCAATGATACTAATGCGGCATTTTAGTCCAGCAGATAAGGGACTAATTTGGGTGGAATTGTGCATTTTGGCACCCCCACCCAAACCCTACAACTGAGAAGTTCAGGTTCCTTCCAAACACCCTTAAACACATGCATACAATGGCACCAAGGGGGGCAGAGGGGGGGGGGGGGGCAAAATATCACTGTTAACCCATTCACTGCAGGTGGCTAACTTGATCAACAAGAAATGATGACAAAAAGCTGGGAAATGACTAAAACCCAGGCAAATGGGTACCCATTTTGATAGTTCTCAGTGAGAGGTTTCCTATGATAACCTATATGACTCGGTTAAGATGATTTTCATAATTCTTTGTGTTAAATCTTTTGTGTTCAAAAGTAACGGACCTCAGCATCAGAAGGGTTAACATCAGGCACATGAAGACGACTAACAAAATTCTATTTCTCCAATGTATATACATTCCACCCTGGTTCAGACTCTGAACCTGTTCGAATCCCACTCGTTATAGCTTTATCTCCTAGCTATGCCTTCACCACCACAGGGGGCTATCTATGTACCAACAAAACGTCATAGCCCCGAATGCAATGTGTAATATAATATGAAACATTTAACGCAAGACACACATACTCCAAGAAAACGGAACCTCTCCTGACCCGGTGAGGGAAAAAAGTCCAATCCACTCGGTGGTGACACATTCTGCAAGTACTTAAAGCATCAGTTCCCTACGTCTGTGTTTTCTCTGAGATTGTCGGCCCCTAGCAGCGAAAAGGGAACACAATGGAATTCAGGCATGCACAGTATGTGACAGAAATGAACAGAGAAATCGTGGGAGGGGAATAAGAACGATTGTTGACAGGGATGTTGTGAGAACATGGTCTTAGCCAGCAGGGCGTCTGGGTGTCTTTTTGGACACCCAAACCCTTAAAAAGCACCCCTCAGGACACCCCAAAAAATTTGTGAGGAATTTCTTTAAATGTCAATCTCAAGCATAAAATTGAATTTTTTCATCATCATATTATTCCCATGACTTTGTATAAGGATATCATGCCTTATTTTGATAAATATATACATGTTTATGGTTTAAATCTGAGTATATTGTGGTCCCCCTTAAAAATTTGCACGCCCCAAAATTTTGCAATGGCCAATTTTAGGCACCCAGTTTCTAATTCCTGGCTAAGACACTGTGTGAGAATCGTCAAAATTGCTATTCTTCCTATGTGATACTTAAGTGATAAAATATTATTCTCCATGTGATGATTGTATTTGGCATTTTTTCCAAGTACCGGTACTATTCACTGATTCTTGCAGAGGTGCCCAAATGTCACAATGTCGCAACGGCGAGCAACAAAGGCTTCAAGACATGTGACAAGCCAAAAGTAGCACTTTTTAACTTGGGACAATTTTAGAGAAACATGACCAATTGAGTCATTTAAATATTGTATTCTATAATTAGTGAACCCCACATTGTGAAACCTGCATCCATTGATTGATTTGTTTTACTAAATATTGCTACAAAGGCTAATATAGCAGTGCCACCTGGTGACAACAATTATACAGATTATAAAACAGCCAACACCAAAAATTGCTGTGCTCCAGTACCAATTGACTGTGCTCCAGGACTTGAATATTTGGACACCCCTACCTTGGCGTATATGCTCTCCAACAAGTGCTACTAGGTGCCTATAGATATGTAGCCCATTGATTGATTAGTTTTACTATTGCTACAAAGGCTAATATAGCAGAGCCACCTGGTGACAACATTTATACTGATCATCGAACAGCCGCCACCAAAAACCTCTGTGCTCCAGGACTTAAATATTTGGACACCCCTGACTTGGCGTATAAGCTCTCCAACAAGTGCTACTCGGTGCCTATAGATATATAGCCACTCGTGCATGCTAACTCAAAAAATATATCATCAAAAAACTCTGCTCATAACAAGCTCACCGCGAGCTGCCTGCACTTGCTCGCGAGATGTCTTTAACATTCTTATGCCCAGAACTCACAGAATTTACCCCAATATTTCACAAATACATATTTTACAGGAAAAAATATGAATAAAAGATTATAGATGTGTTTCCTTTTGCAAACAACTTTTTGAAAAATATTTCTTACGTGCACAGCAGTTTTCATTTTAGAGATCGCATCAAAACAAAGTCGTCTGGGTATTGCTTGTGTTAGGAATGAACATGTTATCTGAAGTTTAAAATTTAACTGATATGCAATTATGGGAAAAAATAAATAAAATACCAGAAGAATAAATCTTCAGTGCACTATTTATGTCCATGTATGTACCCCTTACCATGGTAGGGATATTTGTAGTGACGGAGTGTAAGAGGGAGCTAGAATAAGTGTTTCTCTTCACACATTCATGCCCTTACCCATAGGAGCTTGGAATACCTAGGAGTTCCTAGGATAAATCTAGGAAAATCACAAGATTTCTTAGAAAATGGGCTACATCATGGTAGCATATTTTATAAAAAGACTATTGTGGGTAAATGATTTCAACTAATTTTTCTCCACTCTCGAATGAATAAAACCTTTTAATGAGTAGGGGGGGGGAAAGAGAGGGTGGTTGAGTAATAAGATAACAGAATTTCTAAACACCATTCCATGCAAATACTTAATTGTAACCTTTAATCCCTTCCTATCCAGGTCACATGACTGACACGCCCCCCTTCCCTCATGTCTGACACCCCCCCCCCCCCCCCACACCATCCCTATCACCCCCAGACAACAAGACAATGGCTTGTAGGGCTCTGTGTTTATTTATGGCAGGAAATCTGGGATTATACTTGAGGAGTGACACAGAGGCTGCGGAGATCGGAGATCGCACTCGCTGATGGAATATGACGCAGGCTTCACAGTTCCTGCTGGAATTCCATCTTCATGATGAAGGGAAATGGCGGCCATCTTGGATGAGGGGGAGTGAGAGGGGGAGTGAGGGAAAGATTAACCAATTCAGGCTGACAGCAAGAAAACACGGGCTGACTATTTTGATTTTATTCTTACTGATGAAGGCAGACCTTGCAAAATACCTGTAGAATAATGCGTATCTGAACGTTTCTTACAATGTTCCTTCAAATACATTGTATATTGCTGCTATCATCATGGTTTTCAAGATATGTTTTTGTGTCAGATCACCATGGCGATGGGAGGCGAGGGGTTAAAGTTGAATACCAGAGGAAGTACGAGGAGAAGCAGGGGAGGAAAGATTAAGGAAAGAGTGGGAGTCAGAAACATCATAACACCATTTATCATATTTAACCCTCTAATCCCCAAGTGCTTCTATTTGTCGCTTTTTTGTAATCAAACATGTAATACAGTGTTGCCAAATTCTTGCTTAACCTAGAGGAAGTATCAGGACTAGGAGGGAAGGAAAGATTAAGGAAAGAGTGTGAGAGTCAGAGACATCATATCAACATTTTATCATATTTAACCCATCCATTCCCAAGTGCTACTATTTGTTGCTTTTTTGCAATTAAACACAGTACATTGTTGTCAAATTCTTGCTTGACCTAGATGAAGTATTAGGAGGGGAGGGAAAATAAAGGAAAGAGTGTGAGTCAAAGGCATGATATAACAACATTTATCAAATTTAACCTATTAAGCCCCATATGTTTCTATTTGTTGCTTTTTTGTAATTAAACATAATACAGTGTTGCCAAATTCCTGCTTAACGTTTAATCTGTTGACTCCTGGCGTTTATCTAATCTGGTAGATATCTTAGATGAAGGAAACATGGATTGGTTGCCACAGACCAATTACCATACGGCCCCTAGTAAAACCCTAGACACAACTTATCTTGCCTCAGTGTGACATCACTAGGGAACACCCGAATGAGGGCTCTCATATTTGTTTACATTATAGAGGAGGCTGCTCATGCACATGCCCCATATTGGATATCAACCATGTCCTTATTTTGAGCAGTGGATATTAAGAAGGTATTTGCAGACATTCCAGTCTCATGGTTTCATTTTTATGCCATAAAACCCTACATTGGAATCTGGGTACGGTAAGGGTTGCGGTGCGGTACACAGGGTGTTTCTTCCAGGGTGTCACATGCCAAGTGTGGGCTCGTGTGGGAGGACTTGCGGAATTAAACATGGCAGCCAGATGTGACCTCTGACCTCAAGGTCATCACCTGCAGAATGATCCCGAACAATATCAAATTTTCGAAAGACCCGGTGCCAAGGTCTTAGAGCACGAAAGGAAAAATAATATGCGTGTACTAGAAATTGTTATCAAGTGTATACTCTTCATATTCAGTGAGTTATCACATTTTCTGGACTCAATTCAGCTTTTATAGTGACTGAGACAGTTGTCTCTTACATGTGAAAAATATTCTTATTGCCAAATGACCTTGACTTTTGCTCCATATGAAAAAATGGTAGTGATAAATAATATTCATACCAAATGAAGGCTGTGGGGGGGGGGGGGGAGCAATTAATCCATCACACATAAGGCAAGTTATTGTCATTCTAAAACCTTTAATGACCTAAGTTCCCCTTGCAAAAATAAATGACTGAATGATAAACACATAAAAATAACTGATACATACAATAAAATATATATATATATATTTTTTTTTAAATGGTGAGGCTGTTTTCGACACCATGGGTATAAATGGGTTAGGTTGAATTGCAATGTTTACAAAACGCACAAACCACCTGTGGGACTGACTCATGCCAGCCACCCATTCATTAGCTGTCTAGTATACTTACCCACAACTCATTAAGAAGGACCAAGACATATTTGAACATTTTCTCTTTACATTTAAACTATCAGGAATGCTTCAAATTGTTCTAAAAGAGAAAATATCCCACATTTTAAGGTCATCCATCTGTCTGCTAAACCTGAAAAATGACTGAATCCCTGGCAAATGGGTACTCATCAGAGAGTACTCATCGAAAGCTATCCAATGAATACCGACATGGCAAGGTTAAGATGGTTTTCAAAAATTTAAAACTTTGCGTCCTTGTGCTTTGGACGAAAGTAGCCTCTGCATTGGAGGGGTTAAGATCGTCCCTCGAGGTGCTACTTCTAGTATGGCTGAGTGGGCTGATTTATCCCTGCCCCAATTTGTAGAGACACAGAGAGACAAGAGGGGGCTGTTCTGTACGTAGGATTATCATGTGGGGGTAGGGTGTCTGCGGTTAGCTCAAGTGGTGGGTTCGGTTCACCCGAGGAAGACCGTCCAGACCACAGGAAGACCACAACCCCACCATTAGGGTGTTTATTGTGCCCTGGGAATATACAGGGAATAGGATACCCTAAACACCCTGTGGGTACAGCTGGGTTCTTGCGGCAGTCAGGGTAACAAATACCCATCTACAGGCCATGCCATTAAACAATCGAAGCCTGGAGTACCCCCTAAATGTCTGTTTATTTGGATGATCGCTCAGAAGAGTGAACAAATTTGAAAATATTTCACGGCAAAGTGCTCACACATCTAAACCTACATGATACTTTACTGCCCTTGAGGCAGACACACATATCCTTAGACTCCGCCTTGATTCACTGATGTGCCAACATCTTTTGAAAGTATTTCGAACAAAACTGATTTACTAGGTGTCACAACATGTGGCGCCACCTATACTAACTCATAAGAAACTACCACATGACCGTCACATCATAAGTTTTGACACGGAGGTGTTATTGTTCTTGGCTTGGTTCAAGAAAGGAGAAGTGCTTGCGGCTGCAGTGGGATTTTACATGGCAGTCATGGTAACAATTAACCTATTCAAGCTGAGATCCCAATTAAGGTTGTCTGACCAACTCTGCTCCTTGACCAGAGATCCAACCTGAGATCCAGCTTAACCATGGGCCTCTTTTACGTAACCCTTTACGTAACCGAGGATTTCACATCAAGTCTGAGTAACAGTGGGCAAGGGAAAGAATAGGTCACGAAAGCGTACAATTTCATCAAAAACATTGTCCCATAAAAGTAACAACATGAAGTAAATTCCTGAAGTTCATATGAAAAAGTTGTCAGTCATTACGACTATCTTTGTCCGGCACTCAGACCCAAATCCTCATCTGGTCTCGCTAGACTTACTTTCTTAACTCATTCATGCCAATAGTAGCCAAAAACTGCCAGACAATGTTGGTGATATCTCTCTGACAAATGCAATATTTCAGGGCACGACATTAACTTTTGCAGCGACTTGCCCAGGACTTGCCAGTGAGATTCAACTTTCACTTGCCCTACTCCAACTTTCACCTCCCCTTGAAAAATTGTGTTTCTATGTTTCATTTAGAACCAAGTAAAACTTTTTTATTCTATTTTTTTCAAAAAAGTAAAACATGGTTCTGCATGTGAAAACATATTTTCTAGGACAAGTTTGGATGCCAGACCACAAACCTTGCACACTTTCTCAAAAGTAAACCTGAAATATATAGAGCATACTTACCCAGTGGGGCAAGCAAGATACAATTTGCCCTTCAGCTATAGTTTACAAATTCAACTTTCCCAGGGCAAAGGGGAAATCACAAATGTCAAGCCCTGTATTTACAAGATATTCGAAGGGGACCAAAATCGAGAACCACTGGCTGTTGATGTTAGATTGTCTTTAAGCTAAGAATTGGTAATCAAAGTCAGGTGAATTACAAAATGAACCTTAATCAGGCGACGATGTTTGACAGCAAACATGCTAATTTCTCAAGCTTTTTGGGTGGTCTAGACCCCTTAACTGGATGGTATCATCTTAACCCTTCCAATGATAAGGCTACGTTCATCTCAAGCACAAGGACACAAATATTTTGGAAAACCATCTAAATCCTGTCATGTTGGTATTCATTGGATAGCTCTCACTGAGTACTCTCAGGTGAGTACTGAGTACCCACGTGCCATGGTTTCAACTATTTTTCAGGTTTTTTGGCATCATTATGTATTGGCCAAATAAGCCACCAGCAGCAAAAGGGTTAAAATGAATTTGATCCTCTTGCATGTATATGTATGCCAGCACGGCTCTCTAAGTTAGTGTTCCCATATGCACATATTCATACTTGCATACATGGCATTAAAGTGTTAATACCAAGACTTACTCTGAAGAAAGATCATCAGAAGTAGATCACAGGCGCATGTTTTCATCCACTTTACTTTTTTACTTTTTTTTTTTCACAGAGAATTTACGTCTGTGTCTCGACATTAGTCATAGATCGTCTTTTAATACTCATAGCGGACACCTTGTTGTGCGTATGAATACGACCTGGCTCGGCGAACCACATGGGGAATCACTTAAATAGGGGAATTACGAGGCTCAGCTCAGTGCCATTATCACCTAGGGCAGAGCATGCTGAGACTACTATTTCATACCTGGTACTTTTTTAAGAAGGAAAATGACTATGAACTTGAAATTATATTGAATTTGATAATGTGATAATGGTGGCTCTGCAGGAGATGTGTCTAGTGTCTGAAGTGACACGGTTTGTCGAGTCTGGCCTTAATTTGGAAGAGAAATGCATTGCAGTACTTTATGAGGACCCTTTACTTTCCCAAGGGCTGACTAGTAAGGATTTAAAAGTAATGCCTCTCTCATTCTCTCTTATTCACTCCTAGCTTCAATAATCACTCCATCTTTCTGTGGCTAATTGTCCCTTATATGTTCTTTATAGCCCATTCTCTGTCTCTCAGTCTCTCTTTCTTTCCTTCTTCCTCTCTGTCCTTCCTTCTCTCTGATTTTCACTCTCTCTCTCTCTCTCTCTCTCTCTCTCTCTCTCTCTCTCTCTCTCTC